>KE525036.1:0-133644 GCA_000441895.2 Anopheles sinensis
GTTTAATTCCCCTTTTATCGCATCACAATTTACTAAATGATTTATTCACATATTTTATACGTTTTTATTTTTATACTATTTATTGTATAGTGTAATTAATGTTTTACTTTTTGAAACATTTTTGGAAAATGGAAAAAATGATAAGATTTCCCTACTCAAGGAAAACCCTACTGCTTTACTATGTGGGACGTCGGGTGTCAGGATAAAACAAGGGGACGTTTTACACGATCCCTAGGTTCTATTAAACTCTCTGGGTGACTTTATACTACGCCAGTCTGACCTGCATAGAGATTATAAAATTGTTGCACACCACAAGAGCCACTAGCATTCGGAGCATCGTCAGTAGTAAAAGTCTAGTTGTCTTCCTAACTGGTGCATCACGAGATCCACGAGATGTACGCCCGCACATTGAATGTGGTCGGAGTCATTGAGTCATAAAGCACATACAGAATGCATCCGGCAACGCCCCATATGGTTTCTTCCTCAATGTAACTTGGAAAAGCTTAAACTGTTAAACGCAAATTACGTTTGTGAAACCAATTCCGTACTAATGGCTCCGGAGCTGGCTTTAATCTAAATTCTCGTAATAAGAAACAAACACATTATTTAAAAAGAAAAACCAATACCAGAGGAGTAAGCGTTTACGACAGGTGTAGATAGGATTTTATTTCCGACAATTGATTATATTTTAAAATATTAATATGACATGTAAGAGTTGCAATATGGTCCTTATATTTGAGGCAGTATAATGAAAAAAATTGTGTGAAGTCCTATAAATATTTTTATAGGCAGGGCATTTCCTCCCTGCTGTTGAGCCTTATCCCGGGCTTACTCGGTTATGTATATAGATTTTTTGTTTTCATTGGTTCTGTTTGTGCTTATTTGTTATGCTGCGTTACAACTAAACTATTACCAACCAATGAATTAATCTTAAAACTAGATTACATAATGTTTAGAAAAAAAAACTTATTTACATTAAAACTAACAACATCACTCGAAGTTGTGTTGTATAAACAACATTTCTTTTACCTTCTTCGTAGTTAGTCTATTTCTTCGCTCAGTAATAATTTGGCCAGCTTTCGAAAAAATTCGTTCGCAAGGAACTGAAGATGCCGGGACGCTCAAATATTTTCTAGTTAATTCAAAAAGATTCGGGTAGATATTTTTTCTCTCTTGCCACCATAAAAGAGGATTTTCCTTGACTGCCAAAGTTTTTTCGGCCAAATATTTATCGATTTCTGATGCCGCATTGACTCGAGGGGTAGTTTGCTCGCCGCTACAGTGATATTGTTTCAAGCACTCCCATATCTCATCATCACTATTCTCAGTAATAGTTGCATCTTCGTCATTTTCGTTGATAATTCTGTTGGTATTATTTTGTTGTATAAGTTTTTCATAAGTTTCTTGGAAAAGCACATTCTCACCTAAAAACCCGTTTTTTTAAATCGGGGATCTAACATAATAGAAAATAATACTAATTCACTATTTAAAATATCTGAAAACCTTACTTCTAGGCCTACATCTAGCTCATTTACTAATTTTACTACTTCAGAAGGTAATGTATTACTATTCTTTTTTGAATTCATTTGAATTGTTAAGGAACGCATGAGAACCCCCATTTTTGACAGGCTTACGATTTTCTCTCCGATTATTTCGGTCGTAACTTTATCAAATAAACGTAGAATTGTTACCGCTTGCTCCAAAACTGTCCATTCGCGTTCTTGTAAGTTCGCATTAATTCCTTCTGCTGCTAGACATGACACTATCGGTACTTTATTTTTATGCATGCGGTCCATCATTTCATACGTCGAGTTCCAACGGGTCGGGCAGTCTTGAATAAGTTTTAGTTGTGGGTAGTTCATATTTTTTTGCATTTCTGAAAGATTACGAGAGGCATTATTGCTTTTTTTGAAATGTAGAACTATTGTTTTTACTTTGTCTATTATCGTTTTTATTGATTTCTGCAGAGCTTGTTGGACGACGAGATTAAGAGAATGAGCACTACATGGAAGGTAATCGAAATTTAGTAAGTTTGCTGCTGCTTTCATATTTGCAGCGTTATCTGTGACCATCATAAACACTTTTTGTTGTATATTGAAGTTTTGTAAAATATTGGTCACCCATGATTTGATGTTTGTAGCAGTATGGCTTGCAGCAAATTCTGAACATTCGAGCAAGAATGAAACCATTTCGGAATCATTGTTTATGAAATGCGCCGTAATCGCACAAAAGCTGACTTGGTTTATGTTAGTCCAACTATCTGCAGTTATCGAAACATGCGATGCAGCTTCTAATTTAATTTTTACAGCATCAAGAGCTTCATTATAAAGTCTAGGCAGTGCAGCGTTGGAAAGTGTTTTTCGACTTGGTAGATCATAATTAGGAATAGCCAATTTCATAAATTTCCGGAAATATGTGTGGTCTACGATTGCAAATGGGTAATATTCCTTACAAATCATAACTAATAAAGCATGATCAAGTGCTTGCTTTTTGGATGGGTTCATTGGCTTATTTGAATTAAAGTATGAAGAAATCGGGTGATTATTCCTGTTCGTGTCATTACATTCTGCTGCTCGAGTTATCGGGACCGTTGGATGTTTCCTTTCTAAATGGCGCTTCAAGTTAGATGTTGATCCCTTGTTGAACGCCATCAACATCTTGCAGTAGTTGCACTTTGCCCCATCGTTGTCTCTTGTAAAATGCTGCCATATGTCGCTGCTTGTCCCAGCCATTTTAAAAGATCTGCAAAAATATCACCAATTTGTTAAGTTTAAGAATGAGCATGCATTGAATTAAATTGGTTCTTTTGCGTTGCGTTGCAACAAGTAAAACATATATGAGAAATATCATGTGACATCATATTATTACAACATCCCGGCAGGCAGCTGGCATGCAAGTTGTCCCGCAGTTGTGTCACCAGGCCTCTGGGATTGGGTCGTCCCAATCCCATACAAATCTCGTCCCAAATTTACACAGGCCAGAGGCCTGGTGTCACAACTGCGGTACAACTTGCATGCCAGCAGACTGCCGAGATATTCAATGAATCTGTTACCTGTTTTTGGTAGTTCGTAGGATCAACAGTTTAGAAGTGCACTTTCTACAAAACTTTTATTTACTGTTATAATCCGGTTTTTTTCAAACAAATTTAGACAAATATTCTTCCTTGAAAAACGTATAAGCTCGTATGTTTTAACACGATGACGGTGCTGGTTAAAACGGCGTAATAGATTTTAGAATTGCTCCTTTATGACAAGACTAGCATTTTGACAAATCACTTTTTTGGAAGAAAAACAGACATTTGTGAGGCTGCGTTTATACGCAACATGTAAAGACTCCAAACGGTTTGTCTATCTTTCAATCTATATTCTTAAAATATAAATTGATTTGGTTTCTTTACCAGAAGATATCCAAACTGAAATTCAGATAATGCATACTCATGCGTAAAATGTATCGACTACACGTGGGTGAGAGAAGATGTGAAGGATGATTTTTTTATATCATAAATTTATATAGTAATTGAATTTTTTAAATTATGGCACGTATGTACAATACGTTGAAAAACGCTCTAAAGTATTTTCACTGAAAATTCAATGAAAAAGATATGTGGTCTGAAGTACAGAAAAACAGAATCTCCCATACCGAGGCTACCCGATTAGTCCGGTTGAACGATTACGTAGGTACGATAAAAATAAATATGATCAAGGCCACAAAATGGTCTTTTCATCCACTTTTATTCAACACTGTATGTGATTCGAGGCATACCTAGTAATACCCAAGTAATGAATAGTAATACTACAATCCAACAAAAATATAGATTGAAAGATAGACAAACCGTTTGGAGTCTTTACATGTTGCGTATAAACGCAGCCTCACAAATGTCTGTTTTTCTTCCAAAAAAGTGATTTGTCAAAATGCTAGTCTTGTCATAAAGGAGCAATTCTAAAATCTATTACGCCGTTTTAACCAGCACCGTCATCGTGTTAAAACATACGAGCTTATACGTTTTTCAAGGAAGAATATTTGTCTAAATTTGTTTGAAAAAAACCGGATTATAACAGTAAATAAAAGTTTTAGTGAAAGTGCACTTCTAACTGCTGATCCTACGAACTACCAAAAACAGGTAACAGATTCATTGAATATCTCGGCAGTCTGCTGGCATGCAAGTTGTACCGCAGTTGTGACACCAGGCCTCTGGCCTGTGTAAATTTGGGACGAGATTTGTATGGGATTGGGACGACCCAATCCCAGAGGCCTGGTGACACAACTGCGGGACAACTTGCATGCCAGCTGCCTGCCGGGATGTTGTAATAATATGATGTCACATGATATTTCTCATATATGTTTTACTTGTTGCAACGCAACGCAAAAGAACCAATTTAATTCAATGCATGCTCATTCTTAAACTTAACAAATTGGTGATATTTTTGCAGATCTTTTAAAATGGCTGGGACAAGCAGCGACATATGGCAGCATTTTACAAGAGACAACGATGGGGCAAAGTGCAACTACTGCAAGATGTTGATGGCGTTCAACAAGGGATCAACATCTAACTTGAAGCGCCATTTAGAAAGGAAACATCCAACGGTCCCGATAACTCGAGCAGCAGAATGTAATGACACGAACAGGAATAATCACCCGATTTCTTCATACTTTAATTCAAATAAGCCAATGAACCCATCCAAAAAGCAAGCACTTGATCATGCTTTATTAGTTATGATTTGTAAGGAATATTACCCATTTGCAATCGTAGACCACACATATTTCCGGAAATTTATGAAATTGGCTATTCCTAATTATGATCTACCAAGTCGAAAAACACTTTCCAACGCTGCACTGCCTAGACTTTATAATGAAGCTCTTGATGCTGTAAAAATTAAATTAGAAGCTGCATCGCATGTTTCGATAACTGCAGATAGTTGGACTAACATAAACCAAGTCAGCTTTTGTGCGATTACGGCGCATTTCATAAACAATGATTCCGAAATGGTTTCATTCTTGCTCGAATGTTCAGAATTTGCTGCAAGCCATACTGCTACAAACATCAAATCATGGGTGACCAATATTTTACAAAACTTCAATATACAACAAAAAGTGTTTATGATGGTCACAGATAACGCTGCAAATATGAAAGCAGCAGCAAACTTACTAAATTTCGATTACCTTCCATGTAGTGCTCATTCTCTTAATCTCGTCGTCCAACAAGCTCTGCAGAAATCAATAAAAACGATAATAGACAAAGTAAAAACAATAGTTCTACATTTCAAAAAAAGCAATAATGCCTCTCGTAATCTTTCAGAAATGCAAAAAAATATGAACTACCCACAACTAAAACTTATTCAAGACTGCCCGACCCGTTGGAACTCGACGTATGAAATGATGGACCGCATGCATAAAAATAAAGTACCGATAGTGTCATGTCTAGCAGCAGAAGGAATTAATGCGAACTTACAAGAACGCGAATGGACAGTTTTGGAGCAAGCGGTAACAATTCTACGTTTATTTGATAAAGTTACGACCGAAATAATCGGAGAGAAAATCGTAAGCCTGTCAAAAATGGGGGTTCTCATGCGTTCCTTAACAATTCAAATGAATTCAAAAAAGAATAGTAATACATTACCTTCTGAAGTAGTAAAATTAGTAAATGAGCTAGATGTAGGCCTAGAAGTAAGGTTTTCAGATATTTTAAATAGTGAATTAGTATTATTTTCTATTATGTTAGATCCCCGATTTAAAAAAACGGGTTTTTAGGTGAGAATGTGCTTTTCCAAGAAACTTATGAAAAACTTATACAACAAAATAATACCAACAGAATTATCAACGAAAATGACGAAGATGCAACTATTACTGAGAATAGTGATGATGAGATATGGGAGTGCTTGAAACAATATCACTGTAGCGGCGAGCAAACTACCCCTCGAGTCAATGCGGCATCAGAAATCGATAAATATTTGGCCGAAAAAACTTTGGCAGTCAAGGAAAATCCTCTTTTATGGTGGCAAGAGAGAAAAAATATCTACCCGAATCTTTTTGAATTAACTAGAAAATATTTGAGCGTCCCGGCATCTTCAGTTCCTTGCGAACGAATTTTTTCGAAAGCTGGCCAAATTATTACTGAGCGAAGAAATAGACTAACTACGAAGAAGGTAAAAGAAATGTTGTTTATACAACACAACTTCGAGTGATGTTGTTAGTTTTAATGTAAATAAGTTTTTTTTTCTAAACATTATGTAATCTAGTTTTAAGATTAATTCATTGGTTGGTAATAGTTTAGTTGTAACGCAGCATAACAAATAAGCACAAACAGAACCAATGAAAACAAAAAATCTATATACATAACCGAGTAAGCCCGGGATAAGGCTCAACAGCAGGGAGGAAATGCCCTGCCTATAAAAATATTTATAGGACTTCACACAATTTTTTTCATTATACTGCCTCAAATATAAGGACCATATTGCAACTCTTACATGTCATATTAGTATTTTAAAATATAATCAATTGTCGGAAATAAAATCCTATCTACACCTGTCGTAAACGCTTACTCCTCTGGTATTGGTTTTTCTTTTTAAATAATGTGTTTGTTTCTTATTACGAGAATTTAGATTAAAGCCAGCTCCGGAGCCATTAGTACGGAATTGGTTTCACAAACGTAATTTGCGTTTAACAGTTTAAGCTTTTCCAAGTTACATTGAGGAAGAAACCATATGGGGCGTTGCCGGATGCATTCTGTATGTGCTTTATGACTCAATGACTCCGACCACATTCAATGTGCGGGCGTACATCTCGTGGATCTCGTGATGCACCAGTTAGGAAGACAACTAGACTTTTACTACTGACGATGCTCCGAATGCTAGTGGCTCTTGTGGTGTGCAACAATTTTATAATCTCTATGCAGGTCAGACTGGCGTAGTATAAAGTCACCCAGAGAGTTTAATAGAACCTAGGGATCGTGAAAAACGTCCCCTTGTTTTATCCTGACACCCGACGTCCCACATAGTAAAGCAGTAGGGTTTTCCTTGAGTAGGGAAATCTTATCATTTTTTCCATTTTCCAAAAATGTTTCAAAAAGTAAAACATTAATTACACTATACAATAAATAGTATAAAAAATAAAAACGTAATAAAATAATGTGAATAAATCATGTAGTAAATTGTGATGCGATAAAAGGGGAATTAAACAATGTACTCTCATGGACCATCCATTACCCCGCGATATTCCATTATTGCTAGGATTCTAGTACTCAATCCAACAAACAAACGCCTCCCGTGCGTATAAGAAGACCATTTTTTAAACATTACTGAAACATAAACGACACAAGATTTTCTAAAACACAAATTCATTCACAACATTTCTTCATGCAAAACAAATAACAAAATTAATAATTTTCGTGATATTTATTGAAAGGATAGCAATGGTTTCTTGTTATGATTTTTCTCGCAATTAATCATATGTTGCTGCTGATTCGTTTGCTGTTGCTGCTACTGTTGTTTGGATGCTGTAGACTGGTTATTGTTTTTTTCTGCAATATAAATTAAATATAAACCATTAGTACATAACTTTTTGGCTCGTTTTGGACTTCTGATTAACCTAATTATGCAGCCAATTGAGACCGATTTGGCGCCTAAGAAAAGATATAAAGCTTCCGCTGGCGCATCGATACCATTCTTATGTTCGCTCATGAATTGCTTTAGAGTCTCGGCTTTCGGTGCTTCGACGATGGGCTTCTTCTGCGAAGCTTAGGATTGTAAACTGATGAATTCATCCGATGGCGATGAAATGTCTCCCACTTGAAAAAATGGAAGAGATTGTTGTTAAATAAGTTACAGGAAGGAAAAGTTCTCATCATGCCCCACTAACATTGAAAATGGAATCATCAACGTTTGCGTACTTATCGAGCTGCACCTTGTATCCGGTATCTTCGAACGAATTTCTATCACTGGCCTACTCCTCATCGCGCTCAGCTTTACGCTGGTTCAGGTTGCACTTCTTTGACACGGCGGTTCGCTTTTGCTTCGCAGTCAAAGGCTGATCTGTACGGAACACCACCCCACTAGGCAGAATAATAGCGCTGTCGCCGATAATTAAGCGCACATAGCTTTCGTCACTGGTTTTGTAGTAAACCAACTGTGATGATTTCGCAACATACACTGACACAATGGTCGCCGGTTTCAAATGACAACGACACGACAGACAGATCCGAATAAAGCACTTTCCACACGACAACTAGTAGCAACAGAACAACCCGAAAGTAATCGAATCGATCGGTCCTGCGGCACAAAATACTTTTGATTTGCTTCACTGGACTGGACAACCTGCTCGAAGACATGTCTAAAGGCTGATCAACGTTGCTTGTTTACCTTCTGAGCTCGATTGCAGCCAAATTTGTGTTTAGACGTCAAAATTTTGGTCCGGAACCGCCTACGGAGCCGTTAGTTCGGAACCGGTTTCGGAGCCGTTAGTTCGGAACCGGCTCCGACGGTTCCGGAGCCGTTAGTTCGGAACCGGCTCCGACGGTTCCGGAGCCGTTAGTTCGGAACCGGCTCCGACGGTTCCGGAGCCGTTAGTTCGGAACCGGCTCCGACGGTTCCGGAGCCGTTAGTTCGGAACCGGCTCCGACGGTTCCGGAGCCGTTAGTTCGGAACCGGCTCCGGAGCCGGTTCCGAAATTTGTCGGAGTTGGTCGGAACCGGCTCCGGTTTCGGAGCCGGATTTCCCATCACTAGTTAGTTGCCAGCGATAACCGGGACTAAGGGAATGATGTTACAAAACACATTCAAGTAGATGAGACTGCATTCAACTTAACAGACCACATGTCAAAAATGGAAAAGGAACCCCTTTAAGAATCATTATTTTTTGTTTCTTTTAAGAAGCAATTTCTTATCGCTACTTTAGTTTTGATTTATTTTCGATAGCACACATGGTATTTCTTTTTTTTAAATATCCAAATCAGTACTTTTTATTTGATCTTCAAGTGACATTCTGTCGAACGCACACGTGACAAAAATAACAAAACTTTAAATTGAAAAATACTTTACAAGCGGTACTGCAATTTGAGATAATCGTTTGCTACAGAACAAAACGATAGTTATTTCAGTTTACACACTGCACTATCACATTCGATTTGTTATGTATGACGTTGGTTAACTTTAATGGTTCCCGGAAGGTTTGGACTGTGATCTATTAAGCAGTTACAGTTTAACCAAAGCGATAAAACATGTTAGCATGTTGCTTTTCGATGAATGCTTTTCCTCAGGGCTTTTACCATTTTTGTACTCGTTATGGTTTTCAACGAGTGGCGAAAATTGTAGAAGGGCAATTCACTCCAAACATATTTCTATTGACCTTCAATCTTTGAAATGTTTCCATTGAGGGGATGCAACGGACATTACCACGGCCTGTAATGCAGGCTCCAATTTACATTTCCGGCTAAGTGAGTTTGTACTGGATGCCTGGCAATCGTGTTCATCTAGCGACAGCAAAAAACCATTTCTTTTTCCGATAACATACAATATTTGCAGCCATGATGTGTTTGTACTTTCAAACAAGTGGTTCAAAACATCTATTCCAATGCGACTGTTTCTAATTATGTACTTTAAACCAGTACATTCTTTTGAACTATTTCCATTTTGATTTACAACGATTAGTACATCCAGTATTATTGATTCTTTTATACATCTAATTTTTCGGTGGTAGCGAAATAAAGTAAAATTCACATACACACCCCATTTTACTTCTTCTACGCGTTACGTCACATTTTCTGTTTTTCTGAGAGGAAGTTGCATTGTCCGATATTCTTTGAATTTCCTCCGCCTAGGAGATTTGCTGACCCCGTTTCGTACAGGCATGCAAATGATTTATGTCCCCTTCTTTGACACTTTGGGAGAATGCACTTTGAAGCGGGATCCGCTCGCATGCTGCCGAACGGAAAAGCGTCTGCTTTGTAATGGAAATTACCATGGTGTCGCGGCACCCGGGCGTGTAATCGATAGGATTCCACACATTCTCGTCGTTTCTTATTTTTAATCCTGAGGTGATATGTTTAAAATGTTGCTTTGTTGTTTAAATGTTGTTTATTTTTACTCTCGAAAACATTTTCTTTAAAACAACAACTGTTCTTTAAATGATATGAAAACATATTCTAAATTCTACCTCTTTTTAATTTCTTACTTCTTTAAACGACAACTATTCGCTTTGTAAACTTATACCAAATTCCTCATGTTTACAACGTTTCCGATGCTCACTGTTTCCCTTCGTTTGAGAAACTGAGATACCCGATCGGAAAAAAGCAACGAGTGCCCTGGAAATGAGCTACGATTTTCCACGAGCACTCATTTTCCCACCGTGAACTGTGAGCTCATCAGAAACACCTGATTTTACAACCAGATTACCAGATTTTCTTTTTCTGAAATTGCTTTCGTCACTAGCAGAATCATGTTTACGTTCCGCATTGCGTTCAAAGAATGCGTACCCTCATATTTTCTTTTTCTCTTGTTCAATAAGAAAAACACATACCTCCTACGTAGCGAATCTCTCTTTTCCTCAAAAAATACTTCATGAGAAATTAACCCAGTCATGCAATCTGCTTCACAGTAGCAAAAATAATCCAACCATCATTTCGTTCCATTTCCAGGAAAGGGTTGGTTGCGATGTAAAACCCTGAAAAGTGCACGCAAAGTTTAAATAGATAACAGATCATAAATTCATGACAGTATCCATAATTTTTTTTTTCTATATCCGTGCGCAACGCATCGTCGCACATAAAGCATTCAAAGTTCAAAGTAACTCATCACATGTAGCTTCCGCAGACAGGCAGCACCAGCACCATCACTCTTGGCCAGTGAATGCATTTTCCTTCAAGCTGGAGGAGAAAGTTTAAAGTGTTATTTTTATCGCAAAACCTTTACCACCAGACACCGCCATAGACCATTGAGTCCTTTATATCGATCCTCTTATGCCGGTCGTTTGGCGAAAACTTGAAAATCGTATGCCATTCCAACTTCCTGCAAAAGATTACAACATACCGACGCTTTCGTCGAAGATTGTGCCGAAAACAAACGAAAATATCGATGCTCTACTTTATCGAACAAGAGAACAACATTTGTACGTTATTTGTTTCCACACTGAAGTCCGTTGGTTTAAATTTTACAAACGCTTGGTCATAAGCCGTGACCTGTCACAAAATTATTTAAAAATAGCATTTCTGAAAAATACAAGGACGCAGTTCACCATTGGCGCTTGAATTGATTACGATCTAAACATCTGCTGAAAGGTCCTGTTCTGTCGCCTTGTAGTCTACAACAAATTCGTTCCAGGGAGAAGCCAAAGTTTAATCATCGAACACAAACCCCTACCGTTTGGCTCATGCATGAGTTGGAATTTTCCTTACGTTCGGACAGGTCGACCCGGATCGATTCTGACCGACGGCGCCTCTTTATCGTCCAAGGTTGACCCAAAAACTCAAATATCCTCTCCCGAAC
Organism: Anopheles sinensis; assembly: GCA_000441895.2. NCBI lineage: Eukaryota > Metazoa > Arthropoda > Insecta > Diptera > Culicidae > Anopheles > Anopheles sinensis. The sequence goes on from KE525036.1 coordinate 11,474, forward strand.
CGGAACCAGCTGTTACCTTTGGGTGCCAAAGTGCGATCAAGCGGTGCGTCAAAAACGCATTTCCGGTAACGGTTCGCCCGTCACATGGCATCCATTTAAACGCGCTACGGCAACAACGCCTCAACAACTTTCGAAGACTTCATTGAATAAGTTTTAATTGTCTTTAAGTTCAGGAATGTAGCAAACACCGTGTGGTGTAATATAAATACTTTAACGTACCGTTCCTTTGTGTGCTCAGGGTAATTTCTATATTTTCCGTGTCAAAAGCAGAAACGACCAAAAGCTGACACCACATGTTTCGGGTTTGTTTTTCACCAAAACGTTCTTAAACGAGCGACACTGACTGACGGAAAGGGAAATGGATGTCGTTAGCGGGAAAGGGGAAAAACATGCAAAACGGAACTAGGACCTCCGGGTTTTCCCGTAAGTGGGGCCGTGTCACGTTGACTAATGTTCGGCCAAACTGTGCCCGAAACTGTGGAAAGTAAACATTTAATTTGTCGCACAGAGTCAACTCCATTACAGGGGAGCAAAAAATTGGAAAAGAAAAAAGGAAAACGTCTGCAAGGCAACGGACACCGCAACGCAACAACGTGTTGTGACCAGAGCTCATGGCTTTATTTACATCCATGAGTTTCCCCCACCTTGTGGTGCACGCCGGACGATTCATGAACTGCATCGAAGGTTGTTCCCAATTTTAAGGTCAAGCGTTTCATTATTCTCGGCGGAAAGAGTGGAAGCGGAGCGGGGGGAAGAATCATGCTGCATAATCGCTATCGAGAATGAACATCTAGCTCAACTGTCGTGTTCGTAGCCAGCAGGCGAGGACCAAAGGGTTGTAAAATAGCCCTCATTTGACCACGTGCCCGAGGGTGATTATTCGAAAAGAGCCAAACGTTGAAGCTTATGGTCAAAACTGGTCTCTTCACAAATCTCTTCCCGGATGAAATTTGCATGCTCATGATAAAGCGAATACACTACATACTACCCCTCACTAAGCCTAGTCCGGTCATTTGCTCTGCATTTCTGGCAGGACATGTGTGTCCACCATTTGCCGAAATCGTGCCATGTTTCTTACTCGAAGGGAGGTTGGTAAAAATTGCCCAACCGGAAGCAAGACCGTGTAGTTCCAAGTCTATCGTATGACACAGAGTCGGAAATTAGGCAAAAGCTTTATTTGATAGCCACCTGTTTGGGCGACAATGGTCCCATTTTATAGCCATACTCACCCCGTTTAAAGACAAATTATCAAAGCAATCACTACAAAGTGCGTCCATGGTTTGGAGTTAGTCGTGTTGTCGCTATGATTATTTCTAATGGACTTTTATTGTGCGTTATGCTTTTGAACCTTCTTATCAGGCTAGCTGCCTTGCTGTATGTTCTCAGACAAAGTCACGTTCTACCGCATTGCCATTCAGTTGCAAAATCAGGTTTCATTATTTTTCTTTCTTCCCCGATTTAATCCCCTCTTTAATCCATCAAAAGCCGCTTTCACAATACAAGTGTCAGGTTTTATCGAGTATAAGACATTGAATGCTGTTTGATGCGTGTGATAAATGGTTTAATTCATTCGTCTTTCCGCTCGAACCGCCACGAAACAAGGATCATCCGTTTTTATGAGCCGTTCAGTTCAATTGCATAAACTGCATTCGAAGCGGTGCGCAATACAGTGCTGGCGAAAATAAGCGTGTTTTGATAACGTTTGGGTTGTGAAAATGTTTAAATAAATCGACACAACAAAAACATGTTAAGTGCTCTCACAACTTTGGCGTTACACCAACGCTTGCGCAAATACGTTCGTTTGCGTATCCATAGCAACGATGAACATTAACAAACAAACGGACAAACCTTCCGGCATATTGCAAACAGGACGCGACAGTAAACATGGTAAGAAATCGAATCTCTAGGAAATCTTCCATAAACACCTTTATTTGTGCCTCTTTTCTCCTTTGTAGATACTTTCTCGCACAAAATCGGAATCCGCCAAAGGAAACCGCGGTTCGGCTGGAACGGGAAATTCACGCACCGTAACGATTCCGTCGTTCGAGGAGTTCCTCCTCAAGCGTGACTACGTCGGTGCTAATACCGTGCTTCAGGTGTGTGTTCACCTGAATTGCGCTGCTTTTTAAGGGAGAATTAAACGTTTGTTTTATAACTGCAGCGTTCGAAAGACTACGATGAAGTGCCGGAACTGCTAAAACAGCTGTGGACGGGATTCTGCGATTTCCATATCGGAGAGTATAAGCGAGCCCTGCAGCTTTATGAGAAACTGTATGCCGCCGATAACTCCCAGAAGGAGGTTGCGCTGAACATTTGCGTCTGCATGTTCTACCTCGGGATGTACGATGAGGCGCAAAAGCTGGTGGAGGAGTTGCCCCAGAGTCCACTAAAGATAAGGCTGTTGTTCCATCTGGCACACAAGTTGGGCGACGAGGATCGTCTGATGGAGCTGCATGGATCCCTGCGGGATGTCGTCGAGGACCAGCTTAGTCTGGCTGGGATGCACTTCCTTCGGTCGCACTATCAGGAGGCGATCGACATCTACAAACGCGTGCTTCTCGACAACAAAGACTTGCTCGCTTTGAACGTGTACGTCGCGATCTGTTACTACAAGCTGGACTACTACGACATCTCACAGGAGGTACTCGACCTGTATCTGAACCAGTTCCCGGACAGTACGATTGCCATCAATCTGAAGGCCTGCAATCGCTTCCGGCTGTTCAATGGAAGGGCGGCCGAGCAGGAAATCAAGCATCTGGTTGAGAGCGGTACATTCGGAGCGGACCTAATCAAGCACAACCTCGTGGTGTTTCGTAATGGCGAGGGTGCATTGCAGGTCCTCCCTCAGCTGATCGACATTGTCCCAGAGGCACGCCTTAATCTGGCCATACATCACCTTCGTCGGGGAGAGATTCAGGAAGCGTACCACCTGATGAAGGAAGTGCAGCCCACCGTACCACAAGAGTACATCCTCAAGGGAGTGGTGCACGCCGCGCTCGGCCAAGAAACGGGCTCCAAGGAACACCTCAAAAATGCGCAGCAATGTCTGCACCTTGTGGGTGGTTCGGCCTCCGAGTGCGATACTATCCCAGGACGACAAAGTATGGCATCGGCTTTCTTCCTGTACGGCCAGTTCGAGGAGGTCCTCGTGTACCTAAACTCAATCCGCAGCTACTTCGTCAACGACGACATCTTCAACTACAACTACGCCCAGGCGAAGGCCGCCACCGGGTACTACAAGGAGGCCGAAGAATTGCTGCTCCAGATCCACGACATCTCCATCAAAACGGATAGCACGTTCGCGATGGTGCTGGCCAAGTGTCACATCCACGCCGGCCATGCGGATCAAGCGTGGAACATTTTCCTAACCAAGGACTCCACACCGGACGCATTCGCCCTGCTTCAGCTGATCGCAAACGACAGTTATCGCGTTGGCGAGTTTTGGATCGCCGCGAAAGCTTTCGATACGCTCGAGAAACTCGATCCTAATCCGGAATACTGGGAAGGGAAACGGGGTGCCTGTGCCGGAGCGGTGCAGGCCATTTTGGCCAAGCGTGGCAGTGGAGCACCACCGGGCGGAGTGTCGGAGATTATTTCGCTCCTGCGCGACTCCACCAATACCCAGGCGGAAGGAATGCTCAGAGTGATACGACGATTTGCAAGCAGCATCAAATAGAAATTGTATTCAATATTGTAACATTTTCTGTGTGGAATAAATTTCAAGAATAGATGCACTAGAAACAATCCTATTCTCGTGCAGCTTAAATCCATTTATTTATTGGTTTAGATAACCCCTCTCTATTCGAATGATGAATGACAATAAGAGTTATACCTGCACCCGCGTGAAATCGGTTGCAGTTTAAGTTCCTTTTTCAATTTTTATTACCTTCACGCATGCAATCGATGCACGACTGCAAGCCTAACTGCAGGATGATTTTTCACGCAGCAGAATGCAACCATTTTAATGGCACTCGAAAAGTAAAAACCCCAGAAAACTCAAGCATACGCAGTTTTTTTTTCCTGCCACTAATTGATTTATTAAGGATTAAGAGATTCGGTCAAGCACATGGCAATGTGACCAGGGGTAAACTTTCCGTCAAGCCTTATCAATTCCACCGTAAACATGAGAAGGGACTGGCGTACGATTAGGTAAAATTAATTTAAACTTTTCACTAATTAGCTTATCGCTATCGTAGGAGAGATCTTGAAAGTACATTTCATTGAAAAATTATCAATTCAGAAAAAGTTCAACCTCCAAAAACGGGGTTTTAAATTACGACCAAACTTTATTACTTTCAAGAAAGATAATCTCGCGCATTATTTATTCTGCGTCCTTGTTTAAGTTTATGAGAAATTCAGGTGAACCGTGAACTTACCGAAACTTTCGCCGCTCTTTTTCACGCTCTCCCGAGCGTTAACCGGAAGGCAACACTATTTTCTTCTTTTACTACGATCATATGAAACAACCCACACGCTAAGCAATAACCACGAAACGACAAAAACCATCTGCCACTCGACGATGAATGGAGTAAACTTATGCATACTCCTGCAGGAACTGCACTTTGGCTTGCATTTTCAGAGACACAAAAAACGCTTCACATATCTGGCCAACGAATAAACTGTAAACTCTTTATGTATTGCAACAATAACTGCACATTCGTTAGGTACGTTTCTCCTTTGAAATCAATTTATCGCAGAGTCGCAAGCACAAGTAATAAATCTTTCACTGCAATTTGATATTAAACCGGACAACTTTAGAAACATGTTTCCTCAAGTAAGGAAAGTTATGTTCACTCGGCGCATTTTCTTGTGACAATTTGCGGAAGTCAATAGTTCTCTCTGGAGCCATAAATGTTCCACGTTATGGCGACCCCGAACGGTTCTGGGTGCAATTAGGTCCAAGAAAGGATGACCGGTGTGTTACCATTGCATCAATTAAACGGTAATTATAGTTAACGGTTCCTTGGCGGCGCCAGCTCCTGATATAAAAACTCTACGTTCTTGCACCTGAAAGTATAGAGCCAGGAGCAGGATAGTATTTGAAATCAATACTTTTACACTCCACCTTTAACTATCAGTTTTCTTTTTTCTTTATTGTTTTGAAGGATGTGTTTTGTTTATAAATTATTATAACCGTTCGCAAAATTCCACTATTGTTGTTTATTGTGTAAAGTGTAAGATCCCAGGCGGGGTGAAGTTTTTTAAATTTTCATACAACAAAAGGGAAAACAACATTTAACTATCACCATTCGACTATGCTTTCAATGCGATCAATCTACTCTTCAGAGGCTCCAAAATGCCATTCATTCTGGACAGGGCTCTTTCGTTAGGATGGATTGCAAACTGGTAGCACGGATGTGGATCAAACGGTACAATCCAGCAATTTTTTATCGAATTAGTTAACAACGGAACAAAAAATAAAAATACCTCCACAGTGTAGAAAAAATACAATTCGCCCCCTAATCAACAGCATTCAAATATTCCGCAAACCATATGCTTCCCGCACACGGCGGCCATTTCAATTTGACTAGTTGTGTAAACTTTGCAATTTATCACACGACGGTGTATTAATGTTTTGCGCCTTCTGATAAAGATCTCGATCGCCAAAGTTCCTTGCTTTCATAAGCATCGTGTCCTCTGTGGATGGGATTCGAAAGAAGATTATTCATTTTTAACGAGCAACATTTTTAAGTTGTTCCTTAGAAAACACTCACTGTAGTTCCGCTCTCGGTAGCAGGAATGCTTTAAATTATTCAAATAGTCCTCTTCCACCGACGCCTCAAGCCGCACAACTGAGCCCTGATACTCGGAGTGAAAGTTTTCCTTGACGTAGTACGGAATCTTCAACTGGTTCGTTTTTCGTGGGACCGAAAATTTTCTGCAAAAAATTTGATTCATTAGTGCGATTCGTTCGTCATCTCGGAAGTATTCGTCGGCGTCTTACTGGCTAGGGGTAAGGCTGTAGATTGGATCAGAGATGAAAAATGAAGACATCATCGAAAGGGCGATGAGCAGAATTATTGGCAGCAGATTGATGAATGCCGCAAATCCTGACTGAGGCTGGAAAACAAAATGTTCGTAGCACTGAGTGAATCTTTGTGGGAGATACCCGTAACGGGCACCGACCCTACCTCCCGATATTGCTGTTGTTCGGCTCGATGAAACCGTCTTTGGCGTGTGTAAACATGGTGTGTAGGAATCTCGGTTCCGAAGAACATGTTAAACAGCTCTTCCGCGGTGAACTCCGTTTCAAAACCACGAGAGAATTGATCGTACTGATAGCGTGTCCTGCGGGTCGTGGGCTGATGATGCTCTTCCGCACCGAACAGATCGTACGATTTCCTCTTCTCCGCGTCCGTCAGAATGGCTACAGCATTACCGATTGCTTTAAATGCTTCCACTGCTCCCGGGGCATGGTTTTTATCTGGATGCAGTTGTAGGGCAAGCTTCTTGTAAGCTTTCTTAATATCCGAATCAGTTGCATCCTTCGATACACCCAACACTTCGTAATAGTCCTTGCATCTACAAACGACAAAGAAACGCTTCATGAAGGACGAACCGCGGCGTCGCTTTGTGCCAGCACGTTAACATACTTTTTAATCCTCTTCACTGCCTCCAACTGTTCTGCAGTGTATTCCGCTTCGTTGCCACTGTCCGCCTTTGGTGCGGTACCCTTTGCTGAGGCCCGCTGACGTACACCATCGTCCGAGGTGTTCCCTGATGTTGCATTTTCCGTGTACGCACCTCGCTTGATCTTACTAAGCAGTTCTGCAAAGTGCGTTACAATGGGATCGAATTAGAGGCGATGGAGAAAGTGGTCCTTGACCAACAAAAACACAACAACCTACCTTCGGCCCGGGGGGTCGGGTGAAGAGTAATCGATTTGTTTAGCAACTTTTCTGCCTTCTCGATTTTCCCCTCGGCCAGGTACTTGACGGCCTTTTCGACGCAATCCTCTGCCGCTTCCCGGTTCATGATGGTTTATTTTTATCCTCTTTCACAGCTATCCCGAACAACCTTTAATCAGAAGAAGAACACAACAAAACGATCACAGAACTAGCAAAGCAAATAGCACAACACACATGATACGGCGTGCGGTTAAACTACATAAACAAACGAGTTTTCTGTATCGTGGGCTTACTTTACTGATCAGGAACACGTCACGGACACGACGGAGTAATGCCGCGCTAGGACGGCAGACAATTCGCAACGAAGCGGCAGTGAAAATTTAGTTGAAATCTAATCGACACACTTGTCCCAAATCGTCATATCTAGTGTTGGCAGAATCGGGATTTGGAAGATTCGAAGATTCGATCCCTAGAAGGATTTTAAAGATTCAAATCCCATTTGACGGATTCTAGAGATTTGATTCGATTGGGATTCGAATCTGTTTTGATTTGTTAGGGACTCGATTTGATTTTTTTCAGACTTGATCTGAATCTATTTGAATTTGATGTGAATCGATCCATTCATCGCCAGACCGCCGTTGATTTGTTGATCACCACGACTGTTTGACGGATTGGGATTCAGATTTGGTGATTTGAGTGCCAAGTAAAGATTCGATATCCCCATCACTAGAATGGACGATGTTTTTGACAAGCTGTCAAACCGAAAGAGTGCCTAGTGAGCCACGTTCAAGGTTTGGGAGATTGTCATATTCGAACGCAAAATAAATCCGAAAAATACTCAACACGTGGTGTGAATTTATTTAACTGTAACGAATAATATTTAGGGGGTGCCCATGGCGCAGTGGTAGCGCAAAAAAACACCACGCCATTGGTGTGGGTTCGAATCCCAAGTCTGGCACCCCCTGGTATTACGAACGGCTGACCACCGATCAATAATTTACCGTCCTTCGGTCACAGTAACTCTCTACGGAGAGAGGCCTAGTCCCACTTGGGGATGTTGAGCCACATAAGAAGAAGAAGAAGAACGAATAATATAATTGTGTATGTAGAATTGAATAATCAAGCAGCCAAAACAACGATCATTTCTTGTCATTTATTACCAGCTTTATCAAACACAGGACTAAACTTAATTACAAAATAAATTATAAATCTTGTACACATTTGCACAAAACAGATGAATTCAATAGATACACCAATATACAGTACAGCGGCGAAATTGCAAATTGCTTTCCAAATCAGAGATGAAATGTACATTCCTTTGCTTCACTTCGATGATTGGTTAATTGTGTGAATGTTTCCGTGCAGCACGTGCAGAGAAAGTTATGAATTGAACAAAAACACACTCATCCTCGGATACATTCTTAATTACACATGGTGCAGGTGCATTACTTCCGGAATCGTCGCGACAGTTCGTTACGGCGTCGCTTTCGATCAAACACACTACTGCGCAAGGATGTTGCCTAGCAGCCAAAGAAAACCGGTACCGGCCTAGCTGATAGTGGCCAGCACTTTGTGATTCCGTGCCTCCGGTAGAGTAGACGGTATGCTTCCCCGCCGGAAGCAAGTTTTGCGTGTCTTGCGCCCGACTGTTTGAAGGTAATTTGTCATCTTAGGGCCATGCCGGCATTTGCCAGGAGCTTACCATACCATACCAGGTGAAACTTTTTTATCGGCCTTGTTTAGTTTACTGTCACAACTGGAGTGGATGCACGAAAAAGTCCAACTTCAGTACCGTGATACACCTGGTCGATGGTGGAAGATTAAAACAGAGAATGAGGTCTATCAAAATATTAGTTCCTCCCATCAAGCATTAAAAAGACACTAGACTTGATTGAAACAGTGAACCAGTGAAGCCGTTTTATTTTTAACATGGTTAAAAGAATCTGAACAGCATGAACGGTGTTTATAAATCATTCCTTTATCTGTGAATCGAAAAGTGAGTGTAATTCTATGCATTCGTAAGTGAGCAATCAAATGAAGTGTTCAATGGCATATTGTGATCAAATCTTATCCACTTGTGTGGCATATAATGTGTTTGATTTATGGATCGACGAGTTGCTTGTGAAGGAAAGCTATGTTCTACAGACGGTGTAACCGCCGCTATTATAAGCTGCACTTGGGACACGAGACATCGGATTCCGACAGCCATAACAACCGGGTCTCTATGACGTCGATTGTTTCTGGGGCGTCACTTGCGTACAAATCGTAAAACTAACAATACACTAGTATCGCCCCTACCTCTACAGAAGCTCTCTTCAAGATGGGTGACTTTGGATCGGGTAAATATAGCTTTCTTTGTTTCAACGGATTTTCTTACTATATATCGATTTTTTAAATTGTTTAATTTAGTTGCACAAAAAATTTTAACACCTTTTACGCCTAGTTGATGGTTCTGATTGATGCTTTTCTAAGTGACTTTGACAGTGTGAAGGTTTTTAACGGATTTTGGATACCTTGCTGACGAGGATTTCCAGTAGAAGAAGCCCGACACTTCCGGCAGCGGCGCACAACAGAAACAAAAACAGCGAGGACACCTGATCTAGGTTAACCTCCGGCATTTTAACCTCATTTTCGACACATTTCATTCCGTCGGTAAAGCAGACCTTTCGCTGGTATTGCGTTAGACCGTGTCCGTTGATCTTATGAGCCGTGATTCGGAAAATTTCCGTAAACGGGCTGTCTTTTTTAAAGGCCATGTGAAGGGGCTTTACGGGGGATAGGCGAATTTTCTGCACCGCACATCGCTCCACGTCAGTAAGGTATGCTTCATAATGGTATTGTTAAAAAGGGAAAATAATTTAAATAAAAAAATACTTTAAAGAAGCACCACGTGTCATACATACTTTTCATAAATTTGTAACCTTCTTGAACATCACAGATGAATGCATGTTTCCCGCGAGCAATAGACGAAATTCCTTCAGTTAGATTATAGAATCCTTGTCCATTCAGGGCAAGCTGACGCTGAAACAGTTCAAAAAGAAACTTGTCTGCCGTGGCCTAAAAAAGGAAACATTCTCGTGTTTAAATATTATTCTTTTACCGATTCCCTTAAAATTGACATACATTGAAAATACCCTCATTTGCCAATGCTTGTTCTCCTGCGACGCTGAACTTATTTTCTGAGAGCTGTTTAAGTGATTTGATGTTTTTTGGTGGCACCACCAGAAGAAAGCTTACAATAGAGGACATATAATATTGATACATGATTGCGGTGAAAAGTAACATGCTAAACAACGCGATCCTGCTAGCGTATGAATTAGCTCGGTTGATAAATCCTGCAATATGTCTCAAATGAAAAAAATTATCTAAAAAGGAACAAAATGAAAACTTTCACTTTCGTTACCTTGTTGACAGAATATTCCCAGTACCAAAATCAAAATGCCCTCTCCACTACGGCGGTAGATTTTTGAGGGTTCCTGTCTTTCCGGTCTTTCACTGGAAATAATTTTGTAGAGTATCAACCCAAACAGTATCATGAATGATGCGATGGCGAACCATATGTTTGTACTGAAAGGTCTGAAGCACATGTTTTGGGTGCGATATGTCTCCGGATGTACAAACATCAGGCTCGTTCTAGAAATAAGATTGAAAATTCGATTATCTGGCACTCTTTTGATCGTTTTATAAACCTACTCGGCCTCTCCAACTGCAACAGTGTACTGAAATGCTTCGATGGTATTCTGCTTCATCTCAACAACATGATTTACCAAATCGATTTGTAAAATATTGCTCTGATTGGACACCACTGCTGATACAATACTAAAAATCATTAAAGTTCTAATGATTTATTTTGGAATACGTCATCGTCTCATCATATAGTACCTAAAATTGTGCATTAACGAAAATAAGTTCCAAAGCAAACTTCCGTACGCTCTATTATCCTGAACCCGGTCATTGTTGTATGATTGATTACCACCTTCAGATTTCTTATAGAAGAAAAGAAAAAAATACACAAAAGTGGAAACATCACAAAATCAGGCATTGGACTTACCATAAGATCAACGCCTTTTAAACGGATGCCTCCCAAATTGATGCGTCTCTGGTAGGCATTCCTTTTGTCCCATACCTCCAACCCGGCAAGTATGCTCCAGCTGCCTACCTGCACCAGACTTAGTTCCCATGTATCCATCGCCCATCGGCCACTCACGTCTAGGACGGCATAGTTTCTAGCACCAATCGGTTGAACCAAAACTGCGTTTGTAGACACGGTAAAGTTTAGACCTTGCAAGAGCAATCTATTATCCTCGAGCCTGTCCAACCCGAATAGAAGCCAGCAGTACCGGTCTCCATTGAACAGACCGTGCTGGGACAAAGTGTGGAGCACACTTTCCAGGCCAGGGCAGCTCATGTCAACGATAAGGCCAACCGGAACAAGCACCGAACGAATGGAGGAAATAATTTTCCTCTCACTACAATGCGAAGGCTCGATGAAAGAAACGATACCCCGGTGATTGGAGTGGAAATAGCGTGCCAGGCTTATAGATTCTAGGGTGTAGTTTAAACGAAAGATTTTGGGTGAACAATGGGGGTTGAGTTGGAATATATTATCTATTTTTATACCCGCTTGCTCGTTGGGACAGTGGAAAACAGTCGTCACTTGCAGGTGGCGCCATTTCACTAAATCAATCAAAAGTTGACCTTCTATTCTAGCTTTTGCAAACCCGACAAAGAGCATTGCAATCACTAGAAGCTTCATGATCTCACACCGATTCAAACAGAACTAATCGGCTTAAAATCGTGAGCCATTGAAAACGCTTGCGATAGCCGTCCCCCAATGCATGAAAGCATTTAAATTGAGTTTATTACGCAAGCTACCTGTCTTGAGAATATCCCCTAGAAGGGTAAATTTGATGTAATTAGGCCAAACGAGCGTTTACGCAATTTTATCAATAATCTGATGGTAGACTTGTTAGAACCGACAGCATAAGAGATCATGAATAATTTTCTGTGACTGTTGAAACCGACTAATTATGAACGATGTTTATCTTCGTACAATTTTTCAAAAAGAGCATTCATTTCTAAAATGCCTTTATCTTCGGCGCTATATTTGATTATTGCAAATGTATAAAAGAGACGATCGTTGAAGTTGATCATCACAGTTTACGTAAATCAAGCGAATTCAACATGAAATCACTGCTTACTTGGATGGTGTTTAGTCTCCTCGCGTGTGGGCAATGCTCACGTCTGCATCTGATCGAGCAGTTCTTACAACAACGATCCATCAACACCCTGCTATTGCTCCACTGTGTCCAGGAAACGGTGGATCAAGACGTGGTGCGAATTTCCAAAGCTCTCCGTCAGTCATTCCGAGGTTCGATCTATCACATTGACGTGACAAAGAACCATTTTCACCAGCAACTTAGATGGCACATGTATTGTGAGCGGTACAAAACTGCTGTCATTTACAACCTGGAATGCTCGGGAACCGAAGCTGTGCTGGATCGTTTGTCCGAAAAAGCTTACTTCAACGCCTCATTCCAGTGGCTCATGTTCGGTGGACAGAGTTTGGAGCTGGCGACCACTTTACTGTCGCAGCAGAATATCAACTATGACACGAAAATGTTACTAGTCTTCGAGAGTGTTGACCCAGAGAAACAGAGGGAACAACGTTACGAGTTTTACGATGTGTCCGGCACGGTGAAGCGTCGAGGAGGGAAGGTGATTTTTACTCCTCTAGGATTTTCTACTCCAGAAAACGTTCTACCCACCATCGTGCCACAAAAACCGGACCTGAAAGGCATCGTTCTTTGGACGGTGGTCTCGGTAACGTATTTATGTGGTTTGTTTGTTTCAAACCAAAACCTCTGACTAAAGTATCCTCTCCACAGACAATTAACCAACATCAACCGCATGCGTTTATCGATAATTTGGAATCTAATACCAAACACAGGACCTACTTTGCTCACATCTACGCCTACAGACTTGTGAAACTCCTGGAGTTTAAGTTGAAATTCAAGTATTCTCTCGACACACATCTTGACGTCTTAATAATAGTTAATAACTCTCGTGAACATTTCTTATGTCGCTTCAACCAGGATGAAAATCATTCTTGCCGCAGACTGGCACTTCGATATCTTGGGAAAAAATTCGTCACTTGGAGTGTTCGGTCAGCTCCAGAAGAAAATAGTGGATTTCTCCATCACACCGATTGCAGTTCAACCCGAACGGATTCCTTTATGTGATTTTACGATCGAGATCTCAAGAGGAATGTAAGTTTGTTCGTCGAAGGTTTCATCTGGACACAGACTTTTGAACCAGCTTTCTTTGGTCCCGTTCGTACGTATATTTTTAGATTCTACACCATTTTTCGTCACCCTAAAAGCTTAAATGAGAGGAATATTTTTCTTCTCCCGTTTGAGATGATGCTGTGGATTGCAGTTGCCGTCATTCTGATAAGTATTGTCCTCATTCTGGCGTTATCAGCTATTTGCAATCGTGAAATTCAAAGAGCTTCGTACAATGATCTCATCGTTGACCATTCGCTTTTGGGAACGATCGCAATGCTTTGCCAGCAAGGGTTTCATGCATCTACTACAGTTTGCTCAACGAAAACCGTAATAATCGTCATGATGGGCTTTTCATTTCTGCTGCTTCAGTTCTACTCCATCTTTATCGTGGGCTATCAGCTGATCTCTCCACCGAAGACGATTAACACCCTGGAAAAGCTTATTGACAGCAGTCTGAAGATGGCTGTGGAAAATTTAAGCTATCAGCATGACTTTTTCGCTGTAACTATCGTTTGCTTGTAGCCACTATCAACCAGTCAAAAATCAGGACTCCATGATAATTGTTGTTTTTATTTTAGAGAACTACCGAACCGGTTGCATTGAGACTATACAATGAGAAAATTGCGCCGAATAAGTACGGTTTCGTTAATGTCTCTTTTGGAATTCAACTGGTCAAACAAGGAGGATACGCCTTCCACTGTGATACAGCATATGGCTACACACATGTCCTCGGTATGGATCATAAACAAATGGCTACAACAAGAACTAAGAATTTCATACTTCTTCCAGAAACCTTTGAGGAGCAACAAATTTGCGAATTGCAAGAGGTACAACTTTACCCACAACGTGCCGTTCAGGTGCCGATGGCAAAAGGAAGCCTCCTGAGAGAGTTGTTTAAATTGAACTTACAACTGTTAAAGGAATATGGTCTGATTGCATACCATCACGCGAAAACTTTTGCACCAAAACCAAAGTGCATCAGAAACAGCAACAAAGTAGAGCCAATTTATCTTACCGATGTGCGTTTCGCCTTCAAATTGTTGGGCACAGGAATTGCAGCAAGTATCGTCATTCTGGTGTTGGAGTTGGTCTATGTTCGTCTTCGACGCTGGTATTACTTTAGAAGTTTGGTTATTCCAGAAGGATTTGTGTGGATCGACTAATCACTCCCACCAATCTTTTGATGAATTATTTGTTATGGTCTACAATAAATTAAATAGACTTTATTACTAACATGTTACATTAGACGTAGAAAACGTAGGACAAGAATAAAAGACCCCTAGTCCGGAGGGGTCGGCGTCTGTATAGAGAAGAGATCTCTGGCTGCGTGCATACGGAACACTAGCTTCAGTAAAAACATAGAAAATTAGCAATTGGAGGCCACAATAAATCACATTTGAATTATCTGTACAAGAATGCAATACAAATAAAGTTTCATCACTTCATTAAGATGCTTGTTATACTCGAGTAAACCCGTCTTTGAACTTTGATATTTACGTAAATTACTTTTGTAATATTTTTTGTCCAACTTTCTGTCCGTACCATAATTGTATGCCATACTTCCTATAGCCAACCGCCCTCCACGCCTAAAGGCATTCGGTACCATTTAATTCCGGTTCATCACAATGTCTTGAGAATATCGTCGCTAGAAAAGGAAATTTCCTATAATTGGATCGAATGAATGTTTTGAACAACATGGTCCTATCAAGTACCCGCAGAAAAATGCATCAAGAACAGTAGAAAATGTTGAACCAATTTATTTTACCAAGGTATTTTTCAATAATCAGCGGATACACCACTAATGACTTGTTAGAATCGACAGCATAAGAGATGATGAATAATTCTTTACAAATACTCACATCGATTCCTTCCTGAATCTTCTTACCTCGGACATTTTCTCCTAATAGAATAACTACACTTAATTAAGCACAATTTCATCTTCGACGCTATATTTGCGTATTGAAAAATTGTTTAAAAGAGGCGATCGTTGAAGTTGACCATCACAGTTTACGTAAGCCAAGCGAATGCAACATGAAATCACTGCTTACTTGGATGGTGTTTAGTCTCATCGCGTGTGGGCAATGCTCACGTCTGCATCTGATCGAGCATTTCTTACAACAACGATCCATCAACACTCTTCTATTGCTCCACTGTGTCCAGGAAACGGTGGATCAAGACGTAGTGCGAATTTCCAAAGCTCTCCGTCAGTCATTCCGAGGTTCGATCTATCACATTGACGTAACAAAGAACCATTTTCACCAGCAACTCGGATGGCACATGTATTGTGAACGGTACAAAACTGCTGTCATTTACAACCTGGAATGCTCGGGAACCGAAGCTGTGCTGGATCGTTTGTCCGAAAAAGCTTACTTCAACGCCTCATTCCAGTGGCTCATGTTCGGTGGACAGAATATGGAGCTGGCGACCAGTTTGCTGTCGCAGCAGAATATCAACTATGACACGAAAATGTTACTAGTCTTCGAGAGTGTTGACCCAGAGAAACAGAGGGAACAACGTTACGAGTTTTACGATGTGTCCGGCACGGTGAAGCGCCGAGGAGGGAAGGTGATTTTTACTCCTCTAGGATTTTCTACTCCAGAAAACGTTCTACCCACCATCGTGCCACAAAAACCGGACCTGAAAGGCATCGTTCTCTGGACGGTGGTCTCGGTAACGTATTTATGGGGTTTGTTTGTTTCAAACCAAAAGCTCTTACTACAATATCCTCTTCACAGACAATTAACCAACATCAACCACATACGCTTATAGAAAATTTGGAATCTGATTCTAGATCAAGGTCCTACTTTGCTCACATCTACGCCTACAGGCTTGTGAAACTCCTGCAGATGAAGTTGAAATTCAAGTATTCACACGACACACATAAAAATGGATAGTTTTTCTATAACTCCCGTGTCCTTTGCTTATGTCGCCTCAAACAGAATGAAAATCATTCTTGCCGCTGACTGGCGGTTCGACGTCATAGGAAAAAATTCATCAATGGGTGTGTTTGGTCAGCTCCAGAAGAAAAAAGTGGACTTCTCCATCACGCCTTTTGCACCTCTAACCGAACGGATTGCTTTATGTGATTTTACGATCGAAATCGCACGAGGAAAGTATGTCGATGGGGTGGGCAAGTTTGTTTCCGATCCGAATATATTTAAAACAAATACTTTCTTTGGGTTTGGTCATTTGTAGGTTTTACACCATCTTTCGTCACCCTAAAAGCATGAACAATAGCAATATTTTTCTACTGCCTTTCGTGAAGATGCTATGGATTGCAGTTGCCGTCATTCTGATAAGTATTGTCCTCATTCTGGCGTTATCAGCTATTTGCAATCGCCAACATGAGAGAGATTCGTTAAATGATCTCATCATCGACCAGTCGCTTTTGGGAACGATCGCAATGCTTTGCCAGCAAGGGTTTCATGCATCCACCACGGTTTGCTCAAAGAAAGCCCTGGTCATCGTAATAATGGTTTTCTCGTTTCTACTGCTTCAGTTCTACTCCACCTTTATCGTGGGCTATCAGCTGATCTCTCCACCGAAGACGATCAACACGTTGGAGAAGCTTGCTGACAGCAGTCTAAAGATGGGTGTGGAAAATTTAAGCTATCAGCATGACTTTTTCGCTGTAACTATCATTCGATTTTACACATCAACGAATAGCAAGAAACAGGGCTTTACTTGTATGATTTACTTTCTATTATAGAGAACTACCAATCCGATTGCATTAAAGCTGTACAACGAGAAAATTGCACCCAATAAGTATGGCTTCGTCAATTTAACCTTTGGAATTCAACTGGTCAAAGGAGGAGGATACGCATTCCACTGTGATACAACTTATGGCTACACACATGTCCTTGGTATGGATCATAAGACAATGGGCGTAACAAGAACTTCGAACTTCTACCTTTTTTTCCAGAAATGTTAACAGAGCAGCAAATTTGCGAATTGCAAGAGATAGAACTGTATCCACAACGTGCCATTCATGTCCCTATGGTAAAAGGAAGCCCTCTGAGGGAATTGTTTAAATTAAAACTACAGCTGTTAAAGGAATATGGCCTAGTTGAGTACCATCGCACGAAACTTTATGTGGGAAAACCAAAGTGTGTCAAGAACAACAACAAAGTAGAGCCAATTCATCTTACCGATGTGCGTTTCGCCTTCATCTTGTTGGGCACAGGAATTGCAGCAAGTGTCGTCATTCTTGCGTTGGAATTGGTCTATGCTCGTCTTCGACGCTGGTATTACTTTAGGAATTTGGTTATTCCAGAAGGATTTGTGTGGATAAACTGATAACTCCCAATCTACGAATAAATTATTCTTCACAAAAACACCGCTTGTAGGTTACAATAAATCACATTTTTCACGTCCTTCAAATGAGCAGGACAATTGCAATAAAAATAGTATTCTCACTTCATTTACATTCCTTCCACTTTTACCATATCAAAACCACTTAATCCTCATCTGTACAAAAGAGTTGAGTTGGTTGCATGCGAAACGCAAATAGACTTTGTACTTTGTTGTTAGTGCACAAAGGAAACTTTTTCAAATTGAATTCCATACCACACGGTCCAAGTGCAACCAGGTTGGCAACAGTCAGCAACGGTGGTTTCGCGGTAACTGGCACTTTCCACAAGCTGATGGAAATCATTTACTGCCAGATCCGGCCAGAATAGGTATGTGCCACGGTGTTCACATAAACATAGCCGGGGTGAGGAGCGTTTCTCATTAACGGCGATCCTTTCGAGGAATTACAGCCTGATTCTACCAAGGGGTACCACCCTTCGGGTTGACGGGTAGCATGCATTCAAACTATGACGTCACGCACCCTCCACCCAATGGCCTTACTGCAGGTTGAGATCCAACGGTTGAACACATTATGTTTGATAGACAGGCGAGCGTAAGACCACACACCTAACCCAGCTCAAGGCGGAGGTTTTTTCCTATGTGCTCAAGAAGTCGTAAGCGATTGCTCATCGTACGGTCGCAGACATTAAGGTGTGCAATGGGCACTTCACCGTCGTCGTCGGAACACCATTCCAATTCACACCCATCAAGTAAAACACATTCCACACGGAACCAACTGTGAGGCCGTAAGGGCCGTATGCGAATATGTTTGATGTATGCGGTTTGTGCTACACTGCTGGATCTCCATCATTTACTACGGGTCATATTCTCGTATGATTCTACTTTCCACATGGGCCATTCTCTTCCATCAGCACTCTGCAATGCATTGCAAACTGGAGGAATGGGGTAACGTGGGCTTAGATACACAGAAACGTCCTGCGTGCGATATATGCCTGAGCCTTGGAAGAGATTCAAATTGGACCGGGCTTTAGTAACCTACGCCAGTTCGATCCAGAAGGGTCGATAGTGTTTGTGTGTGTGTGCGCGTATCCGCCTGATAATCTTTTATTGACCTTCCTACCGTTTTTAAGAAGTTTAATCTAAAATGAATCCCGACGCTTGCGATCCTCTCGCTCATACCAGCATGTATCAGAGAGCTGAAGAAGGTGGCAATTTAACGTTAATGTTTTAGACGATGCGAGTTGCATAATTACTAGCTGGTTTTAATTCAAAACCAATCATCTCTATTTTCTCAGACAGTGACGACAGCGATGGCGAAGGAGGATTGGGGAATGTGAGCCGTGTCATTGTAAGACCTCCAGGTATGTATTCAATAGTTTATACATGAACTGAAAAATCGAGGAAGTGCACGAAGTTTAGACGGGTTAATTCTAGAATTTTTTAGCCCTTGAATTGCGTCTCATAGGACATACAAACCCTCTTGAGAAGAACTAATAATTATTATTCAGCTCCTTTCAACCGATTCAATATGTGTATTCACGAATAATTTTTTTGTTGTCAAACTAATTTCGGATCCTAACCAAGAAAGAAGAACAGAAAATTTATGATCCAAAGAGCATGTTTAAATTTAGGTTATTTTATTATATTTCATCATGTACGGCCAAATGCAAAAGGACGAATTGTGCTTATGCTTTTAATCCTCTAGTTTGCACCTTGAATTATCCAGAAACTAAACCGGGGCATATGGTTCTTCTTACGCTTGGATACTTTTCTTCGAAACAAGAAAATGCAGAGTTATCTTTTTCGTACAGTAATGAACCTCGATTATTGTTTGAATGAGTCCTACTTTCAGAAATCCAAAGTTACTACAACACACGCGTCCATCTTTTTACTTCATAGAAGAACTTGCTTCGTCTTGTACGATAGTTATGGTTATAAAATAATAATAAAGAAGATAATTACTACTAATGCAGCTTTTTAAGCACGTTCTCCTCGGATGCGGCGCGCCAGCTGAATATCCTTCGGCATAATTGTCACGCGCTTTGCATGAATGGCGCACAAGTTGGTGTCCTCGAATAAGCCAACCAAGTAAGCTTCACTTGCCTCCTGAAAGGGGAATAGTTAAAAGTGACCGGTTAGCTCTGGATTTTTCAAAATCGCACTATGCGTTGCTCATACCTGCAAGGCACCGATAGCAGCAGACTGGAAACGGAGATCGGTTTTGAAGTCCTGGGCAATTTCACGGACCAGACGCTGGAAGGGGAGCTTGCGGATGAGAAGTTCGGTCGACTTCTGGTACCGACGAATTTCTCGAAGAGCCACGGTACCGGGACGGTAACGATGCGGCTTCTTCACGCCTCCGGTGGACGGGGCGCTCTTACGGGCGGCCTTGGTGGCCAGCTGCTTGCGGGGAGCCTTTCCTCCGGTCGACTTACGTGCGGTCTGCTTGGTACGCGCCATTTCTTCTTGCCTTCGCTAGTAGACTAAAGGAAAAGCAAACAAACAATACCAAAACGTTCAGTATCGAAATGCGGTTTTGTTTGTGTTGCGCATGCGGTGCATGCGCGTTCACGCTCCCCGCCAAAAGGGTAGCGGAAAATCGATAACCAAGCTCAGAGGCTTTTTTATGTGTAAACTGATACCGTTTTTCTTGGAAGACAGCACCGAAAAATCCAAGATGTCGGAAAGAGGAACATGAACTAATATTCTTAACATTCTGCGTGTCAGAAACAACATAAAAAGTATTGAAAAGTTAATCAGGTATAAACAAATTAAGATTTATAAAAAAATTCCTAAACTTTATCAATTTCACGGAAAAATAAAGCCGTTCCACGAAAATTTTTCGTTCATTACAACAAATTTCCATGAAATTTCATGAAAAAAAAATTCCAAAACATAAAAGGAAGCTTACGATGGCAATGTGAATTTTCAATTATTTTTCCGCAAAAATGCAAAATAAAAGACAAAAACATTGTTCTATTTGCGGAATTAGAGACTAAAAGCTATTCCAACATTGTTATCTCAAAAAAATAAACCACAATGCGAATGATCTAAAACATTGAAATCGTGTCAGACACATTACACATTGGCTCCCAAAGTCAACCTATCTCCAGCTTAGTATCGCGCTCACAACAAAATGGCGTCGTAAGCGAACAACATCACAATCGAAAATTAATGCTTCACATCGCACACGACAGCCGTTCTATCTCGCGCGGCGTCAAAGCAAAATCGATGCGCGGGTCGCGGGATATTTGGACATATCGCAGCACCAACGCGAACCCATTAACCATCGCATCGTAGCAACCCCCGCCACGGTTTGTAGTTTTCACTTTTCGAAACACTTTCCGACACTTCATTCCCAGCGTGTACTTCGGAAAAGCCAACAATCGTACATTGCGTAGCGCTAGCGCTCCCGATGGGCACCACTGGGGCTCTTACCTTTTCTTCACTGCCTCTGGTTAAACAAAACAATCACTGACTTTGGGACGAGAGAACGCGTTTTTCAACTTCCACTCACAAAGGAATCCACAGTCGTAATGGCTCGCTGTCGAGCTTTACTCGACAGTGCAAGTGTGCACGAAGCAAGGTAGGCTGTGGTCGTCTCGTTCTCGCACCCGATACGATCGTCGAAGAAGTCATATATTGGCCTCTCTCTTGCACTCTCCCGCGCAAAGGCAAGTGCCATCCGATGGACTGTTTAAGGGAATTTACGGCTACGGTTTATACACCATCGAGTTCATTTCTTTCACACTCATATCGGTTCTTAGTCAATTCTATGTATGAAATTAAATTATAAAGGCATAAATTATCATTTTCTTTCCATTCATTATTAGGACACAGCGGAAAGGCAAAACGCGGTCATTTATGCTTCGATGCAGCCTTCGAAACGGGAAACCTGGGTCGGGTGGATCTTGTGGGGGAGTTTGAGTACGATCTGTTCCTACGACCAGACACGTGCAATCCACGATATCGGTTTTGGTTCAACTTTACCGTCGACAACGTGAAGCAGGATCAGCGAGTTATCTTCAACATCGTGAACATCAATAAGAGTCGGAATCTATTCAAGGACGGCATGACTCCGTTGGTAAAATCCACCAGCCGTCCGAAGTGGCAACGGTTGCCCCGCTGCGAGGTGTTTTACTACAAATCGCCCGTTCATCAGAACCACTACGTGTTGAGCTTTGCCTTTGGGTTCGATAAAGAAGATGAGGTCTACCAGTTTGCCCTCACGTTCCCCTACTCGTACTCCAAAATGCAGGCCTATTTAAATGCGCTGGAGCTCAAGTATCCCGATGCATTCGAACGATCCACTTTGGGCATGAGCATTGTGAGTAATAACATGCACATTTTTGTACGCCTAGTGTCAGTTTAAAAAATTCCCATTTTTATTTCACAGCAAAACCGCAAACTAGAGCTGATCACTTTCGATGATGTGAAGAAACCGGACAAAGTGGATCCCAAAAATATAATTCACATGGTAGTTATTCTGGCCCGGATACACCCGGGCGAATCGCCGGCCTCTTATGTGGTGCAAGGATTGATCGAATTTCTTGCTGCGGCGAACCAGCCGATTTCGAAAGCACTGCGTGAGCACGTAGTTTTTAAAATTGTGCCAATGCTGAATCCGGATGGTGTTTTTCTCGGTAATAATCGGTGCAACGTGATCGGACACGATCTCAACCGATCGTGGAACAAACTGTCTCAGTACACACACCCCACACTGTCGGCTGTGATGAAAATGCTGAAGGAGTATGATAATTCCAGTGTAAGTTACGTACAATTTGATAGGCATTAAATAACTGTTCGATAACTCTCCCTTTTAGTGTTATCAGGTGGACTTTGTGATTGACATTCATGCGCATTCGAGTCTAACTGGAACATTTATCTACGGTAGCACGTACGACAACGTGTACCGTTACGAGCGCCACTTGGTCTTTCCGAAGCTGTTCGCCACAAAGTGTGAGGATTTTTGCCAGGAGCACATGATGTTCAACGCAGATGACCGAAAGTCCGGAACGGCTCGGCGGTACTTTGTGGAGGCGCTGAGTGACATCGTAAATACGTACACGTTAGAGGTCTCCATGTGCGGATACTTCCTGAATGGGACCAACATTCTGACGCCATACACGGAAGATGGATGTATGCTTTCAAACGTAACTTTTGATTCACCAGATGCTAACGATCCGATTATGATATTTCACAGACATGCGTATAGGCAGGAATCTTGCGAGGACATTCCTAGAATACTATCGCTTCACAAACATCCTCCCGATACCACCGGTGGACGAGTTACGCCCGAGGAAAGGTCGTCCTCGAACGCACCGTCCGCGGGCACGGTCGAAAACCCGCAGCGAAGTCCGCGTACGTCCAAAGACGACCCGTGCCTATGCTCCGATCAGCTACACAGATTTGTCCATTTGCTACGACAGCGCAACGTCGGACGATGGTTCTCCGGTGCGCTACATGTACCACGGTAATGCAGGATACGGCGGGTTCCGAATGCGCCCGCATGCCCACCAGGATCAGTTTTCGCTGTCCAACATCCAGGCGGCCCGATTCAGTAATCTCGATTTTACCAGCGACTTTCGGTTGAAGGTTCCGAAAGCGAAGGCAGTGCCGGAACCCAAAATACCTCCCATCGAGATTTTGAACGTTCCGCCGAAGCCGCATCTCACGATCATAGATTTTAACCAGCTAACGCGGGGCGGTCTCGATGAAGCCACTGCCGGTCGAGGTGTTCAATCAATCGAGCGGGAGAAGGAGAAAATTCGCAGGCACACGCTGAAGTCGTGCTCCTCGCGGAAGGCCTAGAATGCTTCAAGAAAACACCGGTTACTTCATTTTAAAAAGTATAACAATTTTCTATTCCTAACTTTACTAGATTAGATTTAATAAACGTCGTGAAGGAATCAGTCCCACAAAGTAAAACCAATGGGGGACTATTTTTCTTTTCCGAAAAGGGCGCCATTAAACGTGCTATGTCTTTCGCATCCAATCGACGATCGTATATGGGTTCATTATATTTTTTTTCGTTTTGCGATGCAACTACACGAACCCGCTTCATCTTGTAAACAGCTACAGCTACGGCGAGAAAGATACGTTTCATATTTAAAGTTCCAATATCCGGCCATCGATTGGAGTTCGTCTCGCAGTAGCACGTTGTCCAAATCTCGAAAACAAGCACACAGCGTCAATCTAGTGTAATCTTCATCGTCGTCAAGTATTGCTCTCATCGTGCTGTAGACTGGTGCTATGGCAACGCCATGGACAAATCCTACCACATTCGGGTACTGGTTGCGCCTCCATTGAAAATTCCCATACACTCCTTTCCACTCCGTCGTTGAACCAATTGAGAGGGTCAACAGATACTGCGTCATTTTTCCTCCGGCTTCCATTTTGATCAGCACTTCAAAAGTGGCCGCTTCATGGTTATGCGCTACTGGGGTGTACGGTCGGCTAAAGTATAAATCCTCTTCATTTTTATCATATTTTTCCAACTCGTTGGTCGGAACACGATCCACAACTTGATGCGCCGGATGTTGTTTACGCCATAATACCAACTGATGGTCTGCTGGATGCTCTGATCGGTTCAACGTTTTCGGTGCTCGCAGAAGTAAATGGCACCCTGGAGGTACAATAAGCCGATGATTATTCGAAGGATCGTGTGAAGATTTATCCATACGGAACGTAAATCTAAACACATCATCCGCCTGTTGCACGATCGAACAACACACGAACGGTCGGTATGTTCGATCGAACAGATTGGTCACTCCTGTTGGTAGTTTGTGTCGTGAGGGTTTTAGATCCAGAACACAGTTTGTACATCCTGAGCCGCAGCATTCCTGGTCGTCATTTGTTTCCATTACTGCTTATTTTATCACGATTCCATAAAGCCTTCGATTTGCGTATTTCACGCCAGTTGTAAACAAACCTATCGTTTGACAGATCCATAGCCACCTTTGCGATGGCCTCTAGGAGACTAGATAAGAGATTACCTATTTCACCATGCAAATTACACAAATGTTCGATATTGTAGTTAAATAGAAACGATTATTAATTGCGGTTTATTAATTATAACATAGTTTAAGTATGTACGCAGTTGTACGTATCACAAGATTGATCTTTAAACACCAACTTTTCCCAACGCGGTGTCTGTCTTCGGGTCGGCGGTAATGTTCTGCACGGACACAATCGTCTCGTTGATGGTGGTTTGTATGGTACGCATGTTTTGTATCTGCAACAGTCGCAAGATGTGGGCAGCCTTTTCCAGGTCTTCCTCGCCTTTCTTCTGCGAGTTTCCATTCAGCTGTTTTCTACCGGTCCCTTCACCAATGGCAAGCGGTTGCCCGGTAATGGGCGTTTCCTTGAGCGTTTCTTTGTTCAGACAATCGTGAATCACCTTCCCGGCTGCTCGCAGCGAAACCAGGTGATCCGGATGATAGCTGATGCCGAGCCGGTCAGCCAACCTGCGAGCGCCCTCTTCGAACTGTGCGTTGGTGAAGTCCAGACTGTCGAAGGGATTCGTCGATTTGACCTCCGGGACGACGGATTTCTTATCCTCCTCGATCTTTTTGGCACCGTTCAAGGGGCGGTAGGTATCAACGTTGTCGGAATATTCCAATCGGACCGCATGTAGCAGCAGCCAAGTGAGTTGCTCCTGACGGGTTTCCAGTTCGGGCGGTAGTCCAACGTCGTGCTTGTACTTTTCATATGCAGCCTCCCAATTATCCAACGCGTCAACCCGCTTCAAACTCTCCCGATCCTCGATACTATAATGGCGTATCTTTTGATCTTCCAGCCACACGATTAAGGAACGAAATTCTTTACGATCTGCGGAAATCAACAGCCGATAAAACGATAGGTTTTGTGATGATTCAACGTAAACATGCGCGAGCTGAAAGTCTTGACTCACCATCAATATTCACAGGTTGATTTCCAATGTACTGCAACGCGGTCAAATATCGCTCAAACATCATGGAACGAAAACTTTTCCAACAAACAGCTAAAATAGCAGCCGGCAGTGCAAGCAAGAATCTGATCTCGCAATTTTTAGTGCGGCAAGAGCATTTGACAATCCTTTGAAGCCTTTGACAGATTAACCACCAAGGTCCGTTTCCGTTTATACTGCTCGGTTGAGATCGGCCCCATCTCATCTTCGTTTTCGGATTTTTTTTAAGAAAGTCAACAAAACAGTAGCATCTACATGCGGCAAATTAATTGAAGATCGTCCTGTGGTTATTTTTCTTCGAAATGACCGATTCAGCGATTTCAGCACGGCACAAAGATTGTCTTCCCTGCCGACTTGTGAGTGGATTTGGTGTAATCGGCATGGGAGTTTACGTTGCGTTGCAAGCTAAGAAACGGCCTCTAAAAACAAGTCGCTACCCGATGTTTGCCATTGCTGCCGGTTCGTAGTTAATTTGCTGAATTTTGCATTACCCTGAATGTATATTTCTTGTGTTTTAGTTGCTGGTGGAATTGGAATTACACGACTGCTGGATGTTTATCCCTTCGGTAAAGACACGCAAAACTAGATCCTGTTAAACTGTATAGCTTAGCATAGCAAGTATTGAGTTTATTGGTAAAATAAAAAGTACCCAGGTTAGCTGGACATTGGACAACCTTATTTCAAACCGACTTTCCCTAAACTCGTATCAGTGCGTGGGTCGGCGGTAATGTTTTGTGCCGCGACAATAGTTTCGTTAATGCTTGTCTGAAGCTTACGGACGCTCTGTATTTGCAGGAGTCGCAAAATTTTCGCACATCTCTCCAGGTCCTCATCTTTATCGAAACCCATGCCTTTGCCTTCGTCGATGGGAAACGGCTGGCCGGTCACAACAGGTTCTTTGAGGGCTTCCTTATCGTACGCCGTGCTGATCACTCGTGATGCCGCCCGAAGGGCAACCAGATGGTCGGGATGGTGTGCAATCCCCAGCCGTTCCGCTAGTTTCCATGATCCTTCTTCGAATTCCGGATTGGTGAAGTCGTAGGAATCGAATGGATTGGTAGAATGCACTTCGGGCGCGTTTGATTTTTTAGCCTCCTCTTCTTTTTCTTAGCACCGGTAATTGGTCTATACTGGTCCGCGTTATCGGTGTATTCGAGTTTGATAGCGTAAAGTAACAACCACGTAATCTGCTCCGCCTTTGATTTCAGATGACCCGGAAGCTTTATGTCTTTCTTGTACTTCTCGAAGGCTGCATTCCATTCATCCAAAGCACTCGTTTTTCGCAGCGGTGCACGTTCTTCGATAGGATAAAAGCGAATTTTCTGATCTTCCAGCCATGCTACAAATCCCCTGAAGTCTTTCGGATCTAAGAATGAGATAAATGAATGTGAATTTCTTTTACGAGTCATCAGCCGCTCCTACATACCATCAATATTCAACTGTCCGATACGAGGATACTGCAATGCGGCTAAGTAACGCTCAAACATACTTAAAATTTATCAAATCAGCTAAACTAAATTGTTTACTTCTTCGGAGATTCGGCGTCCAATGTTTTGACGTGATTAGTGTTGGGCAGTGTTGTTCTTAAAATGTGCTACTTTGCCATCTCTAGACGATTTCAACCAAGGTTTGTATGCGCTCAAAGTGAGTGGAATTTTTATTTCAAATATTCCGTTACGTACAAGGAAAGCCAAAAAATAATAGAAAAACATTCTAAAAATACCCATTTACGATGCCTCTTCCTGTAATATATGTTTATTGGATATTATTTTCTTGCCACAAGCAGACATGATAATGGCAACGTGATGAATGAATTGAATTGAAAAAACTCAAGTAGGGGATGTTTTTATCGTCAATGGAACAAGAAAAAAAATGATTGCGTGCTTTTTCTTATGAGATGCGAACCCAGTACAGTCTGTTGCTATTTGATGGTATGGTTTATTGGGCTGAAATTCAACCCTGGCCGAAATTTCACGTCTGCACTGATAAGCACAGATTTGCGCACTATAGCA
Source organism: Anopheles sinensis (assembly GCA_000441895.2). NCBI lineage: Eukaryota > Metazoa > Arthropoda > Insecta > Diptera > Culicidae > Anopheles > Anopheles sinensis. Next base: position 38,880 of record KE525036.1, read on the forward strand.
AGTATAATAAAACCCAAATATGCTCATACCATGGCCTCGATTTCTGCCTCATACCCCGACCTGCCCCCTTGATCTGCAAAATAAATTTGGTAATAACCGGCAAGAACGCAATCTTCGGGCCTTTTCGTTTTTTTTCGCACAGAAAAACATTTCCGGTGAACCGCGCCACACGCCACATGTCGAGTAGTGCGTCCTCAATGGTCGTCTTCTCGAGTACTGTTTTGACTACCATAAAATCGATTGTTATCTGTCGGCCTGCGATAGTTACGCGGAATGTGCAGCTTTGTCACACTGCAAACTTTCCTTCCCTCGGGCTGAAAGATAAGCTTATAGAAGGGGCTTTAAAATGCGCTCCATTCTGACTAGGATGTCGCATAAGCTAACTAAAAGCCGGATCGGAAATAGCGAAGACCAACGCGATGGCCAGTCTTCGAGCAACGTGGTGTGCTGTCCTGCTCGTCGGATGCGGTTTCATCGCGAGCACTAACGGGCACGGGATGGCCCTCGATCCAATCGCACGTGGCTCACGGTGGCGCTGCAATCCGCTGGCATTGCCAAACTACACGGACAACGAATTGTTCTGTGGCGGTTATCCGGTCCAGTGGGGAACGCACAACGGCAAGTGCGGTGTCTGTGGGGACAATTACGGTGATGCCACACCTCGTCGGCACGAGCTCGGTGGACTGTACGGCCAGGGAGATATCGTGCAGCAGTATCTACGAGGAAGTACCATCGAGGCCCGGATTCGCCTCACAGCGAACCACAGGGGCTACTTTTACTTCGAGCTGTGTAACCTTGACAACGGTGCGGAAGACGAGGCCTGCTTCAGCAAGTATCCGCTGTATCAGCTGGACGGAAGCCGTGAGTGGTTTCTTCCATCGACGTCCCCGGGCGAGTACAGGATTAAGTTAAAGCTTCCCGATGCGCTCACATGCAAGCATTGCATATTCCGCTGGACCTACGTTGCCGGTAAGTGGCGTCCGAAGTGCCAGAGGCACACTGCGTTTCACACTTCATCGCCGCGTTTCAATTATCTTGTTCTATTCTCCATTGCTTTAGGAAACAATTGGGGCTACTGTCCGGATGGAACGGGCAAACTTGGCTGTGGGCCACAGGAAACGTTTAAAACGTGCTCCGATGTGCGAATAGCCAATCAAGCGGATGCCATTCCCAACTTTTCCTACTGCACGAAAACGGTTCAGTAAAGAGGTGACCATTAGTCACTCGAACGTGTTTCCTATTATCTCATCGTTACTTACACTATGTTTAGGAAGGAAGTTTAATCATCAATCGCACTCCGATTAATTATTACATATTTCTGTGTGAAATAAATTCTTTATTCTAAAATTTAAATACAATTCCAGTTCTTCCCATGACAATGGGGACATAGTTTACGCTTATGACATGCAGTGGCAACACGTGTGTTTGTCGGGTGCGGATAAAAGTGTTTTCCTCATGTTAAACACAGCAATAAAGTTATCATCTCTCGTGTATTTTCTCTAGGTTTTTCTGCGACACAAATTGAAAGTAGAACTACACACTCTACACACCGAAAAATGATTAGAAGAAGCGTTGAGAAATAAGTTAAGATAGAAATGGCATTTTAAAAGAAAACTGTGTTGTGATAGAAGCACACAGCCACACACTCACACACACACACTCACACTAACACACATACACAGACAAAACTAAATACGCGACTACCGAAACGCGTGTGCATTTCCTCAAATATGATTAGTAAAACAAATTCATTAGTCCTTTCGCAACGGACCCTGACCCTCTCTCTCCTATCTATGAAAGGTATAATGACCAAAGGCACCCTACAAACACTGGACCTGACATTGGGCCATTGGGCCATCGGGTATGAAGAATTCGTACAAATTAAAAAAAATAATGTCCGTGTTGTATTCGGATTGACTAACAGTGCACATAAAACTTTGCGAAGTCTTTGAAGAGCCGGTAATAGGAAGGCCCGGTTTCTCGCCGTTGTTGTTGTAGTTCCACCTCACTCTGTCTACAATGACCAGATACACACATTCAACGCACAACGCCATTGTGCAGCTACGAATTACAATCGAACTTAAAACACATCCTCTATCCTATCCTTATGTTCTACGGTTTCTTCTTCAAGCCCTCCAGGAACTGTGACAAATCGTACTCCTCGTGGTACTGGTTGTCGTCCCACAGCTCGGGCAGACTCTCGAGGACCGTCTTGATGGCCACCCCACCACCACCACCACCGTTTCCGTTGGCTTCGATAGTGGACGCACTACTGGCGGCACTGGAGGCGGTCAACGAGTTCGAACGCTGCAGTCCTCCGCTCCGTCCACGTCGGGCCGTAGTAGTTACGCCGGCGGTAGCACTCTGCTGGTCACCCACGCCGAGCTTGCCGGTGTCGTCGGCTAGCGTAAACAAATCCAACAGCTGATCCGTGCCCATCGTGTCCATCGAGGCGTTGTCGTCGCTCACCACCGTGTTGGCCGTCAGCAGCTTGAACTTCTGCAGGCCCATAATCTTCTCCTCAAGCGATTTGCGCGTTATCAGCCGGTACACGTTGACCACCTTCTTCTGGCCGATGCGGTGCGCCCGGTCCATCGCCTGCAGGTCCTTCATCGGGTTCCAGTCATGCTCGACGAAAATGACCGTATCGGCACCGGTCAGATTGAGACCGAGTCCGCCAACCTAGAGACAAGTAGAACGCGCGTGGGAAAAAAAGAACCGGATCATCAGTTGAGTGCAGCCACTTCAGCGAAGGGGAGCAAGTACCAACGACCCCACCACTCCACCTCCGGCATGTGACAAAGCCGACAAACAAATCGCATGGATTACACAATCCACTTCTAGAGTGAGCGTAAATAAAACAGGAAATGATCCCCGAACTGGCGAGTACTACTTTACCTGTGTCGTAAGCAGCAGCACGTCGATGCTTGGATCGCCGTTGAATTTGGTAACGATGTGATGTCTGGTACTCGGCGGAACGCTTCCGTCCAGGCGCAGATACGACACGGCTGGCAGGTGCTTCTTCAGGAGATCATTTTCGACGATATCCAGCATTGCCTTGAGCTGGCAGAATATCAGTGCCCGGTGCTGGTTAACCGAGACGTCCTCGTTGGTGCCGATCCCGCAGTCCAACAACAGTTGCCTACGAAGGAGATGGAGAAGAAACACATAAGCCAAATGTCTCATCTATTGTAAGGTTTGAGGTTGTACGTGACTTACTTCAAAACGGGAAGCTTTGCCGAATGTTCAATGTCATCCATCGAGGATCCGTTGCGTGTGAACTCACCCACGATCATCTGATACTCTGGGTGGGACGGTGAGAGGACCAGCTTCGGATGATTACACACATTCTGTAGATATCTGTTATTGCAAAACGATGGGAAAGAAAGGTCAAAAATCCGCAAAACTACCGTACATTGTGTTTCTAAGTGACTTCTCACTCACCGTAAAGCCTGGAAAACGTGCGTCTTTTTGTTGGCCGGTCCCATCTGACCATCGATGTTCTCTAGGCACTCGCGGATGTCGGACGAGTTGAGGTGCATCCGGCTAAAGTCCTCGTACAGGCGCTCCTGCAGCGGGCTCAGCTCGCACAGCAGGTCCTGCGTAATCTTTGGCGGAAGGTCAGTCAGTACGTCCTCCTTGACGCGCCGCAACAGGAACGGCAGCACCTGCCGATGCAGGGCCTCCATCGCCAGTGCGCCGGCTTCCTGTTCCTTCGGCGAGCTCTTTGGATCGCGGCTGGCCAGAATGGGGCGACTGAAGCGTATGCTAAACTGCTTCTCCGTTCCGAGGAAGCCGGGCATCAGGAAATCGAACAGTGACCACAGCTCTAGGACGTTGTTTTGGATGGGCGTTCCGGAGAGGATCAACCGATGGTTGGCCACCAGTTGCTTGATCGCTTTGGAGCTCTTCGTTTTGCCGTTCTTGATGATGTGCCCCTCGTCCAGGATACAGTAGTTCCAGTGCACGGAGCTGAAGAACTCGATGTCCTTCCGCACGATATCGTACGACGCGACGATCAAGTTGTAGGTGCCCAGCTTCAGGCGCAACTGCTCACGGTTCACGGGCAGTCCGACGTAGTGCAGAGGACGAAGGAAGCGCGTGGGCAGGAACTTTTCCACCTCGTACACCCAATGGCCGGTGAGGGTCGGCGGGCAGATGACCAAACTCGGCAGCTGTGCGCACGAACGATCGAGGCTGCGCTGGTGGTGATCGGCGGCGAGGATGCAGATGGCCTGTAGCGTCTTCCCGAGTCCCATGTCGTCGCACAGGATGCCGTGGAGCTTGTACCGGTTGAGGAACCACAACCAGTTGACGCCGGACTGCTGGTAGCTGCGCAGATCGGCGTTGATTTTAACCGGGATCTCAAAGTCCGGGATCGTTTTCGGCGTGAAGAGGTACTCCAGGAAGCGCCGGTCCTTCATCTTGCGCAGCTTCAGGTCCTCGGACAGGTTTCGTGTGGCCCCGTCCGTTACCAGCCCATCGAGCGGCATCAGTTGGATGAGCGTGGCGAAACAGTGCGTCGATACCAACCGTACGGACTGATCGGGGTCACTCATCCGCCCGAGCAGGGGCACGACGAGCAGCACCACGTAGGGGACGATTTCGAACTGCAGCCGGTTCACGATGCAAGCGATCGCTTCGGCGGATCCCTGCCGCTTGATGACGCTCTCGATGCAGGACAGCAGCGGGACCACGTCGTTGATCACCATCGTCATGACGGTGGCCGCATCGACGGACGCTAGCGTTCCCAGGCAGCGGCCCACCATATGCCGGACGGCTTTCAGTGGATGGCGCAGCAGGAGGCAAAGTTTGGGGAGCAGCTTAAATAGCTCGGCATGCAGCGACGCGTCCAGAAAGGGAGCGGCCACTTCCAACAGCTGCAGCGATGTCATAAAGTCGTTTGTATCGTCCTGCGCGATCACATCCAACGCCAATCGATCGACGTACGTTTCGTCCACCCGTGTTTGGAGTTTGTCCAGAAGCAGCTGCCAGAGGATGGGAAGCCGCTGCGGAAGGGACGCCTTGAACTGCGCACAGATGGTCGTGATGGCCGCGGTCGCACCGAGTCGTTGCGTTCGGGCATGCTTTCGACTGGTTTCTTCGCTTTCTCCGGCCGCTCCGAGACACTCTTCGGCGATCGAGCCAGCAGCAGCAGCGCTTGCGGAAGCCGACGAAGAGGAGGAACACGAAAGATCGAGTGCAACGTTCGGATTCACCGCTGCCGGTCTTCCGGGCCCTCGGGTGGATCCACTTCCGGATTGTCCCGCCCCATTGCCCGAGTTTCCACCGTTTTCTTTGCTTCGCTGCTGCTGCTTGATTAGCGTCAGAATGCCGTGGTACGGGTTGGAATCGCCCGTATTGACCGGATCAAAGTGTTGCAGCTCCTGATCCGGACAGATCACTTTGGGCGTAAACTCGGGGTCGCTTTTGAGCAGCGTGCAAAGATTGGTCACAATCTTGTTGTTCGGGCAGGGTGTGCGTGTGGTCACCTGATCCAACAGGTCGCTCAGATACTTTGCCGACAGCTTCTGCAGCAGTTCACACTCCTCGCGCTTGATCGACTCCATCAGCGGCTTCACGACGGGATTCAGCCGGTCGGGAAGACAGTGGAGACTCACGACCGCGCCGGAAACCGACGATTGCGTGCTGATGTGAAGCGTCGTTTGCTCGAGCGCCGTCGCGGAGTGCGATCCGAGTAGGCTGCGTCGTCGTTCCTCGAGCATTTCGGCGACCTTCGCCTTGAGGCAGTGCTTCGCGCGTGCCTCGTCCCCCGCCCATCCGACGGCGGTCGAAATTTGGTAGATTTGATCGAGCGTCAACACCTTCAGCTGATCGTACTCGACCAGCGGCACCTTGTGCTGCTTTAGGGTGGCCAAATAGTCCCGGCATTCTTGCAGGAGGCGGGTGAAAAGTATCGCCACCTCGTCGTAGTACACGTACTCGTTAAGACACGCGCGTAGCCGCTCCTGCAGCACGGGAGGACCCGGTTGGATCGTACTGTCGAATGAACACCAGTATGCGATCACGAGACTGCTGATCAGACGCTGCAAGGCCGAACGGGACTGAAGGTATCCGATCAGCACTTTGGTATAGCAATCGATGGGACTCTCCATCTCGGGCGTGTACGTTACACCCGGTGCCGGGAGGACGAGGTAACGCGACAGCAGCCCTATCATCCGGGACGCTTTACAACGCGCTCGCACTACGTTCTTTTCGCGAACATCCAACGGAACGGTCTCCGCTCCGCCCAGGAAAAGCTTCTGGTGTAGCATCGATCCACCATGCATGTTGCCGCACCCACCACCACCACCACCACCACCGCCGTGGCCACCACCCGCATCGAACGAGTCAAACTGACGGCGCCGTTCACGGTTTCCGCTCTGCATCGGTTTGGCGTAGATAAGCAAACCCGGATCGAACGCCAGCCGGACCGGTTGCATTGCCAGACACAACCAGCTGGACACGTACGGACAGGAGGCGTGCAGGAGGGCCGACAGTTCCGCGTTGATCACCAGATTGTTCCACACGTCCTCGGCGAGCGACTGAATGTCCTCCACGTGCTCGACCAGCACGCGCTGGAAGATGTGCCGCAGGGCTTCCTGCAGCAGCGGCGGTGGCCAGTCTTTGACGCCAAAGTTTAGCACCAGCTTCGAGTCCTCCGAGTCGGGCACTTTGAGCACGCCGGAGTTTTCTTTGGCTTCGATCGCTGCTGTGGCCTTGTCGTCGGCTTCGTCGCCAGCAGCGGGTTTCCCGTTCGGCACGGTTGTGCCATTGTTCGAGGAGCAGGGAGGCCCCTCCCGGGCGATGGTGTTGTTCGTGAGGGTTTTGAGGGTTTGCAGCGTCGAGCGCCGCACGGATGAACTGCAGTGACTGAGGAATGGCCACAGCCGGGGGACGAGGATCGACATCGGTTCCATCTGGATCCAGCTCGAGGCGGACGGTAGACTCAAAATCGACGCCAGCAGTCCCATGAAGCTGTTGCAAGCCGATGCCAGCTCGTCCTGGTCGAGCAGCAAATCCCAAAGCAGCTTGACGATGTGCGACACTTGTGCTCGGCTGAGCAGCTTCGGCAACCACGACGCGATGGGAATGAGGGTGGAGGCCGCAACGGCCCCGACGTCGTCCACGGCGTCGAACAGCCCCGTCAACACGTCGTTTATGATGACGGGCAGGAACGTTTGAACGAGATCCTCGCGGACCACCAGCATGTACTTTATGCCGAGCAGCCCACCGTGGCGTACTTCCCATTCCTTTTGCTTCACGAACGTCAGCAGGATGTTGACCGTCTGGTGCACCTTTGCCAGCGGGAGTTGCCGCAGAACGGTGCCCAGCACTTGAGCGCAGGTTTCACGCACCGGTGCCACAACCTGGTCGGACACAAAGTCACCGAAACGATCGAGTGCCAGCACACACAGCAAGCGCAGGGTGGCATCTTCCAGCCACAGTTGATGCTGACTCTCCATCTCCGCCTTCGTCATGTACACACTCTTCCCGGCGCCGTCCGCGTGCGATTTGAGCAGCTCCCGAAGCGCCGTCGCCGAACCGTGACGCGTTTCCCAGCGAGGACTGAAGAGATCCAGGTAGAGCTTCGAACAGAACGACTCCAGGGGCCAATCGATCGCATCAACCCATGCTCCGGTAAGGTCGGGGACAGCTTCTCCCGTGCAACCACCACCTCCGATGGAACCTGCACCACTCGAAGGTACCGTTCCTCCCGAACCCCCGAGTGGTTCACCTTTCTCCGTTTTGACTCGCTTTCGTTCAGGTTCGCCATCTTGTCCGCAGCCGCCTGTCCCCGCTCCGGAGCCATTTGAGCCACCGGAAGCAACATTACCACCCGCTCCGGGGTTTGCGGTGTTGCCCGAACCCGCTCCAATTACCGCAGCGATGGGATTCGCAAATGCTTGCTGCTGTTGACGAGCTTTCCGTCGGGCACGATTCTTCTCCCGGCAGCTAAGTCCCTCGGAAGAATCGAGCCGGTTGAGCTTCAGAATTTCCTGCACCGGTACCAACTTCTCACCAGTCGCCCCCATCTGGTGCTGATCCCTGCCTCCACCCGGCAGTCCACTTCCATTGTTTCGCACATCGTCGAGCGTCACAATGTCCTCCACGTTGATGCCGCTGCTCAGACCAAGCTTCTCGTTCAGCAGCGCCCGCTGACGGGCCAACTTTTCCCGCAAATCCACCACCTCATTCTCGTCCAGCGGATCAAACTCCGAACCCTCCGAGCCCATCAGGCGGGCACCTTTGAAGAGGACCGCATTCAGATCGAAACTGTCGAACGACAGTCGATGGTTGTGGCCGTTTCTACTGCCCTTGGCGGGAGAATCGTTCACCTTATCCTCGTTCGTATCCTCCTCCCCGACGGGTTCCTCCTTTTCTATCTTCACGCTGCTGCTGCTGCAACCCTTCGGATCCCATTGGGGTACGTTTTCTAGGATGGCCTGCACGGCCTGTGAGGCCGCGATTCGTGTGTCCCAGCTGTTGCTGTGAAGGTAAGTCTGCAGGCGGCTCAGCAGATTGTGCAGCTCGTGCGGGTGAAGTTTCTGCACTTCGCCGATCTGTTTGGCTGCCGCTTTGCGCGTCACCGCGGCCGACCCTGACTCGAGCAGGATAAACAAACGGTCCAATCTGTACCGGGGAGATGTGAAACAAGTGGATTAAGGGGGGTTAACATTCCGACCATGCTATTTCAACGTACCGTGAAGTCATCTTTAACGAAAAGGCTCCTTCTCTTAAGCCAACAGGCAGTCGTCTTCTATCCTAAGCCTCTTAAATGTCCAAAGGCGACACATGCACTTGGGGCGGTTCAGGCACTTTCGTCCCAAACCTGGGAAAGGACGGTAACGATGGAGAGTCTACTATATACCACCGCGAAGCTGTCGGATGAAACGAAACAAAGAGAGAAAAGACAGGCTTATAAAAACAGTTTAATGTGTTTTCCATCCCATCCCCACGAACACACAATGGTAAAATCGATCGAAACTCGGGTCGGAAAAAGATGATCTACACACGTTCGTTTCGGGTTTTAGCTTGGAAGAATTTGCTGCTACACAGCGTCCACAAGAACATCGGGGCGATGCTACCAGAACGCGTCCTACCAATTGCAACTGCAACTGCACACTGACACCGGAGCCGAAATGCAATGGCAGCGAGGAGTGTGTACAACACTCGGTCTACACAGCATATAAGCGGCCTCGAGAGCTGGGTTTGCTCGCCGGGAGAACACACACAGAACACGGAACACAGAACGGTGCCGATGATGTTGTTGGGCTGGGTCGAAAAGCGCAAGTGCAGTCTGGCTGGCGTCTGGTCGATGGTGGTGTCCCGGAATTCCTGCCAGCTCCAGAATAACCCACTCGATGTACGACGACGTAGATGTCGTCGTTCTGAACGAGGGGAATGACTACTGAACTCCAGCTCCATCGTCGTTCTACGGGTGTGTTGGTGTTCTCGGTGGAAAATGTTCGCTAGTTTATGGCTTCGGTAGATCTGGTGTTGGAACCACCAGCAGCAGCCAACTTTTGCTCGTAAAAACATTCGGTCTCTATGTGGAGCATGGTTGCTAAGGGTAACAACAATCACTATATCTCGCACCCGGCAAAAGCACAATAATGCTGAGAGAGGGCAAGGTTTGGGAAAAGAGGACAAGTTATTGCGAGCATAAGAATCATATAAACGAATACGAATCCATAGCAATGTACTTTTATACAGGTCATAAATGAGATGGAACCAGATTTAATATATAGGAATCACTTTACTAGATTAAATTTATAGTTAAACGAAGAATGTTTTGTTCCGATTTTTCGCCACAGAAGACATTGACCACATTAAACTTTATTGTGCCAATCTCCAGTACTCGGAACCAACCAAGCAATTTTATACTCGGGAGATTATCCGTGGTAATAATATAATTAAAAACAAGTATTGCGATGCGGATACGTCTCAGATGGGCAAGGCTCCGGACGACCGTCATGGCATTGGACTCGGGCAGTTTAATTATCCTTTCTATGGCTGAAGAAAGCAAAAAGGAAAAACAAGCCACGCAAGCGCTTCCTATTTTTCTACCAGAAGGATCGTTACGGACCGGCGGCCCATGTAACGCATCGTCAAGTGAAATGGTTTAATAAATGTCTATTCAATTAACGATAATTATGTTCCGCCAGAAGAATGGGCGATTTGTCAAGCGTGCGCTGATGTCATAGCAACAACCCAGGTTAATCAACTTTGATCCACATGTTGATGATGTACGCCAAAAACGGTACCGGACGTGTTCCGGCCGGAAGCTAGAAGCTTTGCATTTCAATCTACTCTAGCATCCGTTAGGTACAATAGTTTGGTAGCGAGCGATTCTAACATGAAGCAAACTGTTATTTAAATCGGAGTTGTAATTTATACTGCTCTGCTGGACACACAGGAATGAATTGAATCACCATCCATGGCACCATGTGATTGTTTCGACGTTCTACGAAGGCAAAAATGGGAGCTCGCATAACCCCAGGCGATTATGTCGGGATACGGTGTTGTATGTTTACTTTATCGTATCTTTGTCCGTGCAAGCCATTCATGTTGGGGCTATTTTTGTCCGATGATGGTTTGCCTCCTCAGAGCCAGATGTTTTACTGCCCCTGGTTAGAGCTATGCAGAGTAGGTTTTCTAACAATACTGATGTGCTTATAGAATGCCCCCATGTGGCTCAAAACATCAATTTTGATAGCACAGATGGGTGTGGAGCATTCTGTTCAAAGGGAAATTCTCATCTCATGCGTGAGCTCATCACTGTACATAATCTGCTGGGACGGCGACGGCGGTGACCGATCGTCTGATTGGCCGGATGGCACCCGACCCGCCTAGAGACGACACCACCTCGCAACCACCACCACCATTCGCTCCTTCGCTTGCGCCATGCAGGGGTACATTCGTGTGCGTTTGGCGCGCCCCAACGACCACAACAATGGGGGAGAAGCAGAGTCGCGATCCGCGCGAGTTGCAAATGGGCGTGTGATAATGGCAAACACGCAAACCGATGACACTCCACCGAGGGCGCGCGCTCCGACTGCGACCGGAAAAATAGTAGAAAGAAAATCATACAAAATGTGCGCCATCTCTGTGTCGTCGCCTACTGTGTTGCATCTAATGCTGTATGGAAACAACACCTTCGGGTGTGTTGTTGTTCGTTCGTTCGAGTCGCAGATGATCTAGCTAAGGTGCTGAGATGGCACACAAAGTGACCACACATTGACACATCATCACCTCCCCCAAGGGCGGATGTAGTCGGAGCGCGTGTTTTGATGCAAGTAAATCAGCTGATGACGACAACATACGTACGCTCGGTTGCGATGGGCAGCAACGGAAACAAAAATTACAACATACTTTGGTGGCGACGATAAGGCACACAGCGGTGGAGCATGAATGTAAATCGCCCAGCAGCCTCCTTCCCTTGCCAATCTTGAGGCACCGTTTTTCTTTTTACTCAAACGCTCAATCTTGTCATGTTCACCGTTGGCGAACCTCAGTAAAAGGTAGTAAAAGTAACTTCACAGGAGAAGCTGTTTATTTCAATATGCTAACGGTGCAGTGCTCTACCCGTGCTGGCCGTCATCCGGTTAACCAACACTAGCACACTGCTGTCCCGTGTATCGTTGCTTCGCTTCGAAAAATGACGTTTCGTTCGAGCAGCATGCTTTTCTCGCTATGGTGATGATGATAATGATGGTCGTCGCGCGGTCATTCAATTTAATCTGTTCTTGTCTCGCTGACCATTCGGAGCACGCGTCCGACATGATATGCGAGCGGTTTGTGGCAGCAGCAAGACATAGCATTCATGTTGCTGCGGTGAAATGTAACATTCTGGTCCATGGTGTGTTTACTTCAATCACTCGACCTTCCTTCGTTGACCCGACACCTTACCACACCGAGGCGAGTAATCTAATTCGATCAATGTTTCCTTGCCTTCCACTATGGCGATGGTGCCCAGGTGCGTTGGGAAGAAGGTGGACAGCGACAGAGGTGTGCCACTTTGTGGGTTGCTGTGCTGGTGAACCTGCCCGGCCAGGCCCGACCCGTCGAGGCCAGTTCCATTAGCGACAGGCGGGTTTGGGCAAGGAGGTCGCGACGACCCTTGGGGTGGTTTAATCAATATTTGTTCCCACCGCAAACACCAACCTCTCACTAGTAACCCTCCCTCGTGGGTCGTTCCCTGGTAGAATACAAGCGTTCTTATGGATCGTTTCTAAATTTAGGAATCAGCGTTGGGGAAATAACGTGTGAAAAAAAAGCACCAGCACACGAACTGCGCTTTCATTGAACACAAACACCGAACGCCGAGCTGCGAGATGTCAAACCGGAGTAGGCGACGGAAGGGGGGCAGCGGGTGCATTGAACGAAAAACAAACAAACGAATATTTTGTCAGTTTTTTCGGTCTGTTTATAAAGCTGCAACGGTTGAAAAGTTACAGTGGAAATGTGTAGTTTGTGCAGTTGCACTTGGTGTGGTGTTTGATCAAAGCAATCTCGCTTCAAAGGAAACAAGAATGGTAGAGAAAACATGTTCTTCCATGCCTCCGCTAAAGAACCGGGCCTTGACGGTGGAAAGTGATTTGCCGAAAAACTTACCTTTCCCTTTCTATCGCGCGTTCATGTAGCATTCACCTTCCACACACCACCTTTCTGTCCGCCACTTCCACTTCCTCTAGCCCCTTTCTACACCATACTCAACACTCAGAGCTCGAATCGGCTGTTCTAGACCGGAGCTGCACTCGGCGGAAAAGGTGCTGCATTTTCACGGACCGTTGGGATTTTTCATTTTGCCACCAGGCGATCGCCACTACCATCGCTACCCCTTCTGCCGCTCGGAACGTTGGTGCAGCTGCACATTCCAAACACACTTCCAAAACCGACGACGTCACACACTCTCGCACACGCACGCACTTACGCCGCGCTGCGGATTGTAATGCGCTTGTGTCTGCTGCTGCTGCTACAGCTGCTGCTTTTTTTTACGCCACCAGCGGAAGCAGTATTTCCTGCTAGAAAGACCGCCTGCGCCTGCACTCGTGGACACTTGACACCACGATGTGATGGAGTAGGGACAAAAAAGAACACAGCGACGTATTTAATTCTGACTAGAAGCCGTCTTATCTTCTCGGCTCGAGAAGCAGCTCCGTGGCCGTGGTGGCGTGTGCTTTCCCGGATTGTCAAAAGCAGGCGACGCGGTATTCCCCTTCCCTTCCAAAATTACGAACGGAACGACGGGGTTCGAAAAATTCAGCACTACGCAACCAGCTGCTGCCACCCGACCCGGACCCTCTCACTTCATCGCACGCTTCACACGCGGTCGCTCGCTAGCGCTTTCACTCTGGCACACGCCGCGCAGCACTTCAGTCCGGTGGTCGGTTGAGATAATGGCTGGACGAGAGAGACAGCGCCGGGGGCAGGGAGGAACGTGGCAGTACCTCCGGAGCAAACGGCGGTGGCAGCAACAGTCGGGGGCCCTCGGGGAGTAGAAGGAGCTGCAACTTGACCAAAAAACAACACCGAAACACTTTCACACCCGGTTCACTGCGCGCGGAACAAGTCGATTTTTCAGAGAAGTCCTGCATGTTCGGAGTTCAAATTTATACTGTTTGCAGTCCAAAACGTCAACTCGGTTTTCTTGCTCCAACTCAAGGTGTATGTATTGCAAGGTACGTTCCTAGTGCTTTTCCTGCCCGCCATTTTTGTAGGTACGTTATGTCAGATTAGGTAGTTTTGCTAACCGTTGTGGGTAGGACGGGGCGTAAGAAGGGTAGGTGCAGCGGAAACAGTGAAATACAGATTCTTTGATTAATGATCAATTATGAAATAAATTACTATACCCTTGTTGTTAAAGTAGAAATGTTTAGTTATAATAGTTAACGCAGGATCAATCATACTATTTTATGTGTAGGACTTTGATAGTGAATCCTACCGAAGATAATATTTATTTCAAAAACCAGAATTTGACACATACTGGAGGGCAAAATGCAATACCATTCCAACTTTCATTTTCTTTTTCAGATTTTTCTGCTCAACTTTGGGTTGGTACAGGAGTACCGTTGTCGCCAAACAGTGGCTCAGAATTCTGCTTCCAATGCTCAAACACGTACGGTAGGCGGTCGCTAGGCTCTGTGCTCCAGTGATGTATCCGGCAGCGCACGCGAGCCTTCTCCAAATTGTTGATCGTGATTGTGCAGTAGAATTCTCTGTTTTGCTTTAAAAGGTCTGGTCCGATGTTGGGCGTTTCCGGTAAAGTGATTGCATGCTCCGGAACGTAATATCCAGCCTTCCGGAGGGTAGCTTTAATATGCCATGGTTCAATTTTCCACGGATGATCCTTGTTCATGACGACAGCCAGAATCAAGCTTTCTAGTTTGTTCACAGTTGCCTGGACGTAGGCTGAACTATGAACTTCTTTATCCTTTTCGTCCTTCACTGTAGCGTATTTCGCTACACTTTCCGGTGTTTTGTACACTGCCAGGCCGGGCAGCAGCAGTTTGTTGTAGGCAATGTTTGGTTTCAGCGATACTACATCCCCTTTCGATCCAACGCCCTCGACAAACGCAGTCAGCACAACCTCTAGATTCGGTTTCTTCGTAATCGTTGTGTCGTCGACCATGTCGTACACGTAGTGTCTGCCACACAGTTTTCCCGGTGTTTGGTTTTTCTTGTACAGGTTCGGTGGAAAGCGACGCTTTAGCACGAAGGTGTTTCGAGTCGATTGAAGAAGACACGACCGAACGGGGCAGAGGGACGCTGCCACTAGGCCCTTCACAATGTTCACCAACATTTTGTGGAGAATGCGGCGAATTTCTAGTTTCCAATGCGACGATGATTGCAAGCGGGCAATCTCTCAGTAAATTCTAGTTTTCCACTTAACGCATCTTTGACGTAACCTGATAAACTCGAGCGACTTTGAGGGAATAATCTTGACAACCTTATGTCGACGTGTACGTCATTCGATATATCGAGAGAAGGTCGATGTTGCACAGTGGTTCATTAGATCGGATATGTATTTTTTTTATAATGACTGTTTATTTTTAATAAATTAATTTATATTTCTAATATTTTTTCAATCCGAGGCCATGTACGAACAATACAAAATTTTTAAATACCACACGAAAATCAGCATCAATTGAAAATCAAATGGATCAAGTTTGATCAAAATAAATAAAACTTATAAAACATTACAATAAGTTAGATAAAATAAGAATATATTCGTGTCACAATATAACTTTCAAAAAGCGTACGCTTAAAACCTACGATTAAAATAGTTTTGCTCATAATATGCTTCCTCAAAGGTTCGAGCGACTTTTCGAGGTAAAATCTACAATCACTAGCACGTGTCACGTATTTTTTTCGGTTCTCCTTAGCTATCACAAGTTATCCATATGTCATAGTGTTATCCATTTGTTCGCGGATTATTCTTCGTACGCTGGTGGGGCACTGCAGTCTTGCGCAGCGAGAGAACTGGTCAGTTTTTGAATGCCTCCCGATACCGAGTAGGGCATTGCGGATCCTGCCAGCGGAATCTTGCCAATCGTGATCGGGATGGTTAGTTTCATGCGCTTGGTGGACGCCTGGGGCTTAACGACGATGGCCAGCTCGTAGGACACGTGCACGATGCGGCTGTGTGTCGTCTCGGAGGAAGGTACCGGGCCGACGACAAAGTTTTCCACAAACCGTGCATCGTTCTCCCCCTCGATGGTCGGTATCTTGCGCACCTCAAGCACCTCGTGCTGGATATTTTTCTCCTCCGCCTGAATCTGCGTTTGACCGATGGTGCGCGTTTGGCTGGTGAACGTCAGCACTTTGCGGAATTTAATCTCGATCTCGCTGACCGCCACCTTGCTCGAGTTTTGCACAAACAGCTCCAGCTCGATCGTTTCCCCCGGGGCGTAACCTGACTTGGGAGTGGTGGCCGAAACCATCAACGGGCGCGAACGGCAGAAGCCACAGTAGAACGTTAGCATATCCTCCGCCTTGGTCGGTATGCAGAGTACCTCGTTGTTCTTGTTCAGGTCCGCTTCGCACGTCACGGTGAACGGTTTCTGGAACTTGTGATCAAACTTCCACGGTCTTTCAAGCGTCACCTGCAACAGGTACCGAACGTGGCCATACTTTCCCTCCATCGAGGTCGGGGCCGACGGTGGAATGGCAAAGTCGAACTTGTACCGGATGGCGTTGGGCGGTAGCTGAATGCCGGTTCCATTTTCCGAACCCGCAAGGTACAGCTTTTGCTTGATGAAATCCTCACGCCCTTTGAACTGTGCTTTGACTTTTTTGTTTTTCGGCCCATCCGGAACCTTCGCCTCCCAGAACACTGACGAATAGCCGGAGATAAGCAGGCAGACACCTGTGTCACAAGAGAATTACGGTGTAATTAATCGATTACCTCACAGCACATTTAATTCAAACCCTTTCCTTACCTCGGACCTTTTTTATTTTGGTGAGATGAAGCTCGATTGTCCCCGCGACATGATCGCCGGCGGTGAAAATTCCACTCGAATTGTTATCAAAAAGTATGTCGCACTTCACATGCTTGGATGTCTTTTCCTTGGGCATCTTTGAGCCGCAAACCGAACTCACAAACTGATGACTGGTGCTTGGCCGAGCCGTCGTGAAATAATGGGGATAAAATGTTTTTCACTTCGCAAAAGAAAAAGACCCGTTCGATAAAGTGATAACGTTCTCCGATTCGGGCACGTTTATCTATGGCGGGATAAAGATGACTTAACGGTTTTCGCGGTCGTTAGATAAAGTGAAGCGCTGTCGAAACGGTACGCAAAATGTATACCTCTTCCGAGATGCGTAGTGCCGAAAGGTTCAATATCATGCCAGTCGGTTCATATTTGTGCCATTACTCATGCTCACTCGCTGGACTTCGCTTCCGATCGACTTCACTTCCCTGGGTGCGATTCATTGATCGATCTTATGTTGCATCGTGAAATCTTCGTGGGTCTTACTCAGATCAGATGTGATTTTCCGACACACAGCATAAAGTAGAGAGACAGACAGAGAAAGAGAGAGAGAGAGCTGTGGGGTGTTTGAGGGTCAACTTTTCACCTTATTTCTATCACAGTTTGTTTTCGGACGGACGGCAACAACTCACGCCACGGTCGGACGACACACAAAGAGACACAGCTCTTCCCGTTTCCCAGGTTCACAGATCAACTATTCACGAACCGACAAGACGTCTCGACGTTCTTCGTCTGCGGGAGGTGGGAGTTGGAGGGAGTAGTAGGCCATTCGAGCGAGAGAACGAACCCTCCCGAGACTAAAAATATTCATGCACCGTCTTGTGCCGACCAGCGCGAACCTCTTACTGACTCGCTGGATCCACGTTCTGTCCGCGAGCGATCGCGACGGATCGTGCGTCTTCAAGACGCAAGATTCTCTCTTTTCTTGCGCACGCAGACCACTGCAAAGGCCGCCTAGGAGGTGGTGGTGTTTATTTGCGTAGGCCAGAGGAAATTGTTGTTTTTATTTAATTTTGCGTTTTTCGTTGCGTTTCATGATGGTGTTGCATGCGCACGCCAACAGAACGTCATCGATCGACGTTGGCGCATCGCCGGCGATCATGCGCATCGTCACGGTGGAGTCGCGCTCCGGATATTGGGACAGGTCAGTTGCATGGAAGGCCCCCTTCTTAAACGGTTAAAGTGAGTTTTCCTCTTTTATTTCCTCTACCTTTTTACAAGAACAATTATGTACATCGAGCATTTGAGGCATTCCAGCCTTCAGTTCTCATTCGTTTTCATCGAAATCACGCGGTGTGTACGGTTCCGAGCCCTTCTCGAACTCGTGCTCCTTGGCATCGTCAGGTACGGGAGCCGTGGGGGTTGAGTCTTCTGCCAGAAAAGCCCTCGAAGTCGATGGTTGACCGTCGTCTGGATACGGAGGTGGTGACTCCGGTGGAAGCGCTCCTTCGACTCCCATCGGTCCATCCATCCCTAGGGCCGCCCGCTCTTTGGCCAACATCTGCATCGGGTAGAGGGTGCTCGGGAGTCCCACGGAACCGATCACAAGTGGTAGGGTGAGTATCATTTTCTTCCTCGATCGCACCGGACGTACGAGGAGTTCCACCTCGTAGCGGGTTTGGATGATTTTGCATCGCTCATCGTCGGAGGGAACTGTGGATCCGATCAGGATGTTCTCCTCGAAGACGGCATCGTTGCGTCGGGCCACCCTGCCGATGGTCCGCTCCTCCATTACCGTGTGCTCGAGGTGTTGCTGTACGACCGGTACCTGGCTGATGAAGGTGTCGATGCGCTGGAACTTGATCGTGATCCCTCGCACATCGACGCTACTCTGGTTGTTCACGTGGATCGTCACCTCGATCACCTCGCCTGGGGCATACCCGGTGCGTGGTGTCGAAGCCGTCACGATCAACGGATCGGTCAGCCCGAAGTAGAAGGACTGCACCATCTCCGCCTTGGTGGGCAGTAGCATCCGGTCCTGGGCGACACTCAGATCCGCGTGGCTCTTCACCAGGAAGGGCACCTGGAACACGTGATCGTACTTCCAGGGTCGTTCGAGGGACACCTTTACCACATAACGGATGTGCCCATACTTGCCCTCCTTCGACGAGGGGGCGGTTTGGGGAATGACGCACGAGAACGGGTACCGGTGGACGCCGGCCGGAACCTCCAGTGGGTTTCCGACGTCCGACCCCACGAAGTACGTTATACTCCCGAAGTAATCTTCGCGCCCATTGAAGTTTGTCTTCTTGTTTTTCGTCTTGCCCTTGTCGTCGGGGCCTTTGACCTTAGCGTGCCAGGATGTCGAAGCAAAGCCATTTATTCGTAGGGCAATCCCTGCAAGCCGAGAAAAAAAATTGTTTATTTACTAGGACAAGTGTGGACAGTATCTTGAGACTCAAATGAGTCACCTTCCGTATTGCTTTCCCAATTGTATCGATAAAATCGAATCGCGCCCCTTGGATTGATGTGTCATGGTTCGAACTCGATGATAAGGTGAACAGATTAGGGACAATACATTTCGAAGCTGAATCAAACACATTTATGTAGATTTATGTTAATGTTAATCTTATTAAAGAAAATGAGCTTGAAATAAGCAGTTTATTAGGTGAACAATATTGACATTTTTTTGGATATTTTGCGACTGCACTGGTATGAAAGAAACTAGTTCAATAATATCCTTTATGTTGCTCTACTTACCTCGACATTTCTTTGGCTTTTCCAATTGTATTTCTATAGTTCCGCTAACGGTGTCTCCCGCCCGGAAAATTCCTTGCGGGTTGTCGTCAAACTGTACGTCGCACTTGATGTGTTTGGAGGACTTATTTTTCGTCTTGTCCTTGCCCATGCTATGGATGATTTAAGAAGTTGCTCAAACAATCAGCAGGCACAACACAATCGACCTTTACTTCGTCTGTTCGTAACGCGCACTGACGAATCGAACACGAGTCGCTTCGGTAATGAAACACCATGAGGGCATTTTTTCGGCAGTGGATTCGATAAGCTGTTAGTATCATGAGTTATAGTTAAGATAAACCAACCAAAAATGGTACAAGATAAGTAACGATGCAGATTGGAGACCGTTATCAGATTGGTTCGATGATGGTGTAGCTTGCAGTCGGTGTACGAATCAGTCGACGTCCGTGTTGGTGTGTTCCACTCCTTTCTAACACCTTCAGACAACGGAATGGCACGGAAAGATAACACACATTCGGTGATAGCGCAACACAGACTGGTTTTTTTGTTTAACACTTACTTTATTAAGTATAACCTAGAGCGTTTCCTTTTTACATAATCTTATGTTTAGCAAATTAAAATACTATTTGATTTTTAAAACTCCATTCCACTGCTGGAAGGATACATACATAAAACAAAAACGAAGTCTTCGACGAAATGTTACTGGAAGATACAGTCAAGATACGTTCCAGCACACGTTATCAATTGTGAAGTGGGGATGAAATAAATTGGAAGCTGTGATTGAACTGCACCGGGGAACACCATATGCAGGTTTGTTCGTCGGAAAAGGAATGTTCGTGTGTGAAAATCAACTCGACCCATGGTGGACAGTTTGGGTTGGATCTTTCGAAAGCTGGGATCGGGATCTTGTAGACGCAACTCAACCACTTGACCGCTCTATTCGCGGTAGTTCTTGTGCACCTCCGTCTTGATGGCGTACACGAACGACAGCACGTCCATGATGACCGGTTCCTTGTGGGTGCTCAGTGCGCGGTTCATGTCGTCGATGCGGACACGAGTGTCGGCATCGATCTTGTTCGAAACGCCCTCACGGGATCCAACGTGCTATTGGAAAGCGGGAAAAGATCTTTAGTTTCTTATTCAAAGGCCACTTCTTTCCCTGGGGTGTTGCATACCTTGGCTTCGAACTCCTTGAAGGTGCGCTCCCGCTCGGCACGGTACTTTTCAATTTCCTCCGTGGCCTCGTCCTTGGCCTGCTTTAGACGACGTGCCTTGCCTAAAAATATATGGAATTTCTTATTTACTCACCGTTAAAGGATTGTAAAAACGATTTATCCATCAAATTTCGCTTGAGTAAGCGAAATTCATCAAACGCTTCCGATCCAACGAACCAGGGGTCATGTGACCAGGTTCGCTTTTTTCACAGCGCTCCAACCGTCGACGAAGGTGTCAATTGCCGAGAAACAATCGGATACGGAAACTTACGTTTGCGCGCCTCGCCAACCTTATCGGCGGCCTTCTTTTCCGCGGCCAGAAGCTGCTGGATTCCCTGGGTGTTGCTGGCCATCGCAGAAGTAGTGTTCCCGAAGCGAACTGAAACCGACGAACTGAGGAAAACGAGTGCGCCCGCTGCACTGAAACGATGCGTCCGACAACTTTGAAGTCACGAGTTGATTTGAAGCAAATTTCGACTGGATCAGCTGACGTCTGTCGTCGTAATCAGCGCAGTGGCCGTGGTCTACGACAATCGATTCAGAAATGGAAACGTCAAATCACATGAGATTTATTTATTTCTCCTGACTTTGGTGTGTAGAAAGCAATTTTAACCTAGACAATTTAGGTTGCTAGCAATAAGCAAATTTCTTGTTCTGTTTTGTTGATTGAAAAACGGATTTCACGTTTAATTTTACGATTTCGTTTCTTATTTTTATTGCTAGACCACAGCCTCATGAAGTACGTTTGAAATGTCAAAATCTCTATCAATAACCAAGGTGAATACATACCTTTTGGCGGTAAACATGTGTCTAACCATCTTGAAGGGCATGTTGAAGCAAGGTTGTTATATTTTTAAATCTAGTTAACGTACGTTGCACGTGCGATTCAAATGATGAATTTTTCTTCTGCAAAATAAAAAATAACCCACCCTTATTCCCACGATAAACAATATTTCACAATTTAGAAAAAATGTCTTTATTTTAACCGACCTTTCCGACGTTCAACAATTCACTTATTTTATCTGCTCCGCTTCTTTCTCTTTAGGTGTTTCACTCTCGTATTTTTGCCTCGCCCTGTCACTGTACAAATTAAACTAGTAGTTAAAAAGTCTCAAAGAAACTGTAACTGTATCCTGCAGTTGGTGACACGCGTCCCGTTTCTCGGAAGAAAGTCAACAGCTGCTAGCCCGTTTATTCAATTTTGTTTTTGTTCGGAATCGTATTGCCTATAGAACTTTAAATAGAAAAACGAGACGACGGAAAAGGAATTTGTAAACGAAGCGGCGGATTGCGCGGACCGGAAGTTTACAACTCCGGCCGGCAACTCAAACGTCCCCCATGTCTACGGTTTCCTGTTCGGTCTATCCCGGTTGCCGGTAAGATTCTTTACTCATTCTATAACTTTCGTCTGCCCTTCCGTCGTGAGTGTGTCGCTTACACGCTAGTATGTATAACTATGTACAAGGTTAGTTGGTATTTTTTGTTTTGTTGCTTCAATCGATCCTCTGAGTTTGAAAGGAAGTGATTTTTTGACTTGTTTGTTTTGCTTGAGTACGTTGAAACTGGCCATAGAATAGAGAATGATTGCAAACAGGAACCCAAGAATAGTTTTGAGCCGTCTGATTGAACCGATCATTGTGCCGAATCGTTCGAATTTCACTCGATAGATGGTTTTGCACATGGTTTGTGTTTGTGTGATCCGCACTTATTATTTACAGTATAGATAATTGGATTAAATTCTACCCTAAAGTGTGTCTATGTGTGTGTTTCGCGTGTGTTGATTAACCAAAAACAGTTTGTTTGTTTCAAGTAAAACCCGAAAAGGACGACACCCTCACTTGCTCCAATCCTAAAGGTCATTTCGTTTCCCCTCTTCGTTTGATTGCTTTCTTATGCTACGGTAGAAAAAAGTGTTCACTGTCCAATTCCCTTTCCTTCATTCCCGCTTCATTTCCGTCCTTCGCGTGATCTGTAGGTGTTATTGTTATGCTTGTCTTCTTATGTACAAAATTACGCTAATCCTAACAACGGTGATGAAGGTTTCTAATTTGAATCGTGTTATCCGTTTTCTCCTGTTCGCATAATTTTACAACGACCCGATGCGATTCACTGTTGTGGGTGTGTGTTTTAATGGAGTGTTGTGTATCTTATGTTTTAATATTTCGGAATTGTGTGTATCTGCCTGATTAATACACGTAGTTATGTGCTTATGTTCCTTGTTGGAATGTGTGGAAATTGAAAGGTCAGTTCTTTGCTCACTCGTAGAATTGTGGAGCGAGTTTACTTAATTTAACCATAGAAGTGCCATGAAGATTTGTTCATAATACTCTTTTTTTGTTGTTATATTTGTTTCCTTCCTTCGGGTAGGGCTGTTCGCTTCCCACTGTGTGTCATTTGTTCTCGTTTGATGTTACGTATGGATTTTTAACCATTTCTGTTCGACATCTTTCGATCTGTTTCACCAGGTGAAAGATTCCCTATGTGGACGTTCGTGAATTTGAATCTATGTCTGCACATCGTGATGTTGCTGTGTGAATGAATAAATGAACACATCACAATAAAATAACAAGCAGAAGAGAGAAAAAGGTAAATGGAAAAACGAAACATCGAATGAAGCAAAAACAACCGAAGAAGCTTCGGTGGCGCGTTGTTTAAATTAATTATTAAATTTAATACACCGTGCCAGCGGAAGTCGATAAAATGACAGAAAATATGGGCCTCCCGATCCCGGATTTCGTCACCCCAACCACCTTCTCCTGCTCATCGACCAAGCGATGATGTTTTTCATGACGGAGAGTACCGAATGAAGTCCTTATGTATTGCGAAACGTTGACCAAATTTCTATCCAGAGACTGTTTTTTCTGCAGTATTTCAATACGACAGTCCCCTTTGGGATGTTGTTTTTATTTGCGGGTACTGTGTAGTATTAGAAGTGTGTGAGTGCATACATTTTTTGTATCTTTCTGTTTTCATTTATAGTTTGGGAATTATGTTACCACTCTGGGTTCATAAATGAAAATCAAAAAGCACAAACACACGAACCAAGGGGCACTGCGGAGGGAAAATGGGCCACAGAATGATGATGTGAGAGAGAGAGAGAGTGGTTTCGGGCCACCATAAGCCATGGCAACTCCATCCCCTGAAGGGCTGGGAAAATTAAATTGTTTTTCCCAACGGTGCGGACCCTTCCACGCCAATGGCTTAGAGTGCATTTGTGCGTTGCTGAATTTGGTTTCCAAAGTTTTATTTTCCCACCCACAATCGACGTCTCCCTCGGTTGGTTTCGGGACGTTCGTGAAACGTTGCAAGTAGGTTTTTTGTGTGTTGAGGCGTCCCCTCTTTTGCGTATGACTTTAACGATAATTTGGTTTTCCTGCATCCGATACTGATACTGTTTGCCTCGTTTCATTATCATTAATGTTATATACGCTTTTAGCGATGATCCTTGTGCGTTTGAAGTACACATAAAACGAGCCAACGCATGTATGAATGCAGAAATTATTACTTGCCTTTGTGGTTTCGGTATCCAACGAAATGCATCTTTAAAAGCACCGGAAGGATTTCTAAATAATCTTAAAATGATCCTGTTTAATCGAACCATGTGAAATGTTCACTAAAATGAGAACGGTTGCTCATGGTTTGGCCAGCAGAAGCAAAAGGGACATCAGAATGATAAATTACTAAGCTCACCGATTAGGGGGGCCCCGATAAGGAACACCAAACCGGACCTTACCCAAAACCGACCATGACTCAGTGTTCTCTGACCAATGAGTGGACAGTTTTATTGTGGCCACGTTTCCCCTGCTCTACCGATTGCCGTTGTGAGCGTTATGGGAACGATGTCAGCCATTTCTCACTCCGGATGCACTTACTGTTGCTTATTTGTGCCTACGAATGGGCAATTCAACTGGTGAAATTTCGTAATCATCATCTAGCATTATATGTATCGTCATAAGCGAGAGCCCTTTTATGCTCTATCGTTCAGTTTGGCGGTCGGCTTGACTTTTTCGACCCGGGTATATAAAGTGATCATTCGATCAAGATCCATAGGTAGAAGAGTAGAAAAAGGAACAAGAGGTTTATGGTATTTTTAAATGGGTGTTTTCAGAATATCCAAAACAAATGTTTAAGAAAAATATATTGACCGTAGGTAAATCTCAGAAAAACATAGATTCTTTCTGGAGAATATTTTTAATAATTCTATGGAAATCTTACAAGCAGAATTTTGTTTTGAATGGCAAATATAACTAAGAACTCCGGTGGCCTGAAACGTTGACTATCGATAGGCAATTGTGTAACTTAATTTCGCTGAACTTCCCCAAGAATACAACAGGCCAGTCGGGCAACACCGTGGAACTAAATGGAATGGTCATTGTTGTAAAAAACGAACAACCAAACGGGAACAAGGACTTCAGTCTCGCTCACCTCGCACGACGGGAACGAAATTGCAAATGCCGCACCGGCCATCGGTGCTGGCTTACGGTGATGGAAATCTACATAAATTTTCCATTAAACAGAAACATGATAATCTTGCGCCACCGGAACGCTATCCCATGGAACTTCGGCACCGGAAGGTAAGGGCTGGAGCGCTGGAGGTCTGGGGGGATATCACAAAAGCTCACGCACGAGCGCAACAATCCTTCCTGGCTCGGTGTGTGTGTGTGTGTGTTTGTACGTGTTTAAACACGGCAGGTATTGTTTGCAGGAATGGTCAATTGCCCCGACCATCACCCTCCCACGGTCCACTTCCGCTTTCCGCGGCCGGCGGAAACTCTATAATTTGGCGACGGTCCGCGCACGATTGTCGAACAGTACATTATTATTATTATTGGCCGCCCGTTGAATGCTACAAATGTGATGATTATTCTTGTCAATCGTGATTTTCCACCAACCGGTCCTCTATTATTTGTCCCCTGCCGGCAAATGACATGGTTTTCCCCGCAGCCGATGGCTTGAATGCGGCGGGAACTTTTCATAATCCAAATCGGAAAGTGGGATTTCTGAGGGAAAGCATATTTTTATGCCTGCGTGAGCCACAATACAAAGCCACATAAGGCTGTGGTCTCATAACCAGTAGTCTTGTCACGTTCCACATGGAAATTGGAGTTCTAGTGCTCTTCCAATAATTCAACACACTCTTTTCGAAACAGTAAAGTTGGTCAAAGTGCACTGATCCTTACAAGAAGCTTGGGTTTTCATCACGACCGTGGCTTAATGTCAGCAGCTAAAAGGAATATCTCATTTGCAACTCCCAGGTACTCGTCTCTCTCTCTCTCTCTCTGACTGCTGGAAATGCACCTCGATGCAGCTTGAGTGATGGGTTTCGCATCTTGAACATCATCGGTGCATCTGTGGCCTCGTCGGTGTTTTGCGGTTTCTGGTGTTTGATATGCTTTGGTGAGCAATCGCTGTCAATTAATTATTTTGTGCAACCGCACCGCAAGCAAAGCGTGGTCTCTTCACACAAACACACGGACACACGCGTTAGACGTACCGGAAATGGCGGAAATAATTTGATCGATCATCGAAGTTCCTCGTCCGTCCTCTTGTGGTTTGCGTTGATTTTCGGGTTGGATCGGACGGCTGTGGGGAAGCGGGAAGGGGGGGAGGGTTGACGTTGATGGTTGATGCTAGTTCCGCGCGTCCGTTCCGGGCAGATGGGGACCAACGAGTTGTGACTAATGGTGGAAATTGATCAAAGATCCGCTCGAGGGCTTGGGGAATGTTCTGCCATTAAGAAACTCATACAAAAGGTCGTCCGGAACTGAACAAACTGAAGAGCGAGAGAAACTTAAAACTGTACGAACAGGAACTTAACCAAACTTCTAACAGGACGCCTGACGTTCGTGTGTGGGAGTGTGTGTGTATAACAAGGAAATTGTGTTTACTTATTTGAGCAGAGACGAGTAGAGTTCCGGGGCGAAGGGGTTTTTCGCTTGGACCTTCGCCTAGAACCTACCATATTTTTCCGACGCAACCTTTATGACCTAACCTTATTCCCTCTTCATTCCCATCCCCTCGAAACCATTTGGAAGCGCATCTAGACGCAGCTTTCCTGCTGGGAAAACGCGAGCGGCGTCCGCACGGTCACGATCTCGCGCAGATACTGCTTACTGCCGTTGCTTCCGGGCTGCAACGAGGGCGATGGAAGCTGCAGGGGCGAGTGCTGCGGCGGCTGCAGGGGCTGCGAGAGCTGCAGCAGCGAGGCCGTGGTTGGCGAGTGAGGCGTATGCTGCGCGGGAGGTGGCTGCACGAGGTGATGTTGCTGATGGTGTTGGTGTTGCTGATGTGCCACCGCCGCTGCCGTGCCGTCCGGCTGCGTCAGGGGCAGCGTGAGCGGGGAGTGGCCACTGGCGGGGTGGGAGTGCGGATGGTGTGGCGGGTGTGAATGCTGCGACACCGGTGAGATGAGCGGGAAGGAGCTGGCGGTCGCCGAGGGACCACCGGGCGCGCCGGGAGGACCGCCGGACGTCGGCTTGAAGCTGCCACCGTGGTCTATCTGGGCGTAGATCGTCGGCTCGTCGAAGTAGTTGTAGGCCGGCGGCGGGGGCAGCTTGTTGAGGTGGTTGTTCAGATGCGTCTTGCCGCTATTGTCATCGTGGGGTATGGCCAGGGCCAGCTCGGCGTAGTGAACTTCATTAGCTGACTGCGCATTCCCGAAGCGAGAGAAGAGAATCGAGGTCGTGCAAAACAGAAAGAAAGTTACGTTAGTTCTCTAACATTAAATTGATTTGTGTGAAAAAGAGATGGAAGGAAAAATGCTAACCCAAGCGAAACATATACAGCCCTTCAAAGAGAATTTTCAAATCAATCTACTTTTGGAAGATCAATATGAAGTACATCGTTCAAATCATTAACAGGCTTTCGATCTTTATAAGGGAATGTTTCAATCTGCAGGGGAAAAGTTTACTCTACTTAAGCGAATCGATTGTTTGACAGAATGTACCGCAAAAGATCAAAATGTTCGAAGGAATATTGTTACATAATATTCTTCTATTATGTATATTCTTTCCATTTGCAAACATATTATTATTTAGAGAGGCATCATTCACTGACAAAATCCGATGATTTTTGTGAGAATGACAGTTCTCTTACACGATTTCAAATATTCCTAGTAGGTTTGCAACATTCCTATAGCTGTTTATCACATTCCTCTTTATGACTGCAAAGCTCTCTTGTACGATTAGAATTATACCCTATGTCTTTGAAACTTTCCTTTGTATGTATCTAAATGCTGTTTTACTCAGCATTACTTTCCCATCAATCTTTCCTTGCAGTATATCCACTGATGTTTGCGAGTTTTAAAGAAAATAGCTCAATCATAGCTCGGCTAAAGAGAGGTTGATTTATATTCGATCTATAGTCTTTAATGTGCCTTCCCCAGTTGAAAACAACCGGTTTTGTGGGTCGCCAGAGGGAAACCAAAGCTTTGGAGCTTTGATTAATCCACAGCTTTGGGGACACAGTTCGATGGGAAGCTGCGTCTAAATCCCCTTCGCTCACCCTCGCTGTGGCCATCGTTTATATGGCTTTTTGATTGGATTGATGACTTGCCTGTTTGATGGGACATTTATTTTGGCCCCGTCATGTCGTCGTTACCTGTTTAGTTGGCAATTTTGGCTTCACAAAGTTGCGACCAACGGCCCTCTAGTGGCGCGTGTTTGAAATCGCTGTGTCCTATTGGTGGTGGCAAAAACCATCCGGTCCGGTTAGTCAATCCCGGAAAAAAAGTTCCACTTCCGGTTTTGGCCGTGCGCGGTGATAGATCCAGCGTGATTCGTTACTTTTGCTGCTGGCATCGCAAAATCGTTGGCACCGAACGCAAGAGGTGAACGCGTCGATCACCATAAATCCACCAGCCAAGCTTGTGTGTGTGTGTGTGTGTATGTGCCTTGAGGGTGGGCAAATGTATTCTTAGGCATCTTTCTCTTTTTCCATCGCCGGTGCATCCTTCCGCACGACTGCAGCTGCATTTGCAAACGCGCGACGTTACCAGGTGGCATTTACAGAATGACACAAATGCAACAAACTATGCAAGTCAAAGTCGGACAGTTCCAAACGGGGGGAAGGAGGGCCTGATAGGGCATGCGGCAGTCATCACCGGCCACGATAAGGCCATGAGGAATGGTCCTTCGTGCCGTTCGTTGGATGCATTCCGAGCCCGAAAAGTCCATCGCGGAGTGCATTATCGCATTCGATTCGGTTGCGTTACAATTCGGTATGGCATGTTGTTTGGAATGCAGGCACAGGCCAGCAGCGTTCGGTCCCGGACATGGTACGTGCCCGGCACTTTGCCGAGAAATTTCCCGATTTCAGCCCCGGAGCCGGGGAGTGGTTCTTTGTTTTTCCACCTCGCCAGCAACCGCAAACGGTGGCGTACTCCGGTGCGCTGATGCGTAACAGCGTGCGTGTGCGTGTGTGTGTGTGTGTGTGTGTGGCCCCTTTTGTCAAGCTGTTGACACACTGGGGCGTCGTCCGTATCCTCCGGCAGAGCAAAGTCCGAAAGTCGTTTCGTCCTGTGCGTCCTTATCGGGAGGGACCCTCGGGGTGCAGGGACTCGGGCGCGACAGAAGGTGCTCGAGCCGATACGGTGCATCATGATTTGCGATCCGACAGACCGATGCCAACTGGCCTCGGCCACGCAAAACAACATGGCGTTCAGTCGACACGGTTTCGGAACGATAGCAATGCTTCAGGAAAAAGCGCTCTCTCTCTTGCGTTGAGCCTAGTTAACATTGTCCGTTTGCTGGCCGACTTTTCCGACCAAAAAAAGGGTCACGGGACGAATAGGGAGAGGTGGCCTGGTGACAAAACATACGCGTGCATTTGGACCAAGTGTGGGAATTTGTTTGCGACTCAGTATCTGGTTGTGTCTTCCTCGTTCTTGGGACATAATACTGACGTGCCGTTTTGTCACATTTCAAACCTTTCATATTTCAAACAGCTTTCAAATCCCACCACAAACAGGCCTCAAAAATACAAACATCATTAAAACGAGTGCGTTTTGCGCGACCCGAATGAATGCGAACCGAGGATGGATGGATTCATTAAGAAAGAAATCTGTTTCCAAGCGAGGATCAGAATAAACGATGTGGAAAATGAGTTCTTAAGAATTGAAACATACATTCTTTCAAATTCGTTACGCGCATGTTATTTATGTTTTCTTGCCTAGTGTAAAGGATTCATTTCGGAACAACGAGATGAGTCGCATGTTATGCATGGTTAATAATGGGCAAGTTAATCGGAGCTCATTAACGTCGGTGACAAAAGGTTTTTACATTGACAATCCTCATTAATTAAATTTCTTACTGAGGAAAATTGCGGTTCGTACAGAAGCGTTCTTTTCTGTTACGCAGAACGTTGTTTTCTAAATCTTACAGCCTTTATTCATATGCAAATAAGGGATTAAGATTCAACTGAAAGGACTAAAAAGTAATGCCTTACATTTTAAAAGCGTTGATGGATGGATTCTTTTGGGAAATCTATCTTTTGCCCTATTTTTTCGCAGTTATAATACTTTCAAAGCACAAACAAACCCTAAAGGGACAAAAATCTTTGAATTGAGCATCTCTATTTTCCTGAAAGCTCCTTTAAATTGGTGTAATTTCGAACCATTTCCAGATGAGATGGGAATTGAAAGGAAAGGTTCTGTACGGGCGGACCCGTAGAATTTTCCATTGCACCGTAAAAACATGCAGCGAGAGTTCTTATCCCGCTTTTCCGAATGGGCGATTCTCGGAAGTATCAAGCGTATTAGTTTCTCCAGGAAAAAAGGTGTAACGCAAGAAATAACGATACACGGTGGAGAAAATGTTCCTGGCATCGGTGTACATTTCTTCACTTCAGTTGTACACTAAAGGTATAAGGGATGCTGGAACTTTTATTCTCGGAAACGATTTCTTGCTTCTCAAATCGCGTTTTGCCCTTCCCAAGGTGTAGTGCAGTTTTTCGTTCATTCCGGAATGTCTTTTAATAGACCAGACCGGAGCTTCCCTTATCGCTGACGACGCTCGGCGAAATGACCGAGAGCTTGAGGTAACGTAGAAATAATCTGACAGCGATGCGGAATTGGATTGAAGGGTTTTGGGTTCGCTTGCAAACGGTTTAGGTTCGGTAGGGCGGAAAATTTGATGGGCGATAAATCGACGGAGCAAGGGAGCCTTAGTATTCCCGGATAAAATGGCACGAGAGATGCACTTGGTTGCTATTGGGTGTTGGTCCCGGAGACCCCGAAACCCGAAGGCGACACATTGAGCGATTTCATTTAAAAACTAACGTTATCCAACTGGGTCATCTTGTTATGCTCGTTTCGTTTCCGTCTTGTGGCTATTTTCCCATCGTCCGTCCGTAGCTTCCCGACAGCCTTGGCACAATGTTGGCAGCGAACTCCGTACCCCGGTGTTATACGGCGTTGGTTTAGTGTAGCTTTCTGATTTTTTAACCGGCTGCTGTAACACCGTCCAGACCCGAGGCATCCTTGAGTGTGGCACTAATCCTTGAACCTTCCTTGTTTGGCCGAGGTTAAGGTGTTCTTGTGCACCGGAACGATGCACCTTCGTCCGGCTGCTCGATTGAGTGCCTTTGCCGTCCGACGGAAGAGTCCTTTGCAATCTTTTTTTCCACCCCTTAGCGCATCTTTTTCTAGCGTTATTTTTTATTCCTACCGAGCCATCAAAATCGTTAGTCAGGAGTGTCAGGCGAAGGCGAAATCCCCGGAAGCCAACGGCCAACATGGCGCGTGGAAAACTACTGTTTCGAAAGAAAAATGGAGGAAAAACCGGGAGCACCTAATGCTGCCAAGACGGCATGGTCCGTCCGTGTGTCCGTGGTGAGGATTTACGCTCGCGGTCGGGCTGACAGTCGGTTTCGTGCTCGTGTCATACGCTGGCGGCGACACGACGCTCGTGACGCAGTGTTTCTGCAGAGGACTGGAAAACTGCAATCCCCGGCCATGCATGCGGGTCGGCTGGCTGGCTGTCGGTACGGTGTTTGCATTTTTACTCAACTGATGAATTTGTTGTGTGCTTGACCCTTTTTTTTCGAGAGGGAGATTGCCCGGAGCAAAGCGCACTCAAAAGTACGCAGCCACTTCCTACCGGAGAGCGACCAGGCGCCTCCATCGTGTACCGGAGTCAACCGACCGAGCGCGAAATCACTTTTTGTGCCATTCTTTTTAGCGGTCTTTCTGAAATCATGTCGCAAAGCGAACGTTTCTACATTTCTGCAGTCTCTTAGCTACAATTTGTTTCCTTTTTCCTGGCTGGAAAACGAACGACGCTGCCGTTGCTCAACAAATAAACTCTAATCCTACTACCAACACTCAGTTGCCGTTTGAGGATGACGGAGTTGATAAATTTGACCCTTAGCTTGGATGGGGTAAAAAAGGTTTGTTGAATTTGCGAACGAAGCACATCATCGCACATTGGCCATCAGTTTGTGTTAAGTTGCGCAATTGAACTGAATATTCACCCTGTTCGGTGTTGGCGATGGATGAGCGATTTCGAAAAAAATAGCTTGGCAGGCAGTTATAACCCACAGCCGATGTGGTCAATGGGTCTTTTGGGAGGCTTCCACTAGCGTTCGCGAACTTGTAAAATATATATCCCCTACACCCGAGATAAACATATATACTTCTGCTCGGGGCATTCCGGAGGGAGTCTCAGGGGAAGGGTAGCTGTGACAGGATCGGCATTCGACCGTAGCTGGACGGTGGATGTAGTTTATCGACTACACGG
The DNA here is from genome assembly GCA_000441895.2 of Anopheles sinensis. NCBI lineage: Eukaryota > Metazoa > Arthropoda > Insecta > Diptera > Culicidae > Anopheles > Anopheles sinensis. The sequence continues at coordinate 71,022 of KE525036.1, forward strand.
TGGTTATCTTTCCAGCTCGATACATTCCTGGGCCATAATTGGGTGTTCAATGGTCAGCCGGTGCTGATCGGAAATGGCGGATTTTATTCATCCTCCTGTTTTGGGGGAAATGGAAAACGGTGGGCCTTTGGGTAGAGGCATAACATGGAAGATCGTAACGGCGCGCCTCTCAGGAGCCTTCAGGTGTAGCAAAAAAGCGCACAAGCCGTACCAACGGTACGATTGCAAAATTTGCACGGACTGGCGGTTCATTGGAAAAAAGGCCAACTGAACTGGGCCATTCGAGGTTCGGTAGGGAACGATTATTGCTCGCCCCGAAACTCGCTGCCAGCACCAGCAGAGTGGTCCAATGATCCAGTCCCCAGTGGTGGAATGGTCGCGTATGGTCAAGTGGAACGTCGATGGCATCGCGAACCCATTGCGAAGAGCGCACTATAATCAGCACTTGACATTTAGCTGCTGCCGGTTTTGAGCTGCGTCATTGCATCACCACGATGGGGAGGTCATGTGCCGAGAGTCACCGGTATCAGCGCGATGTAATGGATATGTTCGGCAGTGTCCGAGTCAGGTTCATGTCCTAAAGGCAGGCCGGGTGCCATAAAGAACCATAAAACGATATGAGCCGTTCCAGCGTTCGGCAAACGTTTCGAAAGCGATATGACGCTCGACGTTATTGACCAAGTTTGTTTGTTCGCGGGAACGTGGGTATTGTACCATTGTGCTCCGCTGAGGTTTGAGGTTATGTTCCGTTTCACAATTATCCTAGCTAAATGAAGCGAAAGTTGGCGCAAACAATCGTTCCCCATCGGCGAGCGCATTGACATAGTTCCGGTTCTGGGTTTGCTTAACAAATGTTTAATCTAGGTTTCGGTGCTATGCTACTGCAACTGAATGATTTTCATAGCTGATATTGTTGTTAAACATCGAGTAAAATGTAACTTTCATTTCAAAGGCCTTATTCGTATGGTTTGATGAACATTTCCACGTTGTTGATTAATGGATTAACTATACTATTGAAAGTAGCGATTATTCACTATCTCATTGGAAATATTCGCATCACTAACGAAGGCCTTAAGCACCGCTCCAGAAGGAGGGAGTATGTTTATTCACTGAGCTGGAACGCCGGTATGCTCTTAAGCACGTAAAGCATAATATCTGCACTTCAACCTGCGTGTATTCATTACACTGATGTGCATCCAGATGTTGCCCTCAAGAACTTCGTCATTGGAGAAGAAAGTGGCAAAAAGGCGTACATGGAACGGTTGCTCGGCGCAAATTAACATCGTATAAGTGTGCTGGTCACTTGGAAGCCAAAGCTTCCCGATGAAGCAGAGAGTGAGAGAGAGAGAGAGAGAGAGACATGCGTGTTGGTATGATTAATTCGAGCGAAAGCGGGTCCCATGACCGACATTCCATTCCAATTGACGCAGCAACCGGTAGGATCAAGGTTCCGATAATAAGTACACGATGTAGCCAGCTAAGCAGGCCGGGCGGAGCTGCGTTCTGCTTGCTCAAATATTCCGCTGACCGAGTTCTCGGCCTCGCAGGGAACATTATCCTTCCTGCCTCGGAAAGCTGGCGATGAATAGAACTCAACCGTTGCTTGCGTATCTACGCGTATTTACTTTGCAAGTTGTCATTAGGTAACCGTTGGAAAAAGAGATAGTCATGAAAGGGTCAATGAAGGGGAATGAGGGAGAGAGAGAGGGGTAGGGGTTTCTGGCAGCTCGTGAAGGAGCAGATGTTGCTTGTATGAAACAGTTCTGGACAGTTACGTTGACTTTCCTCTTGTTCGCGGATAAAGGAGCAATGATGAATAACATGGAATTTCTACCATCGAGGCTATTAATATCATCAACTAATCTGTGAAAAGTGTGTGAAGTGAAAATTTTGTAAAATCAAACGAACTACCAATAAGTTGCGGAGTAAACTTGCATAAGTAGTAATTACTTAACAAAGACGTTTTTAAAGAATGATAGGATGAATTAATCGATAAGAACATAACTCATCACTTGAATGCAAGGATTGTTGGATAAAAATAAACCGTTTAAGAAAATGAAAGCTTTTTGTTAATTTTAGCATTCAGACAACAAAATGTTACGCGATGGGTATATAATCTACGCTGATTTGTGGTTATTTTAAAATGTTAGTCAACACACAACAAGCTCACAGGTACGGGATTGTATGACAAATAGAAATAACCACGCACAAGGAAAATGCAAAGTAGAGATGGGAGAGGGCGAGAGGACCGGTTCTGGAAATGGAAAGTGGAAAAGCACGGGCACGTATTCACGTGTTCGTGGGTAAATGGGGTGGGATATGGAATAGGCCCTTCCGAGTGCTTAAGTGCCCGGCGGGATAGGAAAACCCGACCCGCCGTGATGAGTCGTTCTATATGCACATGCTAAAAGCTAATGAAATGATGAACCTACCCCGGTTAGGTACGTTTTCCGGCTATCGTCTAGTATCGTCCTGCCGATAATGTCATGTTTGCTGTTGCATAATGAATTATGCAGCGCCGTGGGAGTCTGATTTGCTGATATTAATTTGTAATCAGGATCTGGAAAATGTCACATGAAGAGAGAAAGAGTGTATGAGAGAGAGAGAGAGAGAGAGAGAGAGAGAGAGAGAGGAGGAAGTAGAGATAGTGTCTGGTTTGTGTATGTCAGTGTGAAAAAGAGAGATAAAGAGTGAAACGAGCACTTGGGATGGAAACCGTGAACGTGAGGGATGAACAATGCGAGTGCTTCTGCTCGTGACCGGGACGGAAAGGGACGAGACCGAATCGGGCAGGACGAAACAAATGGTAATGAGGGCTAGGCGTAGAAGCGGCATAAAAATAGAAACTGAAAAGGTAGCACATAAAAGCAAAATGGTAGCGAAAACGTAACAACTAGGCAATGAACGATGAGGTGAAGGACGAGTCAGCCGATCCTCTAGTATAGGTATTTCCTGGATGGAACACATTACTGACAAAACGTTGCTCACGAGACGCAAAAGAAAAGGACATGAAGAGGAAGGACAAATTAAGGTTTTGATGAAAAAAAGAGAGAGAGGGGAAGAGAAGGAATAAAATGGGATAATTTGCTGCCTCGATCAGGCATGGGGATTTCGAAAGGACGGCATCGGACTTGATGCACTTGATGTAATCGAAGCTTTTCGTTCGCTTATGTGTATGAGCGACATGTATATGAGTGTGCAGATGCGTTGGGTAGGGTGGTACGAGTAGGGTGGAGGAATAGGATGCAACACAACCAACTTGCCAAGCTTACCCTCGTTCGACGGGACCACGTCCGGGTTCTTCTCGTCGTACATGTCTTCCGACTGGCTGAGCGGTAATGAGATTTTCTCCTTAATTGGCAGATTACCGGGCCGCTTGCCCAGCCCGCCTCCCTTTCCGCCGGTGCTGGTGAGCTGCTTGGCCTGCGTCGTCCGGAGTTTGAACGCGGCCGCGATCGCGATGATTATGCAGATTATCACCGTCAGGATGCCGATGAAGATGCCTATCGATACGATCGGCGTCAGCTCGAAGTCCGCATGCGTACCTAACAAAGAGAAGATCAAAACAAAGAGAAAAGTCGAACGATTTAGAGAAAAATACATATCAGCCAATGATGGTTTTGAGTAAACTTGAAGGAAGGATAAAAAAAACTCGATGAATTAAAAGGATGCATACCTGAAACTTAAACTGGTAAACGTCATTTCCCTGGATATTTACATAATTATAATTTATTTATAAATGATTTGTAACAAGTCAAACTCTACGGTTTTGCTGTTGTATTGATTGACTTGTAACTTTGCTCTTTTATTTTCGGCATCCTAATAATAATAAAAATCTAATATATAATTTTCTTTCGTTCTATAGCATCAGTTTAGATCCTCAAATGATGTGAAAATGAATCTATTCATTTTTAAATAAGGCGATACGCCTATGGATGGCGTATGTGTATTTTGAGAAACAGCTGATAAAATGGTTTTCGTTACGATCTACTGATGAATATACAACGAGCCATCTGTATTGGAGAGGGTACCCATTAGTAATTATTACTTTTTGTATGATTGCTCTCATGGAGCCAACCCTCCATTAACAAAATTGAGTATTAAACAAACCTGATGGGGAAAGAATAACGAAGACAGTGGCATAACATATCATTGGCTTTTAATTTTTCATAACAAAAATGTATGCTTGTATGAAGTGTGCGCTCGCAAACATTTGCGTCCTCGAGTAGGAGTCTTTCCTTCCGGGATAATGCACCACATTACTGCGATTATCATTATTCATAGCGCCACACATGGCTGGAGGTGAATGGCTTCGATTGTGTGCGATACCTTTTTTTCTCCACCGCCGAGCTCACACCGCATCGCTAATGAAAAGGGTTTATGTGTGTGATAGTGACAGCACACCGCAGTCAAATGCATTCCCCGAGGACGCGAAAGGATGTCGGGTAATATCAGATACGATTTATACGGTGTTCTGGGTCAGAAGGAAAAATAAATTTTGCATTATCCCTCACGTGCTCGTGCTGCAGTAAGTTATCGCTTGATCGGCCCGCACCGATTGTAAGCGCCGATAGCGGAAAAACCGACGCACAAGGAGATGCTGGGAAAAATAACCACCCGCCCACTATCGTCATCCCTACCCTCGGGGGAGTCACTCGTCATCGCGAAACGAGATGGGGCGGAAAAATCGGCGGATATATCTTAAAAAATTATGCAAAACCAGCGCAGCAACAAAATGTACCGATAAATTCAATGAACCTTTCATCCTTTCCTCCTCCCAACCCTCTCGAGTCGTGGTGGGAAAATGCCCATCGGAAAACGCCAATCTGATCGCCGCGACTTTGCCGGAGCTTGCTTGCGCCGGAATCCGGTGGAAATTGGTAAATGGAGTAATTGCATTACGTTCAAATTTATTTCGGAGTATTTCGTGTGGCCAGATTTGGCCGGGCGTTTTATGCAGCCTTTTTTCCGATCGACCTCTCAACTCGTTGTAGTTCTCCCTCACCCCGTCCCGGTTTTTGTTGCTTTGCGTTCATCCAACACGGTTGTTCTTTTGTTCTTAATTGTTTATGTGTATTTATTTAATAAATAAATCTGTTAAATTAAATTACGACGATAAGCCTTCGAGAGCAGCCGCCGCTGTTTGGCTCGATGAGTTTCGGTGGATTTATTCTCCGAGTTGATCCTCAATATCCTCTTCCGAAACCCCTTCCCCATGTCCTTCCTACCATCAGGAAAAAAGAAAGAAAGTTAATGAATATTCCAACCTTTGTGCGTTGCGTTTTGACTCGCCGGAGAGAAAAATCAGAAGCGCGCGAAGTGCAAAAGGTTGAGTTGTTATTCCCCCTTCCCAAGCCCCAAAAGAACAATGCAAAAGATACGGATTTTTCCACTGTGGAAGCGCGTGGTGGAAAGGTGTGCTTGAAAAATCATCATGAGTGATCAATTGATTGGAATAATTATATGATGATGCACTTTTTCCGCACCAATTGGTCGCTACATATTTACTTACTGGCTGGGTGTTTTCCAACTTCCCATTTCCGAGCGCTTTATTAGCCACTAATGGGGCCACTCCAGAGACCGATGGTCCGGAAATGTACCCCCTTTTGTTGTGCCCCGGAACTCAGACAACACCCGGGGGCTGAAAGTTATAGAGGTTCTTTTTTGGGTGCAATGGATTGTTCGACTTGTCACGACGATTGATGGTAAATAAATCGCTTTTACAAAAAAAGAGAGGGAGAAAGAAAAACTCAATATGAAAACAAACCCGTTGACAGACAGTTTTGCGTTGTGTTTTCCTTTTCAGGGGTGCACTCGGTTTGACAAAACCTCCAGCATTGGTGACGCCATCTGCTGGAGGGTTGGGGGTTTTCCACAGGCTTAACTCGTCAACCCGGGATTTTCCCCGAAAGCGGTCGCGATGCAATACACCAACACACATCCAAACACGTACAACAATCGGTGAGCAGATATTTCCACCGAATCCGTCGAGTAAGCCGCAACAAAAGGATGCGCGGGCAGGTTGTGTTCGTCGCCAATACCGATCGTCGAAACCGGTTTGGGTCGGTTTTGATCGAAAAAGTATTATTGATGCTTAAAATCCCTTGCGGTGCGAACACAAAAGCCGCCTCAGACTCCTTTCTCCCCCATGCGCCTCTTTTTCTTGCCAGTCCGATGCGATGAAAATCGTCAATAAATCAATCAGTGGCAAAGATTTATCGACATTACATACAATTTGTGCATCCGTTCGTGCGCCAGCCCGCGACCCATCCTCGGATGTCGTGGAAATGTCGTGAAAGGCAGGCTGGCAGGCAGGCGCGCTCGGTCGCTGACAGGTCCCGGGCCTTGGATGATGAGATTTCGAAAAGCACACGCCGAAATGATTGGCGATTGATGTAGTGTAGGTTTTGAGCGCGTCGACATCGAGCGGTGGATTTAGTGCACGCCGTTGCAGCCCAGCGTCGTGTCGACGTACAACGCAATGTTGGTTTGCGCAGGTGTCGGCATGAGTTATGGAAATCAGGGAGATTGCCATAGAGCTTCTGCTGATACAACTTTTAACCAGCTCCAACAGAACCAACAGGAAGTTCCATCCTTTCCACCAGTGGAAGCTTATTTGAATCATGAATTATGTCACGTGTATTAAGAATGTCGATCTATTCCCATTTCGAATAGTTCACATACCATGTTGGTTTAATATGAAAAGCTAAATTACCCTAAATACCCAAAAACCTCCACCATATTGCATCGTTGCTTCGATCGTAAACTTCGTAACTCTTCTCCCCAAACATTGTCAGCCAAACACCGAAACCTTTAGAAGCTTTTCGCCTCATAGGAGTACGTGCGGCAGGTCTTATCAAACCAGGCGATCAAATATAAAGTGATCAAACTTCGTGATGGATCATCGATTGGTGGCAAGCGAACGTTTTCCCCCCTTTCCCGTGTCCAGTGTCGATAAAAAGTGAACCAAAATGAAATATGTTCAATCTGTGTACACACTTCCGTTCAACAAAAGCCACCACACGTTGCACTCTCCTGCCTCACTCGTGCTCGTGTTCCCCAAAACCTACGTCCATCGCCAATCCATATCTGCATCTACGGGGCATCGATTGAGTGCAGCTTCATAACTGCAACAAAGCGCTTTCGGTTCGTGTTAACTCGCTGTAGATGAAGTTTCCTTCCCGGATAACACCTGCCTGGTTTTGTCGAGATTAGAGAAACGTTATGGGGAATACCAGCTCCCCCCCACATGGGTTGGGAAAAAGGGGAGAATATCGTTCAAATCGAATTAAAATTTCAAATCGCAAATAATTCATCGGATTTTAGATCGTGCCAAGTTTTCCCGGATAGGGGAAACAAGAAGTCCAGGGTGTGAGAGAAACGTCCCTATTGTGCGGTAGGATGATTTGGGGGATGCTGTTGATATCGGAAAAGCAGTTCGTGCGCTTTTGCCACGAACATTATCTGCTCTCGGCTTTGGCCATAAAAATTCTAGTTCGATTTTGATAGAAATTGAGCCATTGTTTCATGCGGTAGACGAGGCTCTCGAATACGCTCCGGGAACATGTACCAATTTTCCCAATCATCTACCAATCAATACCTATTCTCGGAACGATACTGTACGCCTAGCCTCTCGAAACACATGGCATTTAATCGAAGTTTAAAAATCAGTGCACGTTGACGTTCGACGTTCCACATACTCGGGAAAGGGGTATGGTAGGAAATTGTTTTTCTTTCGATAGAGGCTATAGTCGTTCCGGAAGAAAATTCGTAAATCATGATGTGTAGATCCGGAAAAGACACTGCCTGATTGTGGATTCACTGAAGCTTCCTGCACAGCACTCGAAGGTTTCGAAAACATAACGACAGCTTTTGCTAGCAGCCTCAACAGCAAGCTGCGAAATGGAGCTGCTGGATTCAGTCATAAATTCAAATATTTGCCAGATAAATTTAGAAAATATGCACACAGAGCAAAGAGAGGATGGTGGTGCTTGTGCCAACAGTGTATATCCTAAGGCACTCTGGGACGGTTGATTTTGGGATTCGGCAATGAACGAGAAGGTTCGGGCAGGCAAGAATGAAGAGCTACAGTTTGACTATGACATCGACAAATCTCATCGTAGAGGAACTTTCAGATTAAAGGTTTCACTTTGCGAAATGATTTATAATTTTACAGGTTTGTTGAAGGACTTACCTATGAGTCCAATTACATAGTTTTGATTTTAACTAACTGTTTGCTACAAAAATTGATTTCGTTAGAATCTATCAATCCTAAGTCACAAACTGTGATGCCTATTCCTACAACTTCTCAATCCACCTCTATTACTTGGGGTACATATGACGTATAGACTCACCGACTTACGACATGTACGTGCGCTCCCCTCAAAGTTGTCGAAAAACAGGATTCCTGCAGAAGGATTCCGCTAGTGAATCCTTTGTGAAGGGGATTTGTCTAACCGGTATATGAACACATGCGATGAAGGTGGATGAAGGTGGGACTATTTGACTACACTTTTCCCGCCGCCATCTTTGGCGCGAGCTTGTACAAACAGCCATAATAGTGATTAAGCTTCTATTAAGCGCCGTGCTTTCTCTCGTTCCATATACCATTTCTGGGAAACGAAACGTGGCTGTGTCGGGTACCAGATAGTCAATTTTCCGAAGATTTTCGACCATTCTAACACTACACACACACACACACACACTCACACATACAAGAGGGGAGAAAGAATAGTTCCGACTCCCAACTCCTGGACACGCTCACGAAGTCGATGGTGCAGATTGGTGATGAGCACGTACCGATGAACAAAAATGCTGCCCACATACACTAAACACATACATACACACACACACACAAACACTCACCCACACATGATTGGAATGAAATTGTAATGAACATTAGATGCATGAATTATTGCTGTTTATGTATAAAGTAATTATAATACTTCATTGTTGACTTTTGTTAAGCAACTGGTGCAGAGTGTTGCAGATTGAGCTCCGCATGCGGATCTACGGCTAGTCTGTCTGGTTTCACACGTGTGCAGTGTATGTGTGCCTAGTGGGCGAGGTTCTACATCGTAACAAAAGCGTTAACCCTACACCGAGGTGAAAGCGAAGGGAGCGAACCGGAGTGGAGTAGATAAGAGATAAATTACAGTAAATATTTTCCAGTGAATGGAAAACTTTCCTCCACGAGCGCACGAGCAAGTGATATGGGTGGGTTTGAGGACCCTTTCACCTGCGAATAATTGGTGCTTGTTTACACGGCACAACAATTGCTGGCGAACGAAACAAGGCGAACGTGGGTTCGTGTGGGAGTTTGTTTAAAGCGAGTCGAATTATTTATAACTCCAAGGATCTACAACAAGGCCTTACACACCAGGTTCGGCAAAGGTGAAGGCACACCCACCTACTTCTTTTTGGTGTTTTAAATGGCGTGGGATCGGTTCTAATTCATGCAATTTTGCGCCCTGTGAGAGGATTGAATTTAAAACCACCTCCAGAGGAGCGGTCTTTACCGTATGTGTTGGTATTGGCGAGAGGAGTGTAAGTAAGATGGATTAGTTAAAATGGGTAAGTTAATTGAAAGCTTAACCCTCAGAGAGATCGCTCAAACGGAGGCCGGTGAATCCCGGGGGCGAATAAATATGAGCATCAATTACGGACGGAATCACAGTCAAAATGGCATTTCATTATATTACCTAAAAGAACACTTACTTAGGTGGTGATTTAATATCAGCTTGGGCGTGCGAGAGGGACCGGGAAAAAGGTAGGTGGTTTTTGTGTGTCGCGGTTTCCATTAACATGTCACGGAACTCCACCTCCATGGGGTGGTCACTCAAAAACTCGACTTGTAGTTCATTTTCGTGTCGCAGCGGATCGGTGATGTGCCAATCGAATAAATTGCCCACCCGGCGTACCGATGTGACGGGCCAAAAGCAGAATGGAACGCTTTTCCAAAACAAACAAGAACCAAATGCCATCCGTTGGTTGTGTTGGTGGACACAAATGGACACAAGAAAAAAGGACCGAAAATGAAAATCGCGGTCAATTTACGCGTTTTCACCTCTTGCGGTTTGGCTTGCAAGGGGAGGACGGTGGAGGAGGCGGAGGAATTTTTCCACCCAGAGCGCACCACTTTGACTAGTGGATTCGTGGCACGTAATCATCGATAGTCATAATTTTTCTTTCCTCGTGAAATGAATATTCATCATCAGGCACGCCGGCGATTCGCCAACGACCGGGCGGAAATGGACCATGATGAACCGTCGAGCCGTCGGTTTGCGCCCCGGACTTCATTCAACGGCGGGCCGGGTCCGGTCCGGAAAAGCCTGTGGCAAGGATACTGAACCGTTGATTGAACTCCAGCCGAAGAAAGGGAGGCCGGACGGTCAGAGTCGGTGAGTTTGATGGCTGGACGATAAATTAGATTTTTATTCGATTACCCTACGTATTTTCACACGCAGGTCGTGAACCACTGACGAGGTCGTTCCGGGCGTCGTTGACAACGGCTATAAGCTTGTCGTTGGTCACGATGAGTAGGCTTTGGGCCGGGGAAGGTTCGATTCGCTGGTTTTAGAGCGCGGCGAAAGTGCGCAGTCAAGAAGATGATGGACAATTTAATGAAAAATTTGAATTTGGCCACTCGAACGCGAAACTTTTCCTTGGCTGACGACAGTGGAAAATATGTCTTCCGTTATTTTGGCATTTGACATTTAAATTTGTTTACTGTAGTAGACTTTCTTGTGTCGTTTTCTCAATGTGGACATTTTTTTTTGAATATGTTTCTGATCCTTTTATAAAAGTTCCATTTTTATTCCCTGTTTGTCCAACACATCCACATTTTTCACTGCACCAGAAAAAAAGGTTCACCGTTAACGGCGGTATATAATCCGGTTAATATGCATGCATTATAACTTAATTGGTTTATTATATTTAAGAGTGCCTATTATCGGACGCACCGTCGAAGGATTACATTTTCCACTCGGGTGCATTAAATAATAAATACGCTTTCGACGCACCAATTAGGTTTTAATCCACACCACGCCACGGTATTTGGTTCATCCGCCGTTTGCTGCATTGCCGTTCATCGGTGACTTAATTTGGGTTGTTGTTTGTTTGTATGCTTATGTCTTTCCGTTCGAGCCGTTGTGTGCTTAGTGTGTGCGGTCGGTGTTTTTGGGGTTTGCCGAAAAAAAAGCCTCGAGCCCGAGAAAAGGGCCCTCAAGGTGGCGCAGATTTCCCTCGTTTTTCCTTTTGCTCGACCCTCGCCAGCAATTATGCCATTAGTATTTTCATCGGCCAAATGGCACGACATAAAACACCATTAATTCGCCTTACCAAAGGGGTGTACATGGGGGAGGTTGAGCGATTTCGGTGGGAAATTTCGATCCATCCCGTCGGGCCACCGATAGACGAGAGCTTCTGCTACTTCTGCCCTGAGAGCTTCATTGTCCAGATTTTTATGCCAATTTCCCCCTAGATGACCCTTTGAGAGGATGCGCTCGTTTGGCGCTGGAAAAGCGCGGCCTCGGCTTTGATGGTACTCCATTCAGCAACTCGGGACGGTTTCCTTTACCCTTCGCCGCTGTGAGCTCTCTTCCCTCAAGCGTCGTAATGGAATGGGTGGGAAATGAAGAGCGAACGAACCGCTTCGATGTCGAAAACAACATCGCACAAACAGATGGGGGAAAAAACGGAACAAGGTGGATAGGAAAATCGTCGGTTGGAAAAACAAAATAACACTTCCCAGCGCGGGCAAGGGCTTGCCATCAACGCCACCGGACGCCGATCGAGCTGGCGGCAAGGCAGAGCGCGTTCCGAACGGATCGTAAAAATAAATTACTCCACTCGTAAACATAAAAATACACATTTGCACATTTGTAAGACTATAAAAGCTAATAATGCTCGAGCTCGGCGGACCGAGACACTCGAATAATAGAATCTGACTTCCTGCCCGTTTCCACCGACCGGCTGTCACAATCTGCCCCAAGCTCCAGCCAGCCGTTTACCGCCCAACGGAACGGAACGGAAGGAAATCGTGAGAATATTTTACGCGTGCCGAATGTGTCGATTTTCCCGCGATTTAAATCTGCGCCCTTGTCGCTACATTACTGTATCATCATCGAACCGCCCGAAGGGATGAGGGGAGATGGTGCGGCTGTGATAATTTTGACACGTGGAAAATCGTAAAGCACGCAGAAGAAAAGCAGTAACCGATTGAAGAAGATGCCGCTTGTTTCGGTTTGGGAAGAAATTGATTGGTCCTGATTTTTCCAACCTCGTTTGATCATCGAATCACGGAAAATAGCCGTTTTTCCGGCAATCTGTTTGTGTGTGTGTGTGTGTGTGTGTATTACAGACAGCTTTTCCAGAAAGCCCCGCGGCCAGCAGCTAGAGATGTTGCTTGGTTATTTTTAAATTGATCCATATTTCGCGTCGGGTTCGCACTGGGAGAACGATAAATGAAATAAAATTTTAACTTCCCCAATAACGGATCGTTATCCGTTTGTCGTTCTATCATTTGTTTTTGGCAGCGCTGTTTCTGTGTGTGTGTGTGTGTGTTTGATTTTTTCTACATGAACCACTTCGATTCGTTCGTTTTCGAAATCGTGTCATCCGGAGGGAGGTTTTTATTGTGAATTGTGTCCCGGCAACCGGGTTTTTGCCACCAAACGAAGATGACTTGCTTTTTTCTTTTGCAAACCAAAAGAGAAACCAGTGCGAGAAAAAAGCGGACGTTATCTGCGATTGTTTTTTATTCCTTCCTGCCCAAACCGTCGAACGCGCGTAGAAATCAGTTCCGAATGGTTTTCCCCCGTTTGGACCCCCGGTTGAGGGGTGGTTTCAAACGGGCGGGAAAAACGGTGGCCATTAAAAAATAGTCCACTAAATTTGCACCTAATTCAGCGCGCGAGTGAATATAAATTTTATGGCCGCAGCTTACCGAACGGGGCGGTTCGACGGTTTTGTTGTTCGTTTCTGAGACCAAATTTGATTATTTTGAAACGGTTCGCTTTCGTGGCGAAGTGAAATTTGCAATTCGAGCTAGCTTTCGGAACGGATGTTGTGGTGGATACGATTATGTAACACATTTTCGGTGATTTCCGTAAACGCTTAGAACCGATTCTGATCCGCTTTAAATGGACAGTGGACAATTGGATACGGAGGGTAATGGATTTGAAACAGATTTGGTTTAATCGTGATGTCATTGATTAAAAAAAGTAGAATATTTACTCGATTGAGGTTTTCCGCGATGATATTTCCATGGAGTGTTTCCCTTTGGAGTTATTTTAATGGTTCGCTGGAAGGGTTCGATCCCCGATCGGTCATAAATGCAGCAATCGTACCAACGTGATCGATAAATGGGACATCCATGCACATTTCCCCAGGGGGCGCTTGAAAACGATAAATTTATTCACCTGTAGTCTTATGATTAAATCGCGAACCGGTACAAGCGTAGCCCGCGACCATGTCGGACACAGGATTGGAAAGGGGTTTTCCGGCAGTTCGCTGTCCCTGCGCTACTGCAGTGACGAACACGATACGCTACGGTGAGGTAATCTGATTAATTTTCAATAAATTTACAGGGCTTAGAAGCGAAAGCCCGGCGAGTACCATTATGCTGCTATCATTATGAGCACTATTAAAAACGTTGTTGCGCATCGATTGTCTCTTCTGATGCTGGGAACATTTAACTGAGCTTAACGTACTGCTGCGCGCGATAACGTACATAAAATGGGAGCGTTCGGACGATTTTTTCCACCCCAACCTCCTCCTCCTCCTCCTCTACATTTTTTTCCAGCAGCCAACAATCCGCACAAGTCCCTCGCGCATCCCTCCGAGCGTTTGGAACAAGCATGGATTCTGTTCCGTTTCGTGTCAACGCCACGTTAGAAGGACGCCGCGGATCAGGACTCCGCAGTGAACGACAACAATATTGTTCGGATTATTTATGAGCGACCTGACCCAAAGTACGGTACCCTGACCCCTCGGTTTGAGGAAAAACGGGCCACCGCAGACACGAAAATCGGAAAAATTGTAATGAGCTTGGCGAAAAAATAAAACACGAGGAAAAACACGTGCCACTAATTAAGGACGCGAGGGAAGGAAAAAAGAAAAGAAACGAGTAACAAAACACAAGCACACATACAAAACCCCAGTTCAACGCAAAACGACCACAACATGGATCATTGAGGCGATTTTGGCCGATGATGTACTGAGGGCAGGTAAATATTTGAGCCGAACACGATACCTTGTTTGTGGGCGAAGGAACAGGGGAAGGAATGGGTTGGTTTTATGGTGGGCGAGAGCTTGTGTGTGTGTGTGTTTGTCTGTGTTTGCGGTGGGACACACTATTTTACCGAAAAATTGAATAATTAATCACATTGCTAATAATAAATAATTCGATTGGATTATTTTAATATTTCATTTGGGGCCAATCGTGTGGTATTGGCGCAAAGGAAGCGAATATTTGGAGTTTGGTTACGGCGCTGGCGGGCTTATTGAGTGAAGCCCGGGATTATGGCGCCCTGGCAAAGGGCGGTCCTCTACAACATTGGAATGTTTATGTTGGAGATATTGATCGAGTGGACTGATAGTCCGACCACTTTATCGAACGCGCAATGGGATTTCGCACAGTCAAGCGCACACATTTGGCGAATTATAATTATCCGTTTATTTGATTAGCACTCGATTCCCGTGCTCGGGCTCGGAGGGCCAGCTCGGGTTTTGGAGTGGATGTTTTTCTTTTTATCGGGTTTGGGTTTGTTTTCCAACCCGCGACCACATCCTGTTGCTGTTTGCCGAACCAGCTGGTGGCTTTTTATTATCCGCCGTTGCACCGATCGATTCAATCCCATGCGGATGGATGATGGAGTTGGTTGAGTGTCCCTTGTTTGCCTTCCGATAATGCTAATGATGTCCTCTCAGTAGCAATTTTCACAAATCCAGGCTGGGTGCCAGATTTGGTAGCCTCCCCTCGAAACTCTATTAATGAGGTGATATATCAAGCTTTTTGATTGCAATGTGCAAACAGTCGACCACCCGGTTTGGCTGTCGGTATTAACGTGAAACCAAATTCCCCCCCCCCCCCCCCCAACCCATGGGGCAAAACCTGTGGATAAAGGAGGCTAGGTAGGAAAAGAGATGATGTTTTTCCATCACTTGATTTGTTTGCATAACAGCAAAACGAAGGGATAAAAACTGGTATAAAAACATCGGTTTTGGTGATGACATTCGTTGAAAAGAGTTGACATACTTTGGGGAAAGGTTTATGTAGCAATGCGTTAGATTTTATTGCAACGTTCTTTTTTTATCAAACTGCTCTACGTGGGATTTGGGATTTGTGTAAAACAACACCTCAAAAGGAAAATCTAGCATAATCTTTTCACCATTTTACCATGAAGCCATTTAAATAAACATTCATTGTGGTTAGTTCCTTCCTTCTTTCTTTTGAAGTGAGTGCCTCTTGAAACTATCGTATTATAAGGATTCTTTGGATATGATGGACTTCTCCTTTGTTTCCAGTTGAATCTGTAGAACAGAGGCTTTAAACAATAATTCACTGGTCAAATGGACTTAAGGTTAGTAAGGGAAAATAAACCAGGCATCTAAGAGCCGGTGTGTTTGAAACGAATGACAATGGGACGGTTTCCTTAAAGGCGTGCTTTATTTCTTCAATCTCCCGTGAGATAGCCGAGCTGGGTGGATTTTGTTTGCAGGAAACCAAAGGTAAGCTGTGCCTTTGTGACCAGGAACTGGGCAGAAGATGGTGACAACAATCTCCTGGTAACGAGATATTGCAACCGAATCACTTGTTGGATTGAGGTAGAACAGGTAGGAGCACCTGGAGCACGCAAAAACCTCCTGCTGGCGCATAATACTGCCCATGGACTGAGGGTAAACTTCATAACAGCTCAGAATTTATATCTTTTTAAATTCCCATAGGATTAAATCTAATACAATATAATGGTATTAATTAAGATTAAACCGCTTTTTACATTCAACCCGCTTCGGGCGTTACGAGATGTTGGTGTGAAGCTGGTTCGACCATGCCATGGTAGAGACTACTGGAAGACCAATTTCTGGATTCTCGTTGGCGCCGTTCCCAGTTGCTGCGTCCGGTCTGCTCAAACACCAAACCTCCAGCAGATACCGTTTCAGAAATGCGAAAGTGTTAACGAGCCATGTGTCAGCTCGATCCGTTTAGTTTCCCTTCTTCCCACTACGTGGTGGTTTGGTGGTCACCGTTCCGACGGCAAGGCGGACACTGGTGAAGTGCTCGTCCACCACCGGATTGGTTCAAACAGTGTTAAGCGAAAAGTTTTGTAAAATTTCATTACATCTTCAACGGGGTCGGGCGGAGGACATCCGCACCGGAGAGTCTCTCGAGGACGGAGCTTTTTTGATGAGTGCACTCACGACGTGCACTGAGTGCAAGTTTAAAGAGATAGAGCCGCGGCTTGGGGAAAGTGTCGGAAACCCCCACTGGGCAGAATTGGAGCTGCATAACGCGTTGGAGAACTTTCTCGATTTTCCTTTTTTCCTATCGCAAAAGAAGGCTTCCACTGCCTATACCGTGTAACCAGGGAACCACTCACGGCGTAATCAGCTCCGCGGAAAGTGGCAACCAACTGAGCCCGGCATCGGTCGGACGGTTCGCTACGCTCGGTAACGAGATAGCAAAATTCCAAATGACATCTGTGCCGCTTAAGATAATTAGATTTGAAAATGAGTGCAACCTGCTTATCCCATCCCAGCTATATCTGGACTTTGGTCCCGCATGAGCTATTCTGAAGTATGTAATGAAGAATAGGGACAACAGGGGCCCTTTTCCATGGAGGTCGAGTGCATGAGGCTTCCGAGTAATCTGAGGCAAAGCTGTCCCTCAACTGGTACTGTGAAGCTGCTGGTCGTATAAATTATGCACATCACATTCGAATTTGTTCAGGACTTCGCGGGGATGGGAATGGACTACTGGAGAGAGGTAGAGGGTGGTTTATTCTACAAGTTATCCCGAAAACCACACACGGACATAAGGACATACATGCTCGAAGTTGAAGTAGACGAGAGGTCGAAAAGGGAGAGTTTTGTTGAGTTGTCAGTTGTCGTTAGCATCCGGGTTGTGCCTTTCGTGCTGCGGCTTCACGTGGCGCCCTCTGGTGGTGCGCTGGTTCAGTTCGTACACGGAATTGTACACGTAAAACCTGCACGCGCATGCCGCGGGATACATGTTTGTCAAGGCAAGGAAGTTTTGTGTGTGTCCCGTCGATCCCCGAACTCGGGAACAGCGCTCGCCTACGAATTAGTGCGGGCGCAATTGAAAGTGCATTGTGTTGCATAATTAATAGTGTATCTCCATTGTCTCCCCGGCCAGGCGATGATGGCCGTGCCGATTTTCGGCAAATCGGAAAGCCAACTCTGCTGGCACGTCGGCACAATCTAATCAACGGTGGCACGTCCAAGGAATACACGATCGTTTGTGGTCGTGGGGAGCGTCTTTAAGATGGCTTCTGCAGTGGAAATGCATTGTGCTTACCTGTCTGTTTTTCGGCCGCCTTCAGCGTGTACGCCTGCAGCAGGATCGGCTCGCTGCGGCCTCGCATGTTCGTGGCGTAGATGACGATTTTCAGCAGCAGCCCCGAGTCGAGCCCATTCACGGTGAAGATCGGGATTTTGGAGGACACGTTCGCGAGCAGGGCGTGCGTTTGCTGGTCGAAGATTTCCATCACAAACCACTGCCGTTGGCCACCGTCAAAACCTGAAAGCGAGAGTGATGCAAAACAGAGGTTAACCGAAGTGTCACGAATATGAACGATGTAATAAATGAGCTTAAGTAGATTTTTTCGCCACAAATTCATCCAAAGATCTCATCCTGCTTAGACCTGGTTGGATCTAAAATTTAAATGCGAAACATTGTACTCGGTGAAATCGGGGTGTGAGTGCAGTTCTATCCCGGATAAGCCACAGTTTAGGGAGCTGTCGAGAGTTTGCAGACGCAGAGTTGGCCACGAAGAGGGATTTGGGAGGGAGGGGTTTTGGTCGATTCGGTTTTGCTGCTGGCGTGAGTTGCATTTAATTGCATAATAAATGGTGCAGGTGTACAGATACACACATACACAGCTCGCAACTCGTCCCGGGTCGAGATTGAGCGGTTACACGACTGAGTAAATCCCACTCGGGACATTTGGGACAGTTATTGCGTTCCTCCTATGTGAGAACGTTTGTGAAGTTGCACTTCAAAGGCTGCACCATCTGGCAATGTTGCGGGAATGATGGAAGCAAAATCAATTTTTTGTGATGAACTGTCAGGACTGGAAATGGTTCAACGTATCAATTTGTTAAAGCTACCATTTGAACCATTTTTTTGATATCTTTCTCTCCGCCAACCAAGTGTGACTTTCATAAAACAATTCCCTGAACACCAACCAATGCGGTGTGCCTTTTTTCCGGTCCAGTTGGTTGGACTTTTTATCCCTGAAATAGAATAGTATTGTGTTGTGCAGTCAGTGCTGTTTTATGTGCAGGGGATTATTGTTCAAGTGGTGTGTTAGTATTACCATGTTGCAAACTGTACGTTTTGGTACAATGCTTCCAATTAACAAAATGTTTATCTTTCCCGATGAAAGGATTCGATTATTTTGGTTTTTATGTTAGAAGTTAAGTAGTTTACGTGCACCATTTGCGCAATACATTGTTCTGTGTTCTCTCATCCGATTTCGGTTTTTTGCCGAATGTTTTTTACAGCACTTAACAGCACATTGTCGCACTGTCGGTACAATTGAGTTAATGCACTGTATATATTTCCACTACCAGCGAAATGGGCTTCTAATTAGTGCTGAAGCAATAGGTACCGGCACTCAAACGCAACGCTTAAACATTGTATTAAACTTTGTACTTAAAACAGTCGCCTCGGAGGTGGTTTGTTTTATTTGCTTTTCTCGATTCCGGTGCGTCTTGCGTTTGTGCAAATGTTTTGTTTCCTTCTTTTGTGTCATCAAGAGTTTAACCAGCTGCTTCTTGCTTTAAGCGGTTTGCTGGAGACGTTTCGAACGTACGAATTGTTTAGTGCAAGTGTAAGTGTTCGTCGGGAGGATGCAAGGGTTCGCTCTGCTTGGAGAACTCCAAGACTGTAGACGGTAATTTTATTTGTCTGGATTCCGGGGTCTGTGGACCGGTGGAAAACAAACCCGCCAACAGAGAGCACACCCACTCGTTGGGATGTTGTCACTTGTGGTTGTGCTGGAGGATGTGGCAGGTGCCAGCAGAATGCTAACGATCGGCAAGAGTCGGGTCGAGAGAGTAGTAAAGTGCAAAGTTGCATGGCACCTTTGGTGCTAGAACGAGCCGGTACAAGGTGGTCGGAGAGTTTGTGGTAATTCGATGACTTTACAGTAAATTAAAGCTGTCACGAGATGCGACAGTCGAATGAGATATTCCCCGGGAGTTCGTGTCTTGTGCACGAACCCGGGTGGCCCGTAGTTCTTCGTTAAGTTCGTCCGTTTGCTTTCCTTTTCCGAAGCGTCCCGGATAAACGAGGTGTTCGTTTGGGTTGCGTGACACGAAGACGAGGACGACATAGTCCTGGCGGTGGAAGACAAATATCAAGTCTGGGGACTCTTCAGGGTTTCTTACTCCGATTTGGGCAAATAACACCGAAAGAACGGAAGAGTTGGGTTAGGAGTTGGAAGGCCCCAAGGAAAGGTGGCCAAAGTTCAGGTGCAGCAGGTTCTGGGACCAGCATACGGGCGTGCAAGAACTTTACCACTTTAATGATGTGCCGCCATAATTTACCTGCTTGAGGTTTTGGCCCATCTTGGTTACCTGTGTTTGTATGTGTGTGGGTTCTTCCTCGCTCACCTGCGAATGCGCCGGTGGCATTTTAGGTCATGTGGACATATTTCGGTTCCCTTTTGGCAGGCGAAACGGCGAAACGGTTCTCGGTCGGGTGCTCGGAGGTCACGAAAACCATTGCTTGGCCTGCCGGCAAAAAGGCTCCGGGAGGCGAAGTTTATGTGGCTTGCAATTGGGGCATCAAGCAACGAGCTTGTGTGTACTTTACTGTGTGCTACCCCGTTACGGTAGGGGTTTGGTTTCGTCGTATTTGTGTGTGTGTGTGCCAGCATGGCGTCGGGGCACGATAAGGGATGTGAAAATTTAATTTAGCGCACAGTGAATCAGAAGGGATGGCGTTTGCTTTCCTGGCGCCTTTATTGAATGATGCATTGGGACAGGAAGGAGAATTTAAAGAGCATAGTTTTTGGTTTGTCTTTTACTATATGTTTTATAATTTGAAAACGTGGGAAAGCACACATTTGAAGTTCTAAAATTTGGATGTACAATATGTTTAAGACAAATCTAAAGACAAAAATGAAAACAGTTAAAAAGGCTGTTATTTGGAAGACTAGATTGAAAGTTAAATAAAAATTGTTTATTGCTTGTAAACCTGTTATGCGTTGCACATTCTGTGCTTTAAGAAATAATGCCAAATAACTCACTTTGCACATGAAGTCATAAGGAACGCACTTATTGCATAAGGTATTTGCGCAATCAATCGGTTGGAAGGTTTATTGCGCCATTAGCTCCTTTATAGGCTTTCGTTTCGCATACACTGAAGCACAACCGTTTAAAAGGTCAGGCCGCTTTCCCTTCACGGTACGCTGGGGGTCAGAGAAACATTCGCATTTTATTGGACCATTTCCACCGAGCTTCGAAAATTGTTGACCGATTAGAGGAAATGAACCCGAGACTTTTCCAAGAAGGGGTAGAAAATTAGGCTGCGGCTCGTGTTAATTCCTCGGTATCGACATTCCCCTTGATGGATGACTTCAGCTTGCCGCTTGGTTGGAAAAGCATTCTCCAAGGACCAGGGCCGGTTTTATCCTTGACCAAAGGCGAATGCCACCGACCGACGGCACGGCTTTTCGTGCCGAGGGAAGGCGAAAAATCTCATTCCATGGAGTCGAGAAACGAACATGCTAATGATGAAAGTGCACAGTTTATGTGTGTGTGTGAAGGAGCGTTGTAACCAGCTCGCAGTTTTCCTCCGGGAGTTTTCCACCCCCAGAAAGGCTTTCCCTCCGCTTGGCCACGACGTGCTCGGTATTGTTACGTGTATGTGTGACTCTTGGGAAGATGGTGACCGTTGATTGGTGCCTCTTTCAGGCGGGGTGTGTATTAGCTTTTCACACCGTGTCCCGGCCCCGATTCGAGCATTTCCGTCCCTCGCCAATTATCAGTAACGTAGGACGTCGAGGGGTCAGTCCAGTTACGTGTCCTTCGTGTTGAATCGCGTGTGTCGCACTTTACGCGGTGGACCTTCGGATCGTCGGTGTGATTTCCAGCTCCCAAGGTACGTTTCAAGGGTTAATGGACTTTTGGGTGAATTAAGGGTTGGAGTGGTGACGGTTGGGGTGGTGCTATTGATTGAAGTTAATTTCCCCCACGACCTTGACAGCGGGAGAAAGCTCGTGCTGCGAGCGCAAAAGCCATCTAGACGGTTGACCGTTCCTTACATCGAAAGAGGAAAACAGCATGCTCACCAACACTATGGTCGCGCAACATGGCACACAACATAACGTACGTCGGAATGTGTTGCCGCCCCGCTGAGGAGAAGGTGATGGTATCCCGCAGGAACCGTGCTCGTGTGTGTTTGAGCGAAAAATGGCCCGTAACGGTCACGATTAAATTAACTTGCGTTTCGACCACGAAAAAGCACCCACCGAGAGGAGGTTTGGGGTCGTCTTAATTGATAGGAAAATAAGATTCGAATAAACTATCCCGCCGAGGGGATCCCCCCAGCCTTCGGTTTCTTCGAATCGTTAGTGTTAGCGAGAAGATGAAATGGTTAATATTTTTTCACCCGAAACAGTTTTCCTAGCATTGCTACATTGGGTGGGAAATTTATTGGACAGAATTTGTTGCTTGTATTGGCAATCTGACTAGCAGATCGTGCAATTTAGTGGTTGAAATTAGTTATCACTTCTAGTAATCTCAGAACGCAACAGAAAATAATTTTACATTAATTACAACTTATTTTACCCGTTAACTTTAATTTGTATTAAGTTGGATAGCAACAATCACCTTTTTATGTTCTTATTTTTGGTTATAGGCTAAAGAAGAAGACCACGAGACATACACCGATGCCTTAGAGACAAATGTTGATGAACTATATCAAACCTTAAGGACAATATAACCTACTTTCAGGACAAAGTTTAGTGGCAACGACTGTGGAACTAAATGGAAGAAATAACGGGTTTCAATATTTTTCATTTTAATGTAAAACTAAACAAGAGAAAGGGAGAAACCTTACTATGTGCAACCGGTAGTTAAAAAGCCCATTTGTCACTGAAAATCCCAATTTTAATGTCGTGTTCGGAGATGATTGCAATCTACATCATGAAATGATGTCAATCATAATTTGCAAAGCACTCAAAAGTAAATGAATCAATGTTAAACGCTCCCATTCGTGCTGATTGATGTCCTGCTGAACGACGATGCTCCACGGAACACGACAGAGGGGGAACAGGAAATGTATCGTTCGATAATGTGCATGTCAACGGGAAATGAATATGTAAGCAAACCGTCCGTACATCAAAGATGGGCTCGTTGTGGTTGGTCTGCAATTTAAATAACAGCGATATGGACAGGAAATCAGGAGCGACCGTTCCGGGGGCTGATGGATTGTGCTTCCCGGAACTGCTCCGTTCGAGGATCTCATAGGCCTACAGGCAGGAGATGAACAAATGATGGTGAAATAATTACCTTCGGCGCAGTCCACCTCGAGCGACTCGGACGTCTGGTTGACGAGCGAACAGTTGTACGGCATCTCGGGCTTGCCGGCCGCAATCAGATGAAACACGCACGGCTCCTTCTGCTGCCCGACCACGTTGTCCGCCCAGCACATGATGGTACCATAGTCAAGTTCCTGGAGGAAGGGTGGGAAAAAGACGGAGTCAGTGTTGGAAGATATTAGCAAAAGGACATCCCAACATCGGCCGAGTCCATTATGATCACGGGAGCGATTCGATGATAATGAAATAATAAATATGTGATTTACGAGCGTTTCATTATGCTGACTGCCTAATTCTGGAGTGCGTTTGGGCGATTCCTTCCGCTCATCAATTGTCCATTTTGGACCACAAGATGGGGTTCATTACGCATAGTTACAATAACCCTCGATCATAGGCGCGATCTCAGCGTGGAATTCACTTTTGGCATAATATGTAGTTTTCCCTCTTTCTGTAGCTATGTTAAGTGGCTCTGATGCATTAATGTGAAAAAAATTGAAGCATGAATATTTGTATCCCTTGTTAACTTTTCGAGAAAGTAACGTAAACCCCGCCGAACCTGAAGGGAATGCGAAATGTTTTGCTGAGGTTGCTGCTGAGGCTTGACCTGCATTCCGTTGCACACAAAATATTGTTCCTCGACCCAACAGCGAGAGTGGGTAACAATGGACACCAACAGGCATGGCAGGCAGCAATGTAAAATATTTGCACTCCGAGCCGATGCACAGCCTCGAATCCTCGAATGTTTACGCTGAATCCTTTGCCTCGGACCCCGGACACGAATGGGTAAACATTGGTCGGCCTGGACGTACACCAAGCTGAACAAACAAAGCAACTGGACGCAGTTAATGTAATATGGGGCTGCCACTTCAACCGGCGGGTGGGTTGCATGAAGCGTTTACTCAGTTTTAGACTCGCCATGGTTGCATTCTGGTGCGTGCAACTGAAAAGTGAAGGGCTTTTTCTGTGTGTTTGTGCCCAGGACGTGGCTTCTAATGCTTGCCAGACAGAACATCGGAGCTCGGGAAAACTTTACACACACATATGGTGCATCTACCGAAAAATCCACTCGCTTGTTTGTACATCAACAGTTGGCTCAGCTCGATAGACCGTTGCAGATTATTACGGTAAACCCATTAACTGGAACGCTAGCTTAAACCTGCTTGCGAAAAACAAATGTTTGGCAAAGAAGGAACGAGAGTTAAAAAAGTCCTCAAGCACGGTGTGGTCGCCGGGTTTCCTTTTTTCAGCTCGTAATCAATCCAGAATGGTTTTTTACCCGATCAAACAAATGAGCTTAATTTACGGAAATTGCATAATTCTTTTTTGTCATCGCCAGTTTTGGGTGAACCCCAAAACCGAAAACACAATCCCGCGCAGCGGGACAATTCCAAATGAACACCGAACTGAATTATGCTGTAACGTAATCCAATTTCCAGACGGACCGCATAATAGATTTAATTGGAATAATTCAAAATAACCACATTGAAAATGGTGGTACACTCGTAATGCGCCGGTTCAAACAAACAAATAAAAGTTTTCAAATACAAGCGTAAGGCGACCGTCAGGGACCGTGCCCGGGGATGGATGTATTTCGATCAGAGTGATAATAAATAACCGGCTTAATTGCATTAAGAGAGAGAGAGAGAGAGAGTGCGCGCCGGCAAGCGTGAGATGAACCGAAGGGAATATTAATCGCCTGCCGACCGCCGCCAATCCATCCATGATCGCACTCGCGCCCGGTATAATGGGCCACCAGGCGCCTCCATCGCGAAAAAGGGGCCGCTTTGGGTTGATCTCGTTTTAATTTTACAAACAAAGCAAACGTGTTCCGATGCCCCCACTTTGCCCCACTCTAAGGCAACGGAGGGGTACACGTGATTTATGGAAACGATAATTGAATTCAGCACAATTTTGCTCGACAGCACCGAGGAAAAATTCATTTCCCCTACCGTTGGGTGGGGGAGGGGAGGTAAGAATGGGTGGTGGCGTAAATCAAACAAACCCAAACCACACACTACCACCACGGTCTGAACGGATTGCGGATCTCCCATCGAGCAAAAGGAAGGGAAATGCAAATCGACGGGGTAGAGAGAAAAGCAAAATAATCAGGAAAAAAATGGCCGACTCGTACAGCAAATGAAAATTATTTTTCAATCATAGCAACGCTATTGTCTTAACTCTTGGGACGGGGAGAGGCCAATGAACGAAAGCGCAACCCGGGAAAAACTTTCCTTCTGTCGAATGTCTGAGTTGATTAATAAATTTTCCCACGCAAAGCCGGCGCTGGGGCGTCGAAGTGATTTAGTCGAGCGTTTATTTTCATAAACAATAATTAATCAACGTTCTGGCAGAAATTATAAACCCATATTGTGTTGGCCACCATCGACCGGGTGGACTTCCGCCAAAGGCCAAAGGTATGTCTACAACGAGTTTGTCAGACGGCGAGCGATTTGTTTTGCTAAACGGCCAACGTGAAAAACGAAGCAAACCAGCAAAAGGAGAAGAAGAAAGGAAAAACATCATCACCAATAGAAGTGCAAGAGCATGCGATCGTAGGGGACGGTGAAGAGGAAGGTGCGGGTGGGATCTGACGCTGACGATTCTGACAGGACATTTATTTGAAGGGATACACTTTGTGGCCCCGACGAGCTGACGTGTTGTTTGCTTGAAGTGAACGCCATTAGTAATCCGACATGCGAACAGTCCGCTTTTTGCTTGTTTTAGGATTTTATGGAAATTTTCTCGCGCACACCGGGGGGAATAGATTTTCATTTTCAAGTGGACATTTCCAGTGAAAAAAACCGACAAGAATAATAGAGCTTTCCACATGGTAGTTCTTTGTCCGCGTGTCAAAAGTTTGCTAAACATTATTTAAAACAGGTAATAACCCGTCAGGGAGTGATATTTTGTTCAAAACCGAACTGTCAAGCTACCAGCGTCCCTTAGAGACAAAAAGTGCTCGGAAAATGTGTAAGTACTGAGGCTTTTGATGCTGTTGTCCAATGACGAGACACAGTTCGCTGTTGACTACTGGAAGGAAAGCCACATTGACCAAATTATGATTGATTGAGCTAAAGTATTTGAACACTCTCTGTACTCTTTCTCTTTCTTCATCAAGAGCTCTCTTTGCTGGTATATTATGGTCAAGTGGCGTGATTGCAATGTGTGGCCAGTACATTCCGGTTACGAGCTTGTTGCGTGTCCGGTTCGGTCCATGGTCGTGCCATAATTTGAAAGAGTAATTAGTATTGATCAACGAATTCGTAAAAATAGTTGAGAAAGGCCTAGTTCCCAGGCAAAACAGTTAAATCACCACAAGATGAAAAAAGCAGTAGTGAAAATGTTCTAACAAAGCGAAATCTGAAGCCAAATATTCTACTAGGAAAAGATGCCAATGAAAATTGCATTAAATTAATATAAAATAATGCCAAATATCTAAGGATCTACTTTGAGAAATATGTTATTTATGTAAACAGTAAAATACAGACCAGCAAAATTATCAAATGGCTAGATAAACTGATGAAGAAACGTTATCCCTTGATAAGTAGGAATTCTAAATAAATCTTAATTGGCGCCCTTGGTATAGCACTCGATCGTTTCATGCAACAACCAAACCTATGACGGTCGACTTCCCTAGAAAGTTTAAACAGTATCTATTATAAAGAAAAACATACGAAAAACTGATTACGTATTTAATTTTGTAAACATTTGGTTTATACAAAATTATTTTATGTTCATACTATACAACGATTATTTAACTGGGAAGCACACTCGTGAGAAGATTATCATCTCATATTTCTGAGTAATTTTTCAACTAAACAAAAATTTATATCGGCAACATTATTAAATTCAAAAATAATCGCAAATTGCATTAAACATATTTTATTCAACCTTTCAAGAGAATGTTTTCACATCCTTAATGAATAACCACATATCACGATCGATTGGATCTGATGCGATGCTACCAAAGTGTATAAATTCATAAGTACTCCTCATATGCGAACAAATTGCCTCATTCATCCATCCGCCAACCGATTATAAATCGACGCCAATCTGCGTGAAGGGAAAACATTTTTCCGTGCCTCGGAGGAATGTTTATTTCTGTCTCCTTCGCCCGTTCGCATAAAACTCCCTTCAAAAAGCACCGTGCACTCACGGGTTTGCCAACGATAAGCCCAAACCGGACACACATTCCTTCGCCAGGTGACCGTAATGATATACTCCCATCTCGGCATGGAGCACTGTTTTTTGCTCAGATCGCGCCTGGCGCGTGTGCATTCGGGGGCATCCGGTTCGCAAATGCCGCTGCATCCTTCGCCTGTTCCACGAGCGCTGGCAGTTTTCGCTGGCGCGCTTTCATTTTCCACCTCATGTGCCACCACACAGCGTGATTGCATGGATTATGCTAATAGTATGTTAATAATGGGTGGTGTTTATGAAAAATTATAACCGTCAGCAAGCGAGCCGCCGATGGCTGCTTTTCCCGCTCCGGGCAGCACGTCGTTCTCAACCCTTTTTCCCACCCGCCAATGGCAACATGCAACAAATTTGCCTTTAATGGTAAAATGCTTTTAAAAGTGATGAAAAATAAAGTATAACCCTGTTCGGGGAGGCGCTTTTCGCGGCCCGTTTTTCGCCCCGCCTGGTGCTCCTGCACGCTATTCGAAGCTGGGTGAGAAAATGGAAAACCTACTCGGGCTCGGGCTGTCCGTGCGGAAAATGCTTACAAATAAATAAAGGCAAAATTCGAGCAGCACGGCCATCACCTTGCACTCATATTTGTTCGTGCAAACACACACGCACATAGTTGCCCAGTTTTTTTGAGGTCCATAAAAACACATACGAAGGGTGTTTTTCGCTCGGGTACAGTTTGACTATCGGAAGCCGCAATACCGTCCTGTTGTTTTCCTTGATTTTTCACCTTGTTTTCTCCCTGTGCATTTTGTGAACCCGTTTTCATGTGTGTGTTTCCCTCGGCTGACCAGGGCATGAAAAATTAAAAAAATAACGATGGGAAAACTCGGTCAGCCGGGTGAAAATATAATGTGACACCAGACTGACAAAAGAGGCCCCGAATGCCAGTAGGGGTGAATTGAAGAGGAAGGACCGGAGGGGCAACGGCTACTTCGATGGGGAGGTAGTTTTCTGCTGTTATAGGTCAGATCATTTAAATATTTAATTAAATGTGGACAGAATTTTGCACGTGGGCCGTCGTTTTCCCCAGGCCGAGAGAATAGAAACCCAATGTTTGGTGATGACAGGCAGGAAAAACTGGAACCGACATCGATCGGTGACAGCCGGGTTTTTCGTCCACTCGAATCCTCGTTCGCCGTCCGTGGTCGAGTGTCGGTCGTGTCCAGGTGGACGACTCGCTTCGGGAAACGCAGTTAGCTTCTCGTTTTTCGCCTTCGTGCCGGGTGTGTTGAAATCGCTCCACCGAATTTCCCTCCTCTGGCGCCGGGGAGGATGGGAAATGTCAAAATTTCCACGCACCCGTTGATTATTTATGCACATCAAATTTCGCTCGCAACGGTAACGACCGGGTGGTTCTTCACCAACACACACACACAAACACGAGTGGAAATGGTGGAAAACCAGCTGGCAAACTGAGGGCACAGCTTGCGTACGCCCGAAACCACATTTGTCAGCGATTGGCCGCATATGTTTGGGGTTCGTTTTTGGGACGCAAAATTGCCACTCCTTTCGGGTTTAGTTTTAGTGTTCGCTCCGTGCTAGGCCTTTGTTGCCATTATGTGAGGTTATGATTAACTCGTGCAACGTGTTTGCGTCGTTTGGGAGGGAAGGAAAACCAGGGCGTTGAGGGAAACAAACGAGTGCGGGACGGATGGGAGCACTATCTGGTCAAGGTCGGGTCGGGCGCAGTTTGGAAATTTGGATGACACTTGAAAACGAAATGCTCGAGTACGAGTGTTGTCCGCTTCGCTTTTCCACTAGCTGGGGAGGGGAGGTAACAGCGTCGTACCTTGACTGGAGTGTAGGTCAGTGACGAGGCTTGGCCGGCGTGGACACGGTATCCACTCTGCGGCATATCGATCGTTTCGGCGGTGTTGTTGAACGACCACTTGAACGACTCGGGCGGTGGGTAGGCGTCGACCTGGCAGAGGATTTCCGCGGCCTCGTTCCGAGCGACACCGTAGATTTTCTTCTGATCTGGACGGCAGATTGGTTTGTCTGGAAAAGTGGAAAAATGGTAGCAAACATTAGTAAAGCGTCAGTTATTAATGGGTGAAGCAATTTAATAGAACTTTTATGCTAGGTAATGTATGTTTTATTCCATTCCGACACTCTAGGAACTGATATAATTTCGTAAAAATCAAAACTCTCATATTAGTTTCCATTTGGTTGATTTAATATAGTTAGATTTTAGTTTCGAATTGAACGACTCGAAAAATTTCCAATCTATGCTCGTAAATCCTGAAAGCAACGAAACATTGTGTGTGTTTTAAATAAATTAAAGATTGTCGATATGCTAGACACATTGTTCTTAAGGTATGTTGAGAGAAAGAGAGAGAAAGATAGTGAGAGGGAGGAAGTAAAAAACACGTCCATTTATTTCCACGCCAACATTCCACAAGCAATCTATGGATCTACATAGCAGCAGTTCGGTTCGTTAGGCAGAAACAAAAACCATTAGAAAAAGCTGTCGAAACAAATCGACAAACGCAAAAGGAATTCCCTGCTGTGTTTTACAATCACGAGCAAGCGCGAGCGAGATCACTCATCAATCGGAACGGCCATTTTGAAATATTGAGGCACCGTAGTAAATAAATCCTCTGCAATGGAAACTGCACTAACGAAACCAAAGACAGGGTAAATTGTAGCTGAAGGGGGAAAAGGCAACCGAAGGCGGAATAATATTTTATTCCGGTTTACATTTAACATGAAGCAGATGAGTGGTCGGATGTATAAAATTGTATGGATTTTTGTCTATTTTCATTCAACTGCATTAAAGGTAGAACAAATGAAGAAGCATCGGGCAGCCTTTGATGCGTAAATCGGCATTTTAGAACGTATGATTACTTTTTCGATGTCAATTTTGTTGGAATTTATGACAGAAACACGCTCAGAATGATGCTTGGTCGAGGGTAAGACAATTTATTTTAAAGTGTATGAAAGATTTAAAGCCAACGGAGGGCCCATTCATCAGGACGATCTTTGCAGTTCGATTGCTCGTGCTGGTGCTCGTGGTTCCGCCCTCGTCGGAGTGCGCATTGCGCCAGGACAAATCCCTTCGGCGAGGACATTCCGGACAAGCGCTGCGGTAAGACTAACGAGTCGGCTCTTCCGCCAGTGAACACATACACACACACGTGGTTCCAAGATTCGTTCAGATTCGATTTGAGCAATGCTTTATGGTGCTGTTCGACTCGGTTACACGCCGTTAGCCGCCAACGTCGTCCCGAGTTTCCCGGACAATCCTTTCTAGCGGCGAACGACATCCCGGGAAGGATTGCGCCAGGAATCGAACTATAAATCAACCGAATGTGACGCAATTGTTCTTTATTACTTTTCGAATGGGATTTTTCTTGCTCTCTCTCCCGATCGCCGGAGCGGATCGCCCGGATGTTGTGGGGGAGGAAAATGGATCGATCTGTGTAGGTGAACGGTAAGAGGCCTTCACGAGAAGAAACAAAACCCACTGGGACACCGTTTGCACCGCCACTAATGACTTTTACTTTCGTCTCGGGCGGGCTGTTGTGGTTTAGGATCGTAATGGTGTCAGGTTTTTCCCTTTAAGCTGGAGTTTTTTGATTTATACGAGGAACCATTTCTATTTTCTCTGCCTTAAGTCTTCTTTCAATATTTTGTTTGAAAATTTAAATGTTTTTAAAAGTTTTTCCTTGATGGAAACATTGCCAAAATCAACTAGGTTTACATCAAAAAGAACTCAGGATCAGCTTCAGGTGTACGATGAATGGCCCCAAACATCTCGTGCACCGTGAATGAACGAGCTTTGATGGATTGGATCATTTACGTGGAAATGCGCAAAGAGTCACCAAAACCGGACGAATAATATTTGCATGTGTGCGGTACGAGTCCTTTGCCAGTGATCGAAACGAACGCCAGGTGATTGATTTGAGGTCGTACGCATGTTGGGAAATTGAATTCCAAATGGTTCGTCGTAAATTCCTATCCAGTGCTTCCCTATGTGCGCTTGTTCAAATGTTCGTTTTGATTTCACATAGTTTTCCTTTTTCTATTAGGTATTATCGTTGGGTTTTCATTCCAAAAAGGACGCCTGGTCTAGAACACCAAGTGAGTTTGGTCTTCCTTTCACGTGACTATTTATTTTGATAAATGAAAATTAAGAAATTTACAACCTTGTTATCTTTGCGCTTTCTCACGTTTAACCGGCACGATGGTCTTATACGTTGGGCGTTGGATGTTAGCACACGGTCACGGTAAGTGACCACTCCGTGAGGTGAAAGTTGTGCCGTCCTACATGGCAGGGAAAAGCAGGGAAAGCGATAAAAATCACACGCTGCGCTCGGAACGGCCCCTACTGTGATACGATTTTCCAGGACCGAATCCACCCACATCCGGTTACGTGCGAAAACAAACACCACGTTTTCCGCAGAAGCTTTGGCTCAACTCAAACAACACCCGATCAGGAGACCAAATTTTCTTCCTGGAAAAACCACTATCAATCCTTGGTTCGGTTCGTCTTCGGTTGCGGTGTTTGGTTATGAGTTTTCTTTGTCACCGTGTACCAATACACGAAACAATGTAAACACCAATCATGACTTCTGTCCAATGATGGTATAGTTTATTAGTGTGAGTACCGGAAAACTCTACCCTTGTAGCAGCCGGAAATGATCGTTTGCAACATATGTTTTAGGGAAATGTCTTTTCGGTGTAGCAATGTTTTATTAGTCCCCTTGGAGTTTGGGGAAAGTCATTCGAACGCATAAGGAGGGAAACGAATGTCTTAAGCCCAAAACCTTAATGCTCATGTTGTCGCGCGTTGCTTACCGCAACTGTTAAATTATTTCTTTTCCCATTTCCTGCCCAAAGCGAGGAAAAAAGGTCGAGCATGGCTTACATTTCTTTTACGCCCCAGGTTCCATCAAATCAAGTGTCGATGCGCGATGTCTGCACGAGCAAGGGAAGCGACCGAAGGGCGAGCATAAAACACCCGAACGTGAAAAACCGACCAGATGATGGTGTGATGAAGAGAAGAGTAAAAGCTTTTCCACAAAATTAGACCCATTAAATCATTTTTATTAGCTTTTACCATGCAAATGGGTGGCTTTCGAGGGCGATTTTATTCGCATTCCGCCAGTCGGGCACGACTGCTGTTCGACGTTTGATTTGCTCGCTGCTGGTGGCTGGTGGCCCCCTTGCTTAATGTCCCCGTAGGTCTAGTTTTATTGATTTTCCGGGGTGTGGGAAAATGATTATACCTGCTACGCCCTTCTTGCTTTTACATTACGGTCGAGTTCTCGCTCGCTGGCGCTTGGCGACGCATTTAACGTTTTATTTTCAATTATCACCGATGTTTTAAAAGACCACCAGTAAAATGTCACACCCTGGTTCACCTTCCCCGTACGGCATGGTGCTGTTTTTCCATTGCCTCGTTCGTGCTGGGAAAGTCGCCCAGTCGTTTTTGACATGATTGTTAATGGCCTTGGAAGAGAGGGTCGGCGTTGGGGTAGGGCACGTGCCAGCGAGGCGTAACGCACACAACTCCGCAATATCCACAATACTGGATTGATTTCGTTCTGTGTCGTCGTGCGGTTGTATTTGGGGTCAAAGGTTATGACAATATTTCATCAAACGTTGCCGTTTGTTTATTTCGGAGCGAGCAAAACCAATCTCATTCGCTGGAATTAGGCTGCGGGCCGTGTGTGTTTGTATTTGTGTTCGGGAGGTCCATGAACACACAAACACACACAAACAGGCCACCATTTCCCCGCTTCCACCCCGCACCAACAGCTAACTAATTCTAAATTCCCTTTTATGCACTTTGTTTTCATCCTGAGCCGCAGCTCGGAAAACCTTTTGATCTGCCTTTCCATCACCAGCTCTCCTCTACCACGATCAGCACACGCCCGGATCGCTGTCGTACTTTATTGTGCATTTCAAATAAACCATCCACATGCCGTAAACTCCCTTCCTACCCCCCATTTTCTGCCCACATTCACCGAAAGGCCAACGCGAGCATGGCGGGAGCATGTTTTTGAATGTTTTATGAACACGGTTCGGAAAGTTTGTTTGTACATTTGTGGGAGATAGTTGTGTGGGATTCATACCCCTATCGTACCCCTTCCTCCCCCCCACTCCTTTCTTTCCACCTTGCGGTGCCATTTCCATTACCAAACGAATTAGCTTCATCTGTTGCTAAAACTTTTGGACGTTTTAGAACGCTCGGAAGGAGGTCATGAAGGGGATGGTGGTCCGAGGAAGTTGTTAAGTTTAATCGTGGCTTTTTATGGCCCCAAACCTTTATAGTACGGTTTCGATGTCGAACGGGGAACTTCCGGGTTTAGAGTTTTTGGACATGTAAATAATTTTTGATGTCGTATGCTAGTGAAAATATCTGCCCGGTTGAAAGAAACATGTGCTTTCTGAGCCAGCTCGCTTGTCGATGATTCCATTGATTTTTCGGCCATTTTGAATGGCTTTCTCGTTGCCGGTAATTGAAAAGATTGGACGCAATCAGTACCAGGCACACGCACAACGTAGGGAAAATGTTTCAGAATTTCGATTTCCTTCCTTTTCCAGGTGGCACAACCTGGAAAAAGCTGCTGGCAAGCGATGTGATGAATGATATCCGACCACTGCGGTGGGGAATGGGTGGAAAAACCTCAAGCCAAATGTCACAAGCCGTGCCGAAACGTCCTGACGGAATTGGAAGTGTATTGTCGGTGGCGAATATGTTTAGTGTTGAAGTATTCGGTGTTGGGTTGGCTGTTGCTACCTTTGGCTGCTGGCTTGCTTTTACTTTTAAGCATGTGTTCCCATAAATACCAACCCATTACACGACTCACATTCACCGTCGCTTCCCAGCGACGAGAGAGAGAGAGAGAAAGGGGCCAAAAAAGAAAGGTCAGCGCAATGGCAGTGGCTTAAAGGTCGGGGAAAAAGGTGTGTCGGTAAATTTATTTGCACTTTCACCGTACGCCAGAGCTAGGGGCCGGATGCTGCCGGGCTGCTGGATGACGATTTGTAAAAACGGCGAACGAATGGAACGACGGAACGGCAACCGGCACAATCTGCCAGCGCGTCTGGCAGAAGCAGAATGTTTTATTACATCTGCATAAAGTGCTAACATATTCATATCAAAATCAAATAACATAAATATATTTGCAATAAAATATCTTTCTCTCTCTCAGGCTGATATGCTCCACATCTTGTCCCTTTTTATCTAATACACATACACATGAACTGACGTGACGTTGGGCACATGCAGGGCACATGACAAACCGACGAGGGCTTTTCCGACACGTTACAAATTCGTACCAGCTTTTCCCAGTACGTATTCCGTATGTGGCCCCGTATCGTTCGTCCTTTCGTTTGTTCGATGGGACGTTTGTGGATGTTTCGTTTAGGGCTCCCATCATCGCGCTGATGCTCATGACGATGCTGATGATGACGACGGTTGTGATGGTTCGTTAGCACAAGCAGCAGCAGCAGCAGCAGCAGGATGGTCTCCAAGCCACACATGCTACCGAAGAGTCGAAGCCTCCGCCATGACGAGGCGTACGAGGCAGCTCGTCGTAATTTCGCCAACATTTTGCTTATCCAGGCCCGAGCTCCCGAGTGGGTTGCATTTGCGTTTGTTCGCCGGGGACGTAGTTTATCTACGCCAGGGCGTATATATATTTTACCTAATTTTGAGAAGCAACTTTGCTTGCCTTAACTTTCCCCCTCCCTAATGGAAGCCAATGATTACAAAGCGCTGCTACGCTACTGGCCGGCGTTCCCAGGCCCAGGCGTCGCTTTGGGGTGTTATTTTTGCTACTCCAGCATTGGTGCTTTTGCATTTTGTTGGAGTTGAATGCAGGAGAAGGCAGGCTGGAAGCTATATGCACTCAATGTTCGAATTTTGCCGCAACCCGTCGTTTGGAGGGTGGAAGGGTGCAGTTTCGGTAATGTAGCTATTACTCTAAAGTGACAATAAGCTGGAATGGACAAGTATTACTGCCAGCGAGTAATTCGTCAGCAGTGCCTCGGTGCACATTTTCCTACACGTTTGGGCAAAAAGAATGATCGTATATTTTGTTTTCAGTAGAATGCTTCGTCAATTTAGTTCAGTTAGTTACATTTTTGCAATTTTCTATCGCTCTCCATAAGGTTGAGGGAAATATTGTTAAGGTTCTTCAACAAACAATAACCACCTTACCACCATAAACCATTTTTTTACAGTTTTGGTTTGCATAACTGTTGAAGAAACCCGTAGCGAGTATTATATCAAACGCAGCCAATACAAATGCAAAAACTAAAAGTGCTGCTTGAGTGTTCTGTTTGTACTTCTGCCAATTTTACTTTTCCGTCTTGGACTAAGAACTCCTTTTCGTAAACCTCCTCGTAGTTCCTGTGCATCTGATTAAATGTTTATTTATTATATTTTCAATTCTAATATAATAAAGTTTCAACGACGAAAAAAAGCTTCAGAAGAATCTACGGAAAAAATTGCAGCATTTGGTTGAAAACATTCGAGAGGGGTGCTACCTGTGGGGTTATGTTCCGCCCCAAGAAGTGGTTACTTGGATCAATTTTAGTGTAAATGTGACGGACTACAGTTTATCTTACCATATCAAAGTTATTACAATACTGTTTAAGTTTCATTTCAGAACACTTAGCTCTTAAAGAGTACCTTTCCTGCGAATCTATTCTCCAGGATCCATTATTGTCCGGTTTGGGGTCGCATAACTGTCGATGAGAGCCGCACCCAAGGGCGACCGCATCGAGCCGTCAAAAGCAGGACATAAAATACGGGCTGACTTTATGCGAACGCTGCTGGCCCGCTGATTGCTTTACAATACGTTCAAATGCAGGAGATGGTCCACCTCCCGTGCCGTATTGTATCATCTCCAACCCCCAAACGACCCTTATCGCAGCAGGGGATGCATGGATGGCTTGTTGCATTCGTGCCCAGACAGTGTTGCCAATGCGCTCCGGTTGCAATAAACTATAACAATAACTTTAAATGTTTTATTCAAACCAACGAGAACGTATGTAAGTATGTGTGTGTATGAAGATCCTGCGGGTTACATTAGAGAAGAGAAAAAAACAGACTGGAATGGAGCAACATTTTGCACTGAGAATGAGAAAGAAGGAGAATTTTATGCACACTATACATAAATTTCATCTGATGAATGCAGAAACTCCGTCTTTTAAGGAGACTGGGACCGGATGTTAGCCTCCCGCAAGCCGCCCGCAACATGACACTTTCCCAGGCAGCGCTCGGGGGGAACTACATTTTAACTATTTCCCCCCTCCAAAGTGGCCCGAAGTGACGGCAAGATTTTCACCCACTCGGCCGGCGCCTGTGGCTGGCATTATAAAGAATCTGAACGCGCCTTGGCTTGGAAAAGCTGCATTCTGTTTCCCGGGCCATGGCGGAAAGGAAAGTTTGCGTCAAATTTGCGTATCTGCCGGGTGGCGTGCTGCTGCTGTACACGCCTCAAGAAGCTCTTGCGGTAACCGAAACGAGAGAACAAATTTTAACTCGTAATCCAAATAGCCTTTCTGTGCGTGGAACTTCGAAGGGGCGAAACCTGAGGCGGATCGACGGGACGTGGCCGGTCGGAGCGTTCGATCGAGCGGATGAAATATTAACATATTAGATGGAAAGTAAGTTTCCAAACGGCTTGGAGTGGCTCGGTGGAAAGTCAATTGAATTGTAAATAAAATTTCGTTTGAAGTTGAACGTGTGCTTCGGGTGTCTTGTTCCTCCATTTCCCAACGTTCATCAGCCATTTTCCATTTCCACTCCACGGCTTTGCGAGAAGTTTGCAAGTAGTGTGTGTGTGTGTGTGCTTCACAAAATCTTTCACCGGCTGTAGCAGACGGTTTGAAGAGAAAAACTTTGCCTTCCTCCCTCATTTCTCGCTTGGATTTCGTTCTTTTCCCAAGAACTCCCAGAACGAGGGCACAATATCTCATACTTCAAGGGCCACGAAGCTTCCACCCGGGGCCATTCGTTTTGCCAAATATTTACCCCCACCAGGTTGAGCAAAAGTTGGTCCATCCAGCACTTCCGGCACTTCCTCCCCCCACCAGCTTTTTCCGAGCAGGAAGCAATCGGGAGTAAAATGGAAATCGTATTTGTCTTCAGCACATTTCATGCGTTTCATCGATGAATGTTTCCGGCGTTGGGATCTTGAGTGGGTGGTACCGGGAAAACCCGGTTGAACCCTGCATCAGTTCACGCCACATGCAAACGATTGTGTGTGTGAGTGTGTTTGTGCGTGAATGCGATATAGAAGGTTGATAAGGAAAGTTTGGCTTAAAATATGCTAATGTTTTGCCGGAGCCAAAGAGTAGACATCGCTCGCACCGTGCATTCGGTGGAAAATGAGTTTTTATTGAAGTTGTTGTAATGTAATTCACACAAATCGATTGTTTAATAAGCGTCTCTTGCGGGTAACCAAGTAGGAATACGGAGAAAAGTATTTACTTCGTTTACATCGTACCCGAAAACGAACTGCACGGTTCGATATTCTTTTTCCACTCAATTGGGTTTTGGCAGGATGATCATATGCGTGAACTCTGCCGATGTCTAGGACTCTCTGAACAATTTATCGTTCCTTTGCATCTATTAAATTATGACAAAAGTTACATCGCGGAAGAGACGCTAGGGTAGGAATAACGATTAATTTAGCTTCGAAACGGGTCATCGCGGAAAATATGAGATGTTTCGCAAAGGATCCGCACCAACTTCCCAAGTGTTGCCCAAGTAGCTGTTAGTGTTACATTATTCAAGCCCCGGGACACAATCTCTGTCGAGCACAATTTGGAATGTGCATGGAGTTGGGTCGACCGCAGCAGGAACTTTTCTTTTTCGAAACCAACCAGGGAACCTGGACCTTCCCCCGGAACACCGCTAGAAAAACCGCCAAACCATTGACCAAACGGAAAAGGGTCAGAAGGAGGGGAGGGGTAGGGGTGGGTGTACAGGGAGGTTGGCAAGTCATCGGAGGTGTCGGTGTTCGGTTGGCAACAAGAAAGTTTACGGCTTAACGCCACTGTTTACAACGCAGCGAAATTCTGGCTGGATTTGCTATCGTTAGTTTACCGTCTCTTCGGGGAGCGAGCGTTTTCCCAGTCATTCGAAAGGGAGAAGCGAACAAGAAAACACCCCGTTCCCGTCGTTAACGGGCTGCATTCCTCCGCCGCCCCAAAATGCACTCCGACGAAGCACAGCACGAGGCCAAAAATCTCGATGCACAAGAGCAAGTTTTGGGTGTGGGATTATTTTTCCAATGCTTCCACCGGGAGTTGCGCTGCGGGGACGCAGGTGTGGGAAGGACGGAAAGATAAGAGAAAAAGAAAGCACGTTGGCAAAATTTTAAAATAAACACAATAATTTACATGCAGAAACTGCATTCTTCCTCTCGCGATGCCGATTCGGCGTTGCGTTCGGGTTTCTAGAGGACAGGGGTTTGGGAGGGGCAAGTTTTTCCGAAAGGAATTTTCCACCGCACGCCACAAACCGGCGAAGGATGGCATTGCTGGTGGCAACCGCACTCGTCGGTCGTCGGTAAAGAAAGCCACTTTCGGGAAGGAAACTGTGCTCAAGCCACGTGAAATTTTCGTCGAATTCAGTTCACCCAAACACCCCAAAGAAGGGCTTGCTGGAAAGTGGGTGGGCGGGTTGATGTTGTTGAAAGTATAGTTCGGGTTGAAAACACCATCGAAGTCATTCGAAGGCACCGTTACGCCAGTTCGTTTCCTCGTTCCCACCGGAGGGGAAAACACGTAAATATTTTTGCAAGTGCAACGAAACTTTTTTGACTAATGAGTTTTCTCTGGTGAATTTTTAGTTATTTTCCTTGGCAAGCTGATTGTTTGTGCCCGGTGTTGAGCGAAGGGTAGGTTCTTGGAGGGAAGATCCCGCGGAAAATAAGGGTACTGAAACGTTTGTGTTACCGTTTTTCTAACCCTTTCCCAATCGTGGCTGCAGCTCGAATGAAAACTCGACACGCTCCCATGAGGTGGAAACGCAAGCGGTGGGGACAAAACACGCAGACAAAAAGGCCAGAAGAAAAAGACAAAAATGAAGTGAAAAGTTGTTGAAGATGGAAACGAATGATTACAAGGAGCTAAAATATGCTGTCTGAAATGAACTTGCGAATTGTTCAGCATTCGAAATAAAGATGGGGATCTGGACGTGAAGGCCGGGGAAAAATGGGTGGAAAAGCCAAAGAAAAAGAACCAAATGTAAAGTCTGAGAAAATGAAAGAGCGACACGATGCGCCAGACTCTTGTCCAAATTACAAAGCATTACTCCAGAATAATGATGAGCTTAACGGTGACGCGAAGCTACCGTCGATTGCTTGCAGCAAACTTCCATCGTTGTTCGGAAATGCGCTGGAAAGGCAGCAGCACCTCGACGTTGATTGACCGAGTTTGCAGAAGGGCAAACCGTTTTCCGATGCTATTGGGTGGAAAATCATCATCGTCACCATCGAGTAACGAGTGGCGGACAATGGGATTTGAGCTTGGTAATGAATGGACTGTGGGAATCAATCAGCGAAATTGCATTCACAACAAATCGACCATAAGCAAATCAGCGGATTAAGGATGCTGCAATGACAATGAATTGTTTTAGGAATCCCAGGAATGAATCTTGGGGAAAAGCTTTTCGTATTCCATTGTCGTTGAGAAAAGAACGGGGGATTAGAGCCTCCTTATTTTAATTATTAAGGTTTAACTGGATTACTCAACTGAAAATGTGTCTTATTTTCAAATTTAAAAGGTGCCTAACATCATATAAATAAAGAAAATGTTCAATAATACGACTTGAGCCTCATTTTGGCATCTCAAAACGAAGACCACTCAATCTATATTTCTTCCTTAGTAGGAAACCGTAAACTTTTGAGAAAATATTTCCACTAAAACCCCGTCAAAAAGGGGTTTTTCCCTACCATCCAATCCTTTTCTTGACGTTGCTGGTTGGTGGAATTAAATTATCAACATTATGATACAGATATTGCAAAAAAGGGGCACGTTCAACGCGTGGAACGTGCAAACCCTCTCACCCTTTGCCGAGTAATGATTTTTCTTTAACCTTCACCAAAACCGTAGAAAAAATCATCCAATAAAAAAGTTCAATAAAATACCGGAACGAAAATGTTTGTGTGTGTGCGGGCGAGGGGTTAGGGTGCGCAAAAGGGTGTGAAAAAGAAATGGGCGCATAAAAATCCATAACCAAGCGTAGCTTTAGGAAAATTCGAAGATGTGCCGAAGCGCAGAGGAAATCTTGGACCAAAGGAACAAAGGAGGTGTTTCTTCCATCCCGGGGCGAACCCAAGGCAACAGTTTTAGGGTGAAAACAAACTGTGAAACAAATACAAATAAACGGTAATCCGTTTCATAAATTGCCACTACTATAATCATCAATAACCCGGTTTCCCGCTGGTGTGCGCCTTTGGGAAGGGGCCGAACGGTGATGTCTCGTCGCTAGGAAGTTGGCTTTCGCTATGTTTCTTCCACTGTCATCGTTACCGTTGTCGTCGTCGTCGTGGTGGTGTTGTCTTCGTTATGCTCGGTTGGTAACGCCAATAACGCCGTTCCCATGGCGCACCCGTTGTAAGTTACGGTGCAATGGAAGGCCCGAGGAGGAGAAAATCTGCTGGCATCATTCCTATCAGCACCTTTGCGCTCGGTTTTGCACGTGTCGCTACATAAACCACTCCACCATTCCTCTTTCTTCGGTGAAATTTGTGCGAAGAGACTTTTCCCCGACACGACTCGACTCGATGAACGTTTGCCACGCCACGTGTGTTAGCACGCTGTCGACATACGCTAAGCAGAGAAGTTTTCCGCACGTCAACACCTTCCACGTGTCGGTGGATCGAGTCGGAAGTTTCCTCAAGCTTTTTCCTGTCACCCAGACGAATTTGTTTGGTGTTGTTTTCATTCCAGTAAGAGCTTGTGTTTTTGACTAAAGTTTTTTGAAAATATTTAGCTCAAAGGCTCGATCTTTTCCTGTTACAATATAGAGCCTTTCGTATTTTTGTATTTCATTTTAGT
The DNA here is from genome assembly GCA_000441895.2 of Anopheles sinensis. NCBI lineage: Eukaryota > Metazoa > Arthropoda > Insecta > Diptera > Culicidae > Anopheles > Anopheles sinensis. The sequence continues at coordinate 112,040 of KE525036.1, forward strand.
CCTTTCAAATAAGTGTAGAAGGTTTAAATTAACAAAAACACCTTCCAAGAAAAAGTTAAAGAAATGATCTAATTGGCTTCTTGTGAAACCTCGCAAATAGTTAATTCAAAGTTAAGACGAGCTCGACATTGGCCTGGAAAATGGGATACTTACACATAACTTTGAGATCCACCGTATTGCTCTCGCCGTCGCCCTCCACATTCGATGCAATGCAGGTGTAGTTTCCGGCCTGATGTCGCGTCACCACCTGCAGCGCCAGTGCGGTACTGCTCATGATGACGCCCGACTTGGAGTTGTGCTGTACGACTTGGTCCTGCAATGGAAAGCAAAAGGAAAACACACGGCGCATGAAAAACCGCTCGCTCGTTCACTTGTTCGCTCGGAAAAACCCATCAAAGTGCGTTGACAATACCCCGGGACGGTTTGCTCATTTCCACCGTGTTTGTCTCCGGGCGAGCTTTGGGAGCAGCATCAACAAAGTGGGCCGCCGTTTGCGCCGAAAAGTGCTCACAAACCAACCCCGCACTCACGACGCATTTTTCATCCCGTCCCCCTCTCGCAGCCGAGGTGTTGCTGGGTGTTTGCGTTTTGCCACCTTCGCATCGGTTTCACCCTGCGAATCGCTTTGAAGTTATTAGTCAATGACACGAAATGAACGAACGAACGCGGCACCACCCGAGGCTTATTTTCAGGCCGCAGTTCGCCGGTTCGTTGTGCGCGTAGCCAGGTACATTAAGTGAAATAAAATTTCCGTTATGATCATAAAAATATGCTACGGCTTCTGCTGCTGCTGATGCTGCCGTTGTTGATGTGTACATGATGTTGCTGTTGCTACAAACACGAACAAACACGGTGGGTTTGTGTTTTTCTTCTTCTCTTCTCGCAGCGTTTTTCCGCTTCACGTGGGAAGGGAGACGCTAGGAAAAGTCAAAAGTGAAGAAAAACAAGTGCGTCGGCAGTAAATTTGAGCTTTATTATTATGATTATTTATTTAGAGTCTGCAGTGTGCGTGCCCATCTCCGTTTGGGCTTCTGCCACCCTCTTCCACGTTCCCCAAGTACGCAGCCATTTCGCGGGAACGAGCGACCAGGCGCCTCCATTTGCCGTTTGATGCTGCGCTAACCGCACGAGACGCGCCGCGAGGGGAAAAGCGAATAGGGCGGGGATCGTTTGGATGCTTTTGGTCGCCAGTTCAGCCTCAGGTCGGTTTGCTCTCCTTTTTTTTCTCGTTTAGCTTCGGTTTAACGTCCCGCCGGTAGTTACACGACGGGCCACGTCAAGGTGATATGAGAAGGTGCTCACCATTTAATGTAACGGTTTTAGCGTTCTATTTTGTGCTCGGTCCCTCCGTCACAGGAGGACAAGACAAGTGAAATCAAGCTTCATGGTAAAACATGGTAGAGCACTTTAATGTGTTCCTTCCTGCCGGTTTTAGCGCAATTTGTTACCCTCCCGGCCACCAGTTTTCCCTAGCTCTTCGTTTGGGTGTCGTAAAAAATCATGAATGAAACGCCCAACCCCGCAGCCCGTACTTTACAAGGTTGAAATTATGAATACTTTACCGGTGGTGAGGTGTATGGGTGTGTTTGTGTGTGTCCGTCGTATATAATCATAACGCTGGCAAGGATGGTTGGCGTTAAACGCACAAATAACGCATAATAATGCGGCGTATGTGAGCGCGGGTAATAACCATCTAAACGCCACCTGCAGAGGCTTCGGTTACCATGCGATTTTCCATTGCGGTCGTTTGAAGACGGGATCGATTTTCATCCAAAGTGTTTGAAGAAACTAAACCTATGTTTCGAATTGAGTTGATCAACAGGAAAGTGTGCAGGATTGAGCAACACTATAACTCAACCCGATTAAATTTCCTTACTTCCAACCATATTGCATATACCCTAGAAAAGGCAGTAACATTGCACTCTTCTTTATTTCACTCTTTCTTTATTATTCCAAGCCTTCCGATGCTGGCAATAAGAGCAAGTTGACCCCGAACCAATATTGATGTCCGTCATCGAGTCGAGCAACTCTGGACTGCAGGGCGAGTGAAAATAACATCCACAGGGAAAACGGTTGTAAAAACATCCACAACGATCGAGCAACGACTGGAACCACGAAGCGAACGACAACAAAACGACCATGAGACCAGCGAAACGGTCGCCGCGCTCGACGGAAGGCTGTCATTTTGTGCCAATTTTGCGTCATTTGGTGCGCTCCGACCCAAACTCGAGGAGTCTATGTGTGTGTGTTTGTGTGTGAAAGGGCGCTGGCCATCGGCATCGGTAGAAAGTAGGCAAGCACACCGAAAAACTGAACGCTAGCCCCCCAAAAAGCGAGATCGTCACGGACACGGGCGATGTGCAATGATTACAAAAACAATAAAGTAATAAAAGAAAATTAAATTCTAGCGGAAAATGTGTTCATTCAACGTTTATTTTAGACGCGCTGAAAAGCGCTTTTATAGCGCAGCACAAACAAGCACGTGGGAAAACTGGGGCGAATGGGGAGGCACTGGGGAGTTTGGGTAAATCCCGGCCCGGTCACGAAAAAGAAGAACGAAAGGCGGAAAATGTTGGTTCGATGTCGTCGTTTAAGGGACAGCGTTCTCCGCCGGAAACAAGGAGCGGCGGGGTGGAGAGTGGTGGTGAAACACAATAAAAAGATAGTCCGGAAGGGTACGCGAGGTATTTGGCTCCACCGGAAGTGCTCCTTATTTGGGTTACCGCGTATGTGTGTGTATGGGGGGGGATGGTAAGGAAAAGCAAGGGAAACAGAGCTGCTCGTTACCGGTATCCGTTTCCGTGCAGTTCGTCGCTTGGTGAACACACTTCCCGTCCCTTACAATTACTCTGCCCTCCCCGGTTTGCCCACGGAAGGTTCAGTTTTCCACGCGGTTTTCCAACTGCGCACAACCGATAGTACAACGATGGGGACATGCTGGCGAACGCTTGTTCTAGTGGTGTTGTTAGACATTGTCGTTAAAGGCATGGGCTGGAGTGAAGTTCAACAATAGATTAAATTATTATTGTCATTACACACATACATACGAACGCGCCGGCTTGGTGTGATGCCAATCGAGCCAAATTGTCGAACGTGCACACTTCTCGGCCGGTTCGTACTGCTTCCGTTTTCCCTTGACAAGTCCCTGATTTGCTGCCCAGTTGCAAAAAAGAAAAGCTTCCGTTTCCATACGAAACCTCTCGGAAACAAGGGAACTCCGGACACGGAGAATAGAGCAATCAAGTGAGCAGTAAAAATTAAACTGTTCTGGAAGTCGAAAAAGGAAAATGGTCGAAAAGGAAAGGCGGTGAGGCAGTGTAAAACAGACAATGCAACATAGGTTTTATTTTCTTTTTTGAAATTTCGTTCGCTGACAACTCCAACGCTTGTTTCAAGTTTTCCTAATGAGTGGTCATTACATGAAGGAAATGAAAGGAACATTGTTCTGAAAAGGTTGTATCAGTAAAACCCCAATCTGCATTTCAAACGTTTGTGTTAGATTTTTTTTCGAGTGTTTTTTTTAACTTCTTCATGTTTTTGGTCTACTTAACTTTTACATTTTTTTATGTTTTTATATTTCATATAAAAATGTACCAACTTTAAAGGTAGCTTACAAGCTATATACCTATGTTTAAAACGAATTTCCTCCGAACTTCACTTCCATCGCTTGAACAGCGATGAATGGCGATGAAATTAAATTTCAGTTAGCGGAAAGTCGGTGATAATTGAAGCGAAATTCCACGAAATAATACGACTGCAGTGCTGCATTGCGTCCGTGCTTTCATCCTTCCTCCTCAGGGACGAACTATTCCCTTTCGCCGCTAGAGTTTTGCGCGAGCACGAGAACAATTTTAGAATTTTCCGGTGAAAACAGCACTGTAAGCTTCTAAAAACAACCTTCCACAACGACCGGTCGAGCGTCGGTTACCGGAACAGTTGCCAATTAGAAATACATTTTAAACGTCGATTGTGAAACCGTGGGAAGATCGCGAACGCTGCTGGCAACACTGCTGCACTACACTCTCCCGCGTTCGACCCGTGACCGCCTCACCACCGTGCCAAGCCATTCAATGTTATTACAGTGGCATGTGTCTAATTAAAATTTGTAGTTAAATAAAATACCACCTGCGCTACACCTAGAAGCGTTTTCCCGGAACGCCATTTTGATGATGGCCTAGCCTCGCATTCGTGGCAGGCTGACCTGGCGTTCGAAGGGTGAGCGGCATCGATTTCCGTTTGATCTTGGCGCATTGATTACTTCGGAGCAGTCGGACGGAAAACCAGCAAAACGCTATCGGGCGCAATGTTTGACCATCAGTTTATTGAGGACCGAAGTTCATTACAATGGTTGGCAGGTTGTTCTGTGTGTAGTTTTAACAGGAAACTAATATAATGACTAAGAGTTTCGTACTGCGTTTTTCATACTGTGTGTAGTGGTTTTTCAAAAGCTTGCAACATTTATGAAACACGGACATTTCTGGTTTTTTATCAAAATTAGAATTATGGAATGGATACCACTTCTATCTTTAAGGCAATTTGGAATAACTTTGATAAAGTATTCTGTACCTTAAGTAAAATTAGAGCATATAATCCAAAACTGTTGCTTCAATGATTTGTAAGCGTAACATGCAAAAAGGTTTTGGAACGAGAAAGTGTATGCACTCCTCTCAAACATCAAAACAAACACTGATCGAAGAACAGTAATCCATCGGTCTTAAGAAACCTTATAGCCCCGTTCAGAGGCACGGTTTAAGTCCTGGGTAAACAGCGGAAAACTTCCGTTTCTAGCTCTCCAAACGGTGCATTGTCTGCACAACCGCAAAGAAAAAGCGAACGGCAAGGAGTTGGAGTAAAGATAGCAAAAAACTCTTTCCCTATCGAACGCTTCTGCTCAATGAGTTTACATAGAAGGTGGAGACGCTGCTCCAAAAGTCCGCACAGTATAAAAGGTGGAACGCCCCTAGTACAAAACGGCAGTTTGTGTGACGAGAGGAGAAAATATCGCGGATAAAATTGGCGCGTAAGAATGAAGATAAATTAAATTTAATTGAAAAACTACTCGACAATCGATGGTGCAGAACTTTTCCAATCAAATTGCTCTTCCGTACTTTTTTAATTGATTCAACCCGTGCCGCGGCCCTTCCTTCACGCAGATGGCTTTTCCGAGGAGTGCAAATGGCGTTGGCATTCTGTTCTGCGGTTTGGTAGAATACCGAATTTTTATTTGTCCCGGAAAAAACACATAACTTCACAATTTGAAAAAAGGAACGAGGCATTAAGATTGTGAGATGGATCTTTAATGTTCGCATTTGGATTATGAATACTGAGCACTGACTTTTTACAAAGAGCAGCGTTCTTTAAGGAAGTCTTAATGAACAAAGTTCAAAGTATGAAAGCCAACAAACAACTGTGAAAGTTTTTTGACCATTTTCTGAGGATGTTATTAACGAAAAAAGTTCCGTTGATTTACTTTAATGCGACCAAGAAGCGAGTTGAGAACTCGTACCGAAGTAAAAGCTGGAGCAGCGATTTTATTTATTCGCCCGTTTGCAATTGGTCAATAGTCCTAAAACTATCGAAAGCGGTCATTCTTGGTTTCCTTTCCTTTCTTGACCGGGAAGCATCTTGATTCCAATAATGCTGAAAGTTGGGTGAAGAATGGGAAACGATTTCCCTGGTTTGCTTGCCTTCTGGTGGTAGTTTTTATGATGCGGATTTTAAATTTCCTTTTTCCCTCTCCGCCTACTGGAGGGTGCATTTGAGGAAGTGAATTCCAATAAGCAGTAAAATCGATGTAGGCAATAAAATGTTATCAAAATGTCGCCTTTCGTTCCGGCCACCGGTCGGAGGCTTTATGTGTTCGCAAGTATGAATTGCTTGTGGCGTATGTTTTGGGCCCCATTCGTCTGATTTTCAGCAAACTGAAGCCGAAAGCGTCGATTATGGTCGCCACCACGCCGGATGCACAACATGCTCGATCGGAAAAATCGGACGATGGCGGGAAAATTGTGCAAACGTGACCCTTTGGCCCCTCGCTCCGTTTCGTTCCCTTTCGCAGCCCTGCGGTTTATGGCGCAGTGGTGCAAATCGATTGAATTTTCCCTGCCATTTCCGTCCGTGGGACACAAACGTCTTACGCGGGCAGCAGCCCATGTTCACATTTGTCCAGGCTGTGTGTGAAGGAAGCGACATCCGACGGCGCGGAATCCATTTCCGAATGGTTTTGCAAGCAATGTAAAATTTTATTGCCCACCATTGCTTGCCACTCGTGTCCGTCTTTCCGGAAGCGAGGCCGGAGAAAAAACAATGAAACAATCTGTGCCGAGTAAATGCGGCGTCGTGGGAAAACAAAGCGCAACGGATGGGAAACCGAAAACTGGCGAAAATGGAATCCAGTTGCTGGAAAGTATTAAAAGTTTGTCAACGGAGCATCAGTGGGTCGGCAGTGGGTCGGGGAAAGCGAGGGGAAAGCGAAGATTGTCTTGAAGATTGCCTCGCACAGCCTGTCCAAACATGGATAGAAATCCCATAAAGTTGATCGGACTTGCAACACCCATCCGACAACGGAAAGGACAATGATTGCTTCTTGGGATCTGCGTCTCTCATTCAAACCAATGTTACATATTAGCAGAAGTATAAGTTTGAGTAATTTTATTATGCTTTCTGCAAATCAAAATGAATTTTTGAACGGATTTTCAAGTCAATTCCAACGTCTTGAAGCGCTAGGAAATTGTCTATCAGATACGGTTTTGTCCCGATTTTGCAATATTGTTCCACATTTCAAGTCGCATCTCTGATTTACATGTTTTTCCGCTCCAAACTCATGTGAGTAACTGTGTGAAAACCCCCTAGACACGGTTGCGGCTAGTGTGTAAATTTATGCATTTATTATTATCCTGTTTTACGACCGTTTTATGGGACCGAGTTTACATGGGAAAAGTGTTTGAGTTATTGGCGGTCCGATTCAGATTTCGGCCGTTCGGGTCGTTGGAAGGAAATCCCGATCCCGACACACACACACGAAGGTGAAACGGGTGTGGAGGAGAAGGACAATGGGTGAGCACACATTTGTGAGGCCAACCGGATGGTCGAATGTGGGAAGCGGAAATAAAAAATTTACATAACATTTACGAGCAGTTCGGCGCAACGAAACGTCGAATGGAACGATGGGTTTTGCGGAGCAGAGTGGGAAGGATGGAAAGAGAGATTGTTTGGGTTCGCTTTGGGGATGGGGGGTTTTTACATGGTTTTTGTGGGAGTATGCATAGAGTGACGGATGGGATGACTTTAAATGGATGAATCGCACATGGAAACAACTTTAAAGTGTGCAGTTGGGCCATTTCTTTTAAACTTAATTATTACTGACCATGAATTGTTTAAAACTGCACGAAATGGACAGAACGTATGAAAACATAATTCCACTGCAATATTAAGGATTTTGTGTATTTGGCATGATAAGAAAAAAGCGGAGTTCGTTCATAGTATCAACTTTAGAGTTTGTTCGGTCGAAAAATAAGGGTTGCCCAAAAAGTTGTTTAATAATATTGTTTCCCTGCATTCCTCCAAAACTGATTGGGATTTTCTTGTCTGAGGGATTCACTTCTCTTTCAACAGCTAAATTTTGAATGAAGTTGTTTTTGGAATTTCTTTAGATTCTATTCATGAAGCATGAATGGGTATCATCCTGTAAAATAGCGTAGTAAAAGTATTTGTGTTGATGGAACTCGCAGCGAACGGACAGAACGAGCCATTCATCGTGTCACTGAACTTTTTATCTATTCGTAAGAGTTCATATTTTTTCCTCCCCGGACCAATCCAAAAGTGGTTTTGCAACAACTCATTCAGCGTTCGATCGTGGGAAAACTCGTTGCCAAGTGGCGTAGAGCTGCGGAGTCAGTCCGAGTTGTGGATCGAGTTGCTCAAAGCGCGACGGCCTCGAAAGAGTTTTCCTCCGCCGAGGTATGAAGGTTCATCTCCGTTGAGTTGAAAATTTAATTTTGCCCCTGCTGCTTGTCCAGAGCTTGGAGTTTGTCCTGGTCAGTAATATAGCAGCTTCAAAACGGGGAGGAAAAACCGACTGGAGGGTGGAAAACTTTTGTCAGTTTTTGGTCCTTTGGTGTATTTTTTGTGTGAAACAGAAGTAGCAAGGACTCGTAAATAGAAGAAGACGAAGGAGGCGCACGTGGGCCAGTTCGTTAAGGCAAAACTTTTCCGACAAGGGTGGCTCATTTTCATCCTTTCCGAAAGCGCACATTTTTTCGTTGCCATTGCTTTTGTATTCCACTCGTCGTTATTGTCTTTACCCAGTTTCGAGAGCCGATGAAAAGCCGTCCGTAAGGAGCAAAGTCCTGGCATGCCTGGGAAAGTGGCGAATGTTTGAAAGCGACCAGTGATGCGCCACGTGACGAGGTCAGCCAAATGCAGCCGTGGCAAAGGATGAACTTCAACGCTTCAGCGAAGCAGGAGTTGTCCTTGTCCGAGGCTAGTTTGAGATAATTATTAATCCACCAGCTAAAAGGCAACTTTTCGCATGTTCCCTTTTGGAAGCGCGAGAACTTGCGAATGTTTTCGCTCGCCAGCGTTGAAAGGCGCCTTTGATCATCCGTTTTTCGATGACCCTTGGAAGGGCGGGCATGAAAATGTGTCGATTAAACAGATTACTAGACTAGCAACGAACAAAATGGCGGAATGGCCGATAGATTATTATTTCACCAACTTCAAAAATGTTGATGATGGAAACGAAACTCAATTAAATGAACTTTGGGATGTTTTCATTCTCCGATGTTTCTATTACTTTCAGCTAGACTGTATCTTACATTGTGTTAAAAAAGTAAAGTCTGCATTTTGATTTTTAAATTCCACGAACCGAGGCGCTTCTTATTTCCCAGCCGGATGCTTCCTTGTTTTCGGAACGGACATACATTTTTGACTTAAAACTTAATTTTCCAACAGTTAGCTCATGATTATTTAATGAAAATGACAAACACAAAAAGCGAAAGCGCTCCCAGTTCATGTCCCCCATTGTCATCACGGTGACGCTAGAATTTTGATCGTTTTAAAATTGGCGTTTTCTTTTGTATACAATTTGCGGTCGTTCATGCGTAAAATACATAAAAAGCAATTGTCTGCCGCATTGACGAAGGCTCGAGGGAGCGGTGGGCAAGACCGGTCACAAATGAGGAACAAATTTCCACTGGGTTGACTAGCGCAAGTGAAAAAAGTAGAAGAAGATTCACGGGGAAAGGAAAAAAAGGTTAATAAAGTGAAAACAAGATAAGGCAAGAAAGAACGATGGCAAGCAAGCGAAGAAACAAAAAAAAAGTTGTGCCCCAAAAACAAGGGACACCGAGCGCACAAAGCAGCACTACAACAAGCGCAAGAAAAAGAAACCGCACGGCAAGAAAATGATGGAAAAATGGAAAATACCACATTGTGGAAAATGGGAAAAATGCCAACCTTAATCAAGGAGACAGGACAGCTGTTGCCACCGGGTCCGTTACAGGCACAATGTCAGTCGGCCTACAACCGCAATCAAGTCAAACATGGTCACGGTTCTTTTGTGTGTGTGTGTGTGTGTGAGTGAACGGCTTTTTTGTTGCGTTCAAACTTTGTGTGGCTAGGATTTTTTGTCCGCTCGCCAGGACGTTCATGTCCAAAGCGCTCGTCAATGTGTGCTGGTATGTGTGTGTGTGTATGTGTTTGCTGGCCTGTGGTTAATACCGTGAACTGCGGACATTCCGTTCACGGCTCGGATGATTATCATTACGGAGGGACCTTGTGCCAACACTACGGTTCGTTTATTTTCCACTCGTCGTATCTTTTGTGGAGCAAAAACGAAAAACGTTTACCATTTTAGAGTAAAAAATAAAACCGCTTTTAGAGGACTGGAGGACGGACACTCGATGTAACGAACAACGTCATTACTTTTATTATCGAGCTTGATTTAATTTTGTTCTATTATTGGAGTTTCATAGGGAGAACATCAACTATGCAACAAATAAGTTGTGTTGGCGATGATGAAACGTCTTTTTCACCATTTTGAACAAAGTGGCTTGTTTATTTGAATTTTTCTTTCCAATATTCAGTATGTCTGCAGAAAGTGTTCCTTTACAGTCCATAAGAAAGCTGGATAAAATCAGAGGTGTCATAAATCAAGGAAAAATAAACATGCATCGTTATGGAACGCCCCATAGGCACGGCCCATCCTCCTGAGGATAGGGAAGATGTTTAGATAGCATCTAAAGTCGTCTCCAGCAACCTTTGCTATCAACTCAGGCGCGTGGCTGCAAGGAAAATAAAAATGGGAAGTTTTTGGAACCACGGGTCGATAACCGATAACCGCAAGGCTGCGGGCCGAAAGGATGTCCGAGTGAATGGTACGACCTGATCGGACGCAGTCAGGATTAGGAGCAGGTCACAGAATGGGCAAGATTTTCCTCCCCCTCCCCTGCCCAACAACTCTTCCCAACCGTGGAAAGTTTAAAGAACGGAGGGAAACGAAAAAGAATCGGAGCGAAGACCCCGAGCGCCGGAATAACTTTATGACCTCGATCCAGGGCTCATCCTCTCCAGTCCAGTCGTAGTCATTTCCGTCCGACCGGGCAGGCAGGCAGGTCGGGAAAATGGGCTTCGGTCAGCCATGCCGGAGGTGGGAGGATAGCGCAGTGCGGACAGAGAGAGAGCTGTCGAATATTGGATATTTTCTGGTCGATTCACATTGCCACATATTTTGGGGTTGGAATTTTTCCCGAGCTCTTATGAGTTTTTACCCTCCATCCAGCTTCTAGCGCTCCTTGCGGTCCGCCGGGCCATGCTCCGAAACATCACACCGGGTTGCGCACGGGTGGCCATTAAAGTGAATCCCTTCTTTGGGTTTTGGGGTGGGGACGTTCTCCCTGCAGAATCCGTCCCCGGCACCGGAGTGTGACCGTGTGAGAATGCGGATGCGCAGGAATTTCTGCACCACTTCTGCCCTCAAGGTTCCCTCGCAATGACGTGTATCAATCGCCTCCGACCGAAAAAGCGACCGAGCGGGACGAGAGGAATTTATTATTTTAACGTCTTCAATATGCATATCGCATGGGATGGACTTGATCCTTTACTTTGGCTGGCCGGAGCTCGCCGGACTGGTTTCGTTGGACGTGACTGAAATGTTTGAAAGCTAAAGTGAAGCAAACTCCGTAGCGGCGAACGAGCAACCCGATGTAAAGCACTAAACGCCCCACCGCGAAAAGGAATAAAGCGGAAAATGTGTCGGTGTCGGTCGTTCCGACGGTCCTGGCACCATGTGTTCGGCTCGTTCGATTGGTGTGTATGTGTGTGATATTGTAACGTAAAAGCGTTTGGGGAATGGAAGCAAACATCCCGAGAACAAGATGATTGTCTTGTTTAAGCTCTTACCGAGTTTGAGTTATGGAAACGCGAAACGGAATTTGAGAGTTTTATGAAAAGAAATACTTCTATTGAGCTCCATAAATGTTTGTGAATCGGAAAACTCGTTTTCCACAATGCCTTTAAGGGTGGTACATCGATTAAACTCCTTCCAATAACAAAGCGCTCATACGAATGAAGGTGTGTAATCTTTTGCTTGTAATTTTTGCAAGTTTTCTTTCGATTTCTTGAACCGAATCCTAATTGAAAATTACCGAATGTATATTGATTTTCAAGCATTGCAGAGACCAATAAATTGCCATTTCCAAACCAATGAAAGCGCCTTTGATTTTCGTAGTAACTATGTGTCATGTCCTTTTGAATAGAGCTTGGTTACGCCCTCTTGTGGTTGACATTCGACATGCTTTCCGATAGCCAAAATTGTCATCTGTCCAATTTCGAAACGCGAAATGTGCGATGAGACATAATTCAGTGCGCGCCGCAAGTTAGAATCACCTTACGTCAACGGGATTCCTTGTCGAGCGAAATGCTATCGAGTCGCCATCCAGATTGACGCGAGGCGGTCCGGAAAGGCGGTCCCCGCCCCGACGAAAGTAAATCGAGATCGAACCGGAATTGAGTCGTACCGAAAAGCGCACCGGAAAGTCAGTCGGATCGTGAAGAAATTGTGCATCCGCTCTCGTGAATCACGTTGTCGGAATCGACTTGCGGAACTGGTGGTGATAAGACAACGCTGCACCAAAATTCCCCCTTGACGACGGAAACAAAGGCAGAGAAGCAAAGGAGACATATGTAAATAAGATATCACGAAATGGAAACCGCATTGCATCCGAAACGATCCGTGCGCTGTCTTTGGCTGCAGATGCAGCCTTCACGGGTTTCGTCGGGACGCCATCCTTTAGCGGGATTCAACCGCGGCCGGGCATTCTAAACAGCTGCACCGGAGCCCGAACACTGCGAGCTCGAAACGAGTTTAAGGAAATTTTTAAGAATTCAGTCTACGATATCCGATTCGGTTCGGGGCTTTCTTTTGCGGATCCGCCAAGAGAAAGAACCGTCCCGAAACGGGATGGCTGGAAGGTGGTGAAAGATGTCATTCTTGGGGATCTGGTGAATGCAGATGCAACGCGATCTGCTTTGAGAATATTGCATCTGGCTTTTCTTTTTCCCGCTTTTTTTTGCTCGTCTTTCATACTCCATCGCGTCTCAAAAGGGGTTTGCTTGAACAGGATTATTTCGTTTCGTTTTCGGTTTCTGTATAAACGAAGGCAACGATCCTTCTTGTGAAGTCGCTCCACCGTTCGTTTCGATGAACTTTTCCATTGCGTTACAAAAGGTTCATCCGTTTTATCCGATTCAAGCAGGGGGCGCTCTGTTCGCCCGGTTCGCCTTCGCCTCGATCCATATGCATGAAGGGTTGGCCGGCGTTGGAATGCAATCCCGGCGTTGGTGGTTTTTCGGATCCGGGCCGAAATTCGATTGCCTCACCAACATGTGGTCACTAACCAACCAACCAACCAACTCACCCACTTTCCCCGGCCCAGTATGCTTCGGGTAACGCACTGCGAACTGCAGTTTTCCCGTAACCGAGAAATGAAATCACCATTCCTGCCCAGAACCTCCGGTGGTTCTGGTTGCAGTTTTCAGCAAATTCTTCACCCGAAACAAACCCACAGCCGGAAACCCGGCTCAATCTTGCGCTGCAATCGCAGGCTGTGGAGCCTGTAGAGGCGGCAGCTTCAGGAAACATAGAACCGCTAACCCCTTGAACCCGCACACAGCTGGTCTCGGGAGGGGTTTTCCGAGCGGTCGGAATAAATGAATGGCACGCAGAGAGGGCGGATATCTGTATATACTCACGTTATGCTTCCAGACCACTTTGTATGCAGACGGATTTGCATTCACTTTACATTCAAAGTACACGTCGTCGCCTTCCTCGATGTCCTCCGGGTTCATGTTGGTGCCGAGCTCGAGCTTCAGAATGGGCAGATCTGTGGAATAGATGAGAGCACAAGAAAAATGTGAAAAGGGCCGCCTCAATTAGAGCGATATTAAAACTTGCAACCACCGTTACCGGTAGCTACAGTTGATCTTCAATTCCAATTCTATGGACATTCTTTTCGCATCTCGTAAGGACATAGCGGTGGAGAAGATATTCCTTGAACATGAAATGATTAAGTGATCTAAGCTATTGTGAGCTTACGAATTCACTACGTAGATATTAAATTTTGGGAAATAATACTATGATTCTAAAACCCAAAATAAACAATTTCAATTAAATCAAAATAAAAGATGCGTAATTTTACATTTAAAAATGCTGATTTGAGATCCAGAAAGTGTTAAGTTGCATTCGTTTAGATCGGTTTTTGGATGCTAAATCATTTCCTTAAGATTATTGAAATATATAGAAAGCATTGTTGTAGCGCATTACGGTCATTTTTGCGATTTTCATTTGCCTTGATTCTCAAAATAAAAATCGTTCAGCTAAAAGCTTGGTTTAGCAATCGAATTTCTAGAAGACTCGAGATGAAAGGCGTATCGAAACCATATTCAACGGAAGTTCGATCGTTTAACTCTCACGTTACAATGCAAACATTCAAAAATATGTTGTCGAAACAAGTTAACTGTAACATCAGTGAACCCAGCTGCCACGATTTTCTTCCACGAATGTCTAAAATAAGTATCCTCCGCGTCACGAAGGCGTGAAGAATTTCCCACGTGTGCTTGACCTCCCGGCACATCTGAGGGGTGGCTTTTCCGCACGAAAGTGTGAAGCAATGTGTCACTAACGGCAGGGTGGATCAGCAATCGCGGGCGACATTCAGTGTCGCAACGAGCATAAAACTCGTAAAACCCGTCCACGCACACATGCTCCGTTCGAGTGTGTCCGCTTTTGTGATGGTGGAATATTTATGGTTGTTTTGCATGATTTCTGTCGCTTTTATTGTGGTCATAAATATGATAAAATATTGTTCTTTTCTCAAACCCTTTCGGGTCCGAACCCTTTCCCATTTCCCGGTTCCGGTTCGCTTGTTCTTATGCACTACCCAAAGTCATCCATCCTTCCGTTCCTCGGTGGAGTGGCCGAAAGTGTTCGGATTGCTGCCGCAACAAGAAAGGGACGATAATTGTGGAATTTGAAGAATAAATTTTTCGGTTTCTGATTTCTGCCTTTTGCGCCGGCCGGACTGTTGCGTAAAAGCGGATGACCACTTTCCATTCCGATCGCAAAGTGGACGAAAATTCTCTGGCTGGCCCCAACTTCCTGGAAAGAACTCCCAACTGTAGGCAGAAGCCACGTGAAGGACACCATAGACTGAACCCTTTTGCATTTGCGTAGAGCCACGTGTTGGCATTGGGTCTGGCGTCGGTTTCTGGATGCGGGTTTGGGAAAATGTGACAAAATGATAAATTTTCCCGAGCCGACCAAACCAACTCCAGGAAGGCATAAAATTAGCAATTTATTAGAGAAATGTTTTTGCGGCCGAAATGGTTTCGGGTCGTGTGGAAACCGATGAATCGACTATGAAGAATTGAACTAGACGGTGCAGGGTTAAGGTCATTTCCTAGAAAGTACACACGCATGGCAAATAGGTCCCTATAAACGGGGTTAAATGGTTCTGCAAGAATTTGATTTGCATTCCATTCGGCACAAGCATGGTGATACACCAAAGAAAAACGGTTGAATGTGGTCAAATTCTTTTCCTGTTCGTGAGCAGATCAATAAGTAATTTTCAACAGATCAGCTATATCAACTATATCTAACGAAATCTTTGTCTTCCATCGGAGGAAAGCTTCAAAGGAGGAATCGGAAATAAAGAAAAACTACTCCTAATGTGCGGCGATGTCGATGGAAATCGTTCCGATTGAAAACACGAAACACAGCTTCTGCCGATTTTCTGCCGAAGAAAACACATTCGCACGTCACATCAAAACCGCATAAACGTCGCCCGAATCCCTTCGCCCCACCCTTCTCCCATTGGGACGGGGAGGAAAACCTGCCAAAGACAGACCTCTGGCGTCAATCTGCATTCCGCTCACGGCCAAGTTAACGATCCTCCGGTACGGTAGTGTGGGATTATTTCACTCCACTCGGTTGTTGTGCCGGTGTTCGATTTTTCCCGAGTTCCGAGAATTGCCGTTCGATGCGGAGTTTTCCCGTGCGTTTGTTTAGGGGGGTGTTTTTTTGTTGCCTTCCCTTTTTCCCGAGGCATGATGGTAAATTGCGGATGATTGTGTCAGCTTTTGCCAATCGTTTTGCTCCGACTTTCAACCCCCTGCCTACGTCTTCCCTCACCGGTATGTACCTTGTCAATGCCGAACACGCCCGACACTTGGGGCGAGGTTTTCTTGTGCTGCGAGAAGGAAAAAACCGGTGAAGGATTGCACGAGTGACACACACTCGGTAAAAAGTCACTTCCTTGTCAAATACGGACGCCGCGGCGGTGATGTCGAGCAAGAAGCGACGCTGGTTTCCGTCTCTGGATATCGGGATCGGGAAAAACTGCACTTTTCCCATCGGTGGCTGTCAACTTTATCATTAGCAACTTTTAGTGGCCTCCAGCTTAGCGAGGATTTGTCAGGGCAGGATTGTTTGTAAAGCAGTCCCTTTTTGCGTGCAGCTTCATGGCCGGAACGACGGGATGATGATGGTTTTCAGACCGAAAGAGGCGGGGGGAAATCCTCATCGAACGCTACAACTGGCCATTTCCAATCGTCTGGCAAATCCTTTCCGCTTAGATTGGCTGAGTCGAAGCCGGAGCCGGATCACGGCATCCTAATAGACATCCGTGTGCAGGTAGTCTGAATTAAGGAACCCGAACAGACGGACGTTTCCGGTGCGTGTCGATTAGCGTAGCTCCAGCTTCAGAGCGTCCTTGTTGTGAGGGGTTTAACATTCTTTTACTTCACACACAGACGACACGATACATGTAGAAAAACACCAGAAAATGGTGCGAACAGGAAAACACGTGAGAACCTGCTCAACCGGTTAAGGACGGGCAAGCCGAGCTTTCCGGACGGTATCTGTCGATTTACGTTGTCGCATCACTGCGCTTGAGTGTAATTTTTGTAACGAACGACACTAAGGACCTTCCTTCCCAAGCGAGTGGGAAAACCCTCTTCCGGCGGTACTTGTAAAGGCGAGTGGAAAAATACTCTCTCCTTGCATACTGCTCCTCTTTCAGGACAGGAAAGAGTTATGGGTCCAATAATGTTTTCTTACGCCCTTTGCCACCCTTTTCACCGTCACTCTTACACAATGGCAGAGTGGCAAGATTAATTTCAATTTTCCACAACACGGTTCTCAACGACTCGTGACATGGCGTCGCCGTCATCAGCATTATCTACGTGATGGCTTCGCTCATACGTGTGATAGTTTGTTGGTTCGCCTGTTGGCTTCCTTGAAAGGTGCGAACTCGAGTAGCATGTGTAAAGTTAGCATGGCGGTAATGACGCTTGGCGTTCAGTGATATTGTATGCGCGGATTGGAAACATTTCCATCGCAATTTTCTCTATGGAAGCATGTTTTACATAAAAGATTCAAAACAGTTCCAATGAAACCAACAAGGAACGTTTTTCTAGGTAACATTTTCCAGCAAACAAGTTAACTGAAAAATTAAGTTTAATTTATTTCTTGAGCATTCACGAAAAATGAAATTCGACACCATTTCGAACCAAAAACAACGATACTGCAATTAGTGAAAATGGAAGAAACAACGACAATCAACAGTATAAGATATTGGAATGTAAGACAAAAAATATCTTGCACAAATAAACACTGTAAATTGTTTTTTTAATTGAAATCCGAACATTTCTATGTGTAATTTGTGCAACAAAACATTGTGAATATAATCCTAAAAGAAATAACAAACACAACATGATTTCAACATCTAACGTATCATTGATAAAAGCTACATAACATAGATAGTTTGAACGTTCATACTGGTGATTTTGGTGCTTAATTTATCAGCTCGTTGCCACCTTTTTGAGGAATATTCGATGAATGTTAACGGTCGAATTAAATTCTGCTATCGATGCAAGATTGACGGGAGTATAACACCTTAACACCATGAGCTGAACGGTGGCAAGAATTCGATAGTATCTCCACGCTTCCTCTTTTACTCGCTGCGATTAGATTGGGCACATTCTGTCTTCTCGCATGTGTTTGGAACATGTTCTACGCGAGTCACGCCGTCGCTTGTGGAAAAGGTTGCGCAATACCGTGTGGCCAGGGAAAATAGGAAAACTTTTTAGAGAGTCAAACTTTTCCATCTTCTACTTCCTTGCTACTTCCAGCCCAGAAGGTGGGTGGTGGAAACCTTCTCCAACTTTCCACAATGCGTTCGTGAGCAGCAACTCATGTGCTTGGAGTGGCTGAGATTTCTAATACTACGGTTGACTTCCTTTTCCGCCATTTTTCCATCCCAACCGTGCAGTCGGTTCTAGCTTACCACACACACACACACTGGAGTTGCACGAAGCAAAAAGTCGAACCAGGATGTGCGTTCAAGCCAGTGCTTGTCAACTTTGTCCAGCTGCTGTCAGCGCACACGACACGGCGCGCTACGGGAGGGTCTTCGGAGAATTTTTCCGATTGAAGAAGACACCGGAACGTTGGAGCATCGCCGTGTTTATCTTCAACCTCAGGTTACGCCACTCCGAAACATATGCGATCGTACCGAGAAACCGAACAGGAAAGGTGCATCAAAGGATGGATGGGAAAAACTAGAACGGCGGTGGAAAAGTTCTGCAGATAAAAAAGTCGTGGAATACGTACTAAGTTTCCGGTCCGTCGCACACTGCGGAAATTCACTCATCCTCCCCTGGTTTTGTGTACTACCCGTGGATTTGTTTTCCACGTGCGGGAAAACACTGTGCAAGCCAAACAAAAAGGGAAGGAAAAAACCCGACACAACCCCATGATGATGATGTTGATACTTGAATGATACGGAACGGAATGAGATTAGAAGCGAAACGGTGATCGAGGGTGAACTCCGGGAAAAAAACCCTGACGAAACGTAATAGAACGACCAAGGCCGGCAAGAAAGTTAGAGGTTACGTATGGGATTTTCCTTCCACTTTGCGCAGAGTTTTTATTTTCAGAAGTGAAAGAAGGCGCTGTTCCGAGGCGCACAAAAGCTCACCGGAGCAAAATGAAAGTGCAGTCACGGTGGAGGAAAACTTTCCACTGTTTCACCTTCAACTGGTCGGTGGGGATCTGTGGATGTCTCTCAACGGTGGAGTTTGCTTTTGGATTTTAGGTCGGTGTCTATTTGCACTCTATCAACATGCATAAGTGGATGGGAGTGAAGAAAAAAAGCAACCCAACCATGGTCTGAACTTTTAAATTTTTAGCTTGAACTCAACAACATAAAAGTATGCTCCAATGAAACTGAGCGAACGAAAAATCATTCGAAAAACATGGGAGGCTTCTGCAAAAGTAAGGCTACAATCAAGAGGTACAAGCTGTTGTTCATAACCTGAAAGAATGTCTGATCAATTGGAAAATATGATGAAGTGGATTGAGTCTTCGTTCCAATGGGAGACAATCGATATCGGTAATCCTGTTCCACCGACAAGCAACCGGATATTAAGCCAAAGAGATTCTACGGCGGGATACGACGAGCGTGGGTCGCGATTGCTGATCGAACCAAATCGGGTGCAAAGCAAAAGGCGAGCCTCACGACGGGGATGGATTGATGCAAAATTAACTCACCACCGCAGAAGCTCGCATCCCGGGTGCAATCGGCATCCCGGTCGGTTCCGCCGGGTCGGCGATCTTACGGTTTTGCGTGCTGCGGCGGGATTGAGTGGCCGATCGAATGACATCGGTCCGGGGCTGACAAAATCAATTAACTGACCCGATCTCGTCTGGCTGGCCATCGCCGGCGAGAGCTTCCAAACCGAGCGGCGGTGGCCTTGGCGTAGTGGCACAAATTTACCACTAATTGAACAAACTGTATCCGGTTACCTCATTCCGGAGCCGCATCGCCATAGGACGCATCGCCGAATTTCCGCTTCGGCACGGTCGAGTGTGCGCTCATTATGTCGAGAGTGTTGTACCGACCGACCGGGAGCAGATGGGGTGGCATGGAGCCGTAATCAAATTCATGTTTGCGGTCCCCACACTGACGGCATGAATGGGAAGCTCCGGTCCGGTCCAATGGGTTTTCCAGGCACCGATGCATCATCGGGTCGAACAGAAAGGGAGAGAGCGAAAGTGCATTTCTTAGCGTTGCACGGCGATTGCGATACGATTCGAAAGCAGGCACGGAACACGGTGGACAATTACGCCACTGTTCGTGAATCGATTCGGCGACCGGAAGCTGCGTGATGCTGGAACCGTCGAGTTCATTTGCTTCGCATCGAGTTGTGGAGCGAGAGCGATGCGCTCGGAAACTGATCGAAACTAATTAGATACCGCTGTGCAATGAATCAATGAACGCGAGCGTTCGTTTATACCACCAGCTTGAACCCTTAAATATTGAACTTTTGAACAGATGTTCATAGAACCACTTGATCCAATGGAAGAAAATGAAAAGTTAATATCGAAAATACTTCAAAATTGAAAAGTAAAATGTATGTTACGCAAATCGAATGAATCAACATCACTTACAAATTCGTTGAAACATTTTCGCAGGAATGAAATATCATTTTTACTTTTATGTATTCAAACATACACACAAAAGTTCGGTCATAACGCACTGAAAACAAGCCCTTGAACAAACTGCTGCCGCAAATGAAAACAGCTCAAGCCATCCGTGCAATGTCAAGCATACGGGGTCCACACACGAACCCACCACATAGTTATGAAATATGCTCGAGAATCCCCCCAAACCCTGCAAACCCTTGTAATACCACGAATCTCGCGGGATCGGCATCGTCCGTACGGCAGAAAGTGGCCGTTTCATCTTGCCACACGATGTGCATAATGGCAACCGGGGAAAACCCGGCACCGACGCATAAATTAATGTAAAATGTATGTTCGAATGTACGGTTGTGGAGCGCTTCGAGTTCTTTTCAAGTGTCGTTCACACATTCATCCCGGGGAAAAAGGCATCGACCGTCGCAGCGCCGCCAAAGTGTTGATATGCGTTTGCTCTGTTCGCTTTTCAGACTTTGAGAGCCGGAGAGGCGGAGGTCGTAGCAAAGGGATGGAAATGAAGGACACACCCTAGGGAACCACCCTTTATGGTGCCCCTTTTTATATGGGGAGCCTGTTCATTTGTTGGAACAAGAGGTTGGGGCTTTTAAGTGTCAGTGTGTTAATGATAAACAGGAAAACAGCGGCGTCAAAGATCGTGAAGCCGCAAACCCCGGGGTTCGTCTAATGACATCTGGGAGAACGTTCGTTATGTCGAACTTTTCTTTTTGCTCAAAAAATTGCACGAGTGTTACGCGAGAGAAGCTTTGTGCGTCAAATGAGGACTATTTTGTTACAAAGTCGAGTTGTTTGTGAAGCGAAAAAAATCAAAATATCAATATGTGTCGATCTGCATCTCTTTTGTCTGACATTTTAAAACTGTTTCATTAAGCAACACATTAAATTTACCGGCTTTAGATTACATTGCATGGTTTTTATTAAAAAAAAAACATTTATAACATTTTTATGAGAGATGGATTATACTGTTTATAATTTCATGCTTAAAAAAGGAATCTGTTTGAGAATGTCCACCTTGTTAGCATATTTTAAACGTCAAAAGTCTAGCTAAACTAAACGAAAAAAATGAAGCTTTTGCAGCTTGCTACAGCACGTTAGGCCGTAAAATGCGTCCTTCCGGCAACCTTATCACCGTGGAGCAAATCATTTTTAAATAAACCATTTAGGAGCTGTAACGCTATCTTAATTTCCCCAGATGCAAATGATTTCCCCACAAAATGTGTGTTGCAAGGTAAAGGAAAAAGGATCGCATCCGAGACCGAAAAAAACTGCTCGAACGTTGTGCTGCGTACGATACACACGATAGAAAGTGAAGAAAAACCAACCTGAGTGTCGGTGTTTTGTTTTTCGAAAATTCCCACAAGGCACGCGCTGGGAACGCTAAACGCTAGGAATCCCTACCAAAGGTTGCTGCGGAAGGAAAGTGTCAAAAAGTGCCATTCGCAGTCGGAAAATCCTGGTGCTGGCGTGTGGATGTGTGTGTGTGTGGGTGGGTGGGTGTGTGTAACGAGGGCCCATGCAAATTGAGGTTCCGCTTTTTCTCTCGTATCGC
>KE525036.1:133664-177889 GCA_000441895.2 Anopheles sinensis
ACTTTCCATCGCCATTGATGTGGTTGTGCTGCTTCCGTTTCCTTCTCTGCCACAATTAGAACGAACGGAGTTTGGAGGCATGTGTGCGTTTTGGTGTGTGTGTGTATATGTCAGCGAATGTGAGTGTTTGCTGGCAGGACGATGCCAGCAGGCTTACTGACACCCCACGTCAAGTGCAGGGTTGTGTATGCTCCCCGGAAGTATGATGGAAATGCGGGACGAAAACCGGGGGTTCGTTCACCGGAACACATTCATAATGAGCCGGGAGCGTATAAATCTAATGAAATCCGATTTAATTTTAATGACTGCTAGCATGCGAGGTGTGAACACCGTCCGCCAGCAGTGAGAGTAAGAGGAAAAGTTTGGCCCGAAGATCAACTCAGCGGGTCAGCGATAACGTAAAATCGTTGTTTAAATAGACTAATTAATTTTTCCTTAATCATTTCCCGGAATACAGTTGGAGATATTTTATAAATCGAATCTTTTACCGTTGGTTAAATAGTGAAGGATTTCAAGAATGTACCTAGGATAAACAGAGAAAGATTACTTTGCGTCTTAATTTCCCACACGTTGTTGAACAAACTTCGTCTAATTTTATACACATTTCCTCTCTGAGTTTATGCACTGTTTCTACACTATCTTTTCAGTATTTTCAAAGAAAATACTTTACTATATCCCTATGCGAAAACCATAAGATTGATTAAAAGATTTCTCTACTTTCAAATCACGTGTCGTGATTCTTTCTCGTCAAAAATGATGCATGAATCTTTGATATCAATCAGTAACTTCTGTTCGATACTTTGAAGTCATCAGAGAAAGATAGAGCAGCGTTGAAGTAATGGGAAAGTTATCAACATGTCGCTTGACTGCGATTCATTGTCTTTGATACGAGCCTAATCAACTTTGTCTGCCAACAAGAAAAGTTTTTCCCACACTGATCACCGAATTCTTGCCAACAGCAAAAACCGGCAAGGTGACAGAAAAATGGTGTCTGGGAAAAGTTCGCCCAAAAACCCCGTTCGGTCGGTTTAGTATGGTTAAGTTTGTGGTTTCGGTGTCTTTTTATCGGCCGTCGTCGCGTGGGATGGTGAAAATGTTGGTCTCCATTGAAAACGGTCTCTGCGATATTGGAGACACGGAAGGATCGTGCTAGTTTCCATCGGGGAAAAGGTTGGCCGACCGGTAAACGAGTCTTTTCAGGTCCCCTTTAAACCTACTCAAGCGTTGCAATTTTCACTATTGCTCTTTTCGCATCCGTCGAGTTTCCACCCTACCCCTTTCGGATGGCCATTTTCCTCGCCTAGAGCTCGCTAGTTGGTTGCCCTCACTGACCCAGGTTCTTGAAGTTCTTTTTGTTTCCGGGTTTTCTAATGTTTACCCATTCGGAAACCCCTTTTAATTTATTCGAGAAAGAAATCAAGCTACGGAGGCTGTAGCGTCCGTCGTCATTTGCCAGTTTTTCCACTTTTCTCCCGGAGGGTTACTGGGACACACCCAAATCGTTGACCAACGTAAATAAGAGAAGGACTTTGCCGTAAGGTGGAACTCCAAACAGCGAAGTGATGAGGTTCCAGGGCGCTTTTCCAATGTTGACGTAAAAGTCAAGGAGCAAAAAAATAAAAAAGGTTAGTTTCTGTTGTTTTTCGGTTCGCGCTGTGTTTCGGCTGAATTTGAGATCGAATACGAAATGAAAGATAAAGGACGGGCTAGGAAAGTACAAACATTGCAAACCCGTCGGCCGTCGGCAGGTGACAATTGTCCGGAATAAATAGTCCGTTTAATGTTTTGCGTCGGCGAACGAAATGACCTTTTCCGGAATCTTTTGGTTTCGTTTCGTTGCGTTCCTTCTGCTTCGAGGAAATTGTCGGCCATTTCCTTTAATCTCATTTACCTTAAGCTCTACGTGCGGAGGTCATCTACGAGAGTTTTCCGAGAACGTAAAGGTCACACGGTAGGACGTTCGTTGATAAAGCATAAAATTAAACGACTCATTTGCATTTGAATCTGGATCAAGGGCCAAGCGCGATTTAGAACAGCCTCTTGAAGCTGCGAAGATTTGGGAAAACTCCTGTGCGCGGGTTCTCAATGACGCGCGAAACGTTCGTAGCCCGAACAATCGCCGTACAATTAAAGTTAGTTTTGTATGGTGGAAAAGAATGAAGGAAGTAAAGGTTGGAAACTTACAGAAGACGTTTAATTTCATCGCTGTCTCCTTGGTCCCCCGCTTCACCAGCTCGTTGGTAGCTCGACACGTTAACGTTTTCCCGTGGTCCTCGCGTGTTGGTGTAAAGCTGAGGGATGCTAGCGTGCTATTGCCATCCTCAGACGTCTGTGGATAATTGAAATGCAAGAGAAACTAATCAACTACGTTCATATGGTAATATTTTCTAGCGTGAAGGTAAGTATATTTAGTTTTAAATTGTTTCAGAAATGATTGAATTTGCATTTTGATTGAATTTTTCTTTTAAAATAAATCATGGAATTTCTTTCAAAATTTGCTCTTCAGATGAACCTTAGCACTCATCAATTGTATTGAATCTCTTCGATAAAAAATTAAAAAATATGTTAAAACAGTCAAAAGAGATCTCTCCTAATATAAAAGTTGGTTAAATGTTCACGTACATCATTTAAAAAACACAAAACATACACACAAAGGTGACCGTTTCTACCGAAACTGCCTCTCGCAATACTCGGGGCACAATCTGGGATCCTTTCCATTTTCAACTTGACACAAAAACCAGCTGTGTGCAGAAAGTAAACAGCATTTCCCATCAAATAGGACCAAAACTGTGCGGACAAAATGGACGACATTGTGTTTCGTGATGAGGATGAATTCGGTGTCTCAAATTATGCTGGTTGTTTCTTTTTTGTATTTATCTGTCCATTGTTTGTCCGGCGGATATTTTGCGGGCGGAAAAACAGGTTATGCAAACGGGTCGGGAATAAAAAATGCATGAGCTCGAAAAGGCTCACACACACACACATTGAAAACAAAACACACCGAGGGCCAGCACGAACAGTGTGCACGAAGTGACTTTGTTGAAGGATAATTTTAATAATCCTTTCATTTTTCCTTGTAATGAATATCGCCTCCTACATTATTCTGCGGCGTTCGTCTCGGGTTGAGCTGGTTGGAGTTTTTGCCGTCCGTTGGCCGGGTTTGTGTTTGTCGTTTGGTCAGTTTTCTCGGTTGGAAAAATGGGCGCCATAAATTAAAATGCTAAAAGGATTCTGCTGAGACGCAAGAACGATAGCTTTGCTGGCCAAATCCGTCGTCCGTTCATCCTATTGTCCAATATGGGTAGCGTGGAAAACCCCGGGAAAAGAGTTTTAGCTCACATTTCCTTGTAGCCTTGTGTTCGTTCCGCCTACAATTGCTCCGTCAATCATGTGGCCGTGGGTTGAGCTTATGAATGATGTAACAAGTGATTTATTCGCGGTACGAAAGGATCTTTTCCATTTTATAAATGAAACACAAAACGTTATTACTTCCTCCCTTGTGAATTTCTTAAGACATGTCTGAATCTCACGGGAGCCCATTACAGGTATTAACGTTATCTTCGTCAGTGACATTAAGAAGTCTTTTAAAACGAAGCCTCCTCAAATGGAGCCGTGCGAAGATGAACCGTGCGTTCGAAAGCACCAATTAACTGCGAAATTTTCCTCTACAGGACCGAAGCAGCTGGCTCGGCTCATGATCATAACGTTCATCGCTTACTAATGGGGACCATCCGTACCGATGGAAAAAAGGGTGTTTAGGTTTTTGATAGTGGGTCTGCCTAAAAACGGCAGGTTTCCAGCTATTCGATACAAATCGCTCCCCTAATGGACTCGGCTGGAACAAACCGTTGCGCGGATACTTCAAACGTCGTCGTATCCTTTTCGGGGGTATTTCCTTATGGGACATGCAGAAAAAAGAAGACTGGCAGCTCATTCCAGAACGCTCGTGAGACTGCCGGGAGTTGCACATGCGAAGCGTTCGGCAGAGCGGCTCTAAATGGGCCACTTTACTCCACTCACGACTCCATTAACAATCTTTTTGCCGCCTCGGTAAATTGGGCCCCAAGTTGATTTCTTTTCCCCGCCCTCCCTCTTCGAATGTTGTTGGTGAGCGGAGGTAAAAAGGCAAGCCAGGGCTCGGTTTCCCCATTTCACTTTCCGCGCACGGAAAAACTCGCATGTTGCACGTCGAAGCGGAAGATCATCGAGTGTATGTATGGGGGGATGGGTGGTGATGGGCCCGAATTAGCGCACCAGCTGCCGGGAGGATGTGGAATAGCAATAACAATAACATTAAACCACACCCAACTGAGAGGGTTTTAGGTTAAAAAGTTAAAATTGCCACGAGCAACCCAACAGCTGCTGGAGGTGGAGTGTTTTCCTTTTTGGGCGGGAAGTGTGGACGAAACGAGGAAAAGTGGATCTTCAATTTTTACTCAAGATTTAACGTTTTACTTAGCCAAACAAAATGGGCTCGAATGAGTTTGAACGAAATCCCGTTCAACAACATTGAAAGGTGAATGGAGAAAAAACCAACGAATATAGGCCTCATCGTTCCACTGAGAGTATTTAATTATAGAACCTTTCGAAGGAAGTAGGTTGTTTCGAAAAGGTAGTATCATTAAATGGGAGTCCTTACCGTTTGGTTTGTGGCTGTTAACTGCACGCCACCCATCCACCAGGTTATCTTGGCAGGAGGTCGCGATCCAACCGACTGACACTGCACGATGTAGCGTCGGTCGGCGGATAGAGGTCCACTTCCGTTAACGATTTCCACCGCCAGAGGTCGCACTAAAAGGACATGCATTAAGCAGAAGCAAGGGTTGTAGAGTTGTTGATGTCTGTAGTTCGCAGAACAGCTACCGATACTTACATCGCAGCTCTATCGTTACGTTGGCGGTGACGTTTTTCCGGTAGAAATTGCTCGCCTGACAGCTGTAGACGCTGTGCTGATGAGCTCGGGACAGATTTCTCACCACGAGCCGGCTGCTGAGCGTGGACTCGTGCGCATAATCGATCATCGCACTCGGCAGCGTCTTGCCATTGCTGGACCAGGTAATCTTTGGCGTGGGAATTCCTGAAACGGGAAAAGAAAGAAAGTTTGAAGGTAGTTTAACGACTCTGTTCGAAAAATGAAACAAACGGCTGGTTGGAAGGAAAACTTCCTGAACCTTCACTAGCCCGTGACAATGCGTTTTTTTGCCTCTCTTGCCATCCCCGCAAGAATCCCTAGGAAGCGTAAATATTTGCTGGAACGTTAACATTAAATCAATTACAACCCCAAACGAACGCAAGCTGGCCCGGTTGGGTCGAGGAAGAAGCGCTAATGATGGTACAATTTGTTCTGGTTCGATGGGCCGATCCCGAGAAGACGTTCGGTCGCTCGTTTGCGATCCGATTTTCCGAAAAGACAGCGAGACCGTTTAAATGGTGGCCGATGGCGGCGCGTGCGACAAATGGTCGGTCGTAAAACCAGAACCAATTAGATTAGCTGAGCCGTGGTAGAAAGGAGGGGGGGAGAGAGAGAGAGTAGCGCGAGGGGATGGCTGGTCCGATTGGACAGATCGCTTGCTCGTGAGGTTCGTGAGCTCGAGCGGCAGCAGCAGCAACAGCGTCGGGAGATAATTCATAATAACAGGTTTATTCGATGAAATTCAGATTTATTGGTTGCGGTTTCGTGGAGTTAGCCGGGAATGGTGAGACGAGAACGGATTTGTGGAAGGCGTTGGAGTAATCGGGAGGAAATCTTCGCGACACGTAAATTGTTTCTCGATTATGCAAAAGCTTTCGTGAGGTCTGATTTATGGAATGATGGTAAGAGGTTGAAAGATTATCGTTTGAATCTTTTATAAACTCACAAATGTTGAACGGGTTGATGTGAGTTGTAACTCAAGCTTCCTGAATATTTGGACTATTTTCAAGTAATTTTAATCTGCACGTGTTACAGGATGCCTAGGTGAATGCTCCAAAACAAAACACCTTATCGAGGACAAATTGTTTCAAGTGTTACGTTGATCTCTTGCCCTGTAACATTGGAGCAGCAGATAAGACATGGACACCCAGTATGCCATGATAAGAAGATTTTGTTTTCATCCAAAACAGAAAGCAAATTTACTGCTCGTTATCAGTGTGTGAGAATGTTTTTGTGCTAACTAGCCAGGCTGCAGAACGTTATGATGAGTTTACTTGCTAGCATCATATTGTATGAGCTGTGCGTGTTTAAACGTCGCATCTAGCACCAGAGAGGTGTTTCGTGAAGACAAATCACTTCAACCTTCCAATATGGACAAATCAAAAAGGTTCCTGCTTGTTTTCGTGCTTTTTATAGGCCAAGTATCCGCTAGCAACGAATTTTGTGTCCCAAAGGAATTATGCGTGAACGGAAACGCCAGTGGAAATAACTTGAGTGCTACCAATCTTCGATGTAAAGTTTACGATGGTCTAACTTCCGATGAATGTGAAGAGATAGACATGGTTTGCTGTAGAGTTTTGATGATCACTACTTCAACAACCATGAATGAAAAGGAAGAGAATCTAGAGTGGCATAAACAATCCGCTAAACGAGACAATCATGCAGTTATAACAACCAACACGTTTCCGTGGTCTGTAGCGATATTTGCTGTTGGCTATATGTTGGATCTACGTTTTGAGCTATTCGTATGCGGTGGTACATTGATCGACGATCGGGTGGTGATAACGTCAGCCGCTTGCGTTCTGCAGCATAATCGATCAACATTACATGTTCACATTGGTCGTTTGGATATCTCTCGCTCCCCTGAGCCTTTCATGCAGGTATATATAAGACCCTACAAAACCAGACGTTTCGAGTGGCTAATCTCCTTCGATTCTTTTCAGAAAATTCAAATAAACGACATTAAAGTTCACGACAACTACGACCCAACGGTTCATCAAGATAGTATTGCTCTGGTATTACTGAGCGAACCTGCACGCATCGGACTATCTTCCAACCGTGTTTACTTGTCCGACAACCGAACGTTTGAATCGAATTTAACCTGCTACGTTACTGGCTGGAGTCATTCGCCGTCAAAGATAGGCTCCAATCGCTTACTAAACATTGAAGTAGATCTTGTCACCAGAGACGAATGTATCGAATCAAGGAGCTTGAGTTCCGATAATACGGTTCTTCGAGAGGATATATTATGCGCAAACTATTCGAGTGGTTTGTACTGCGGCATTGGATGTGAACATGCCCTGGGTTCGGGAATGGTTTGCACTCGCCAAGTAGAGGGTGAGCAAGTCTTTCTAGTAGGAACCGTCTCGCGCAATGCAAATATGCGTGCTAAAACCCGGAAACAGTATCCACATGTATTTCTGCAAACAAGCTCCTACATTTCGTGGATCGACGATCAAATGAGAGGAATGAATCCTAACGATTCCTTTTCTGTATAAAATAACTGTTTTTAAAAAACTAAGACAAGTCGCACACATGAGGAAATTTGTATTTCGTGTGGTAAGTTAACTTGCCTCTTATTTGCAATAAACTTCACGGTTAATAATAAATATTTTCAATCCAGGTTACTGAGCGTCTCATTGAATTAAAAAAAGCATGAATCTTTAAATTTATAAATCATTGTTGTGCAAAAACATCACTTCTACACTTTGAAGTGAGCTTTAATACACGAGTCCTCCCTTCGAGATTCAGCGAAAGCAGTTGAAAGGATTTTTCCTGCATTTTCCATCTACCAAAGCCAGTGCGAAGGAAAGAACGGAGGCAAGTAGGCAAATAGGCTTCACCTTTGTCACCATGCCATGCAGGGAAACTGATGGAAAACCCACACCACAGTGACTGCCACCGGTGGGGGAATCAATTTCTCCTGTTTTGTTGCCAAGGGAATGGAAACTCTAGACACGATTGAACGCGTCTTACTGCCTCAAGGCAGTCAATCCACGTGCAAACTTGTCGAAGCACAAAACAGGAAGAGAGATATGACCGAAAATCGAACATAGAAGAATTTTCTTGCGTTGAGTTTCCAGAAGTATGTGAGTGGGGCCACCGAGGCTTCTTTATTAGATCATGTTTATTGAAATGTATATTTCTACGAAATGCGGAAAATATACCTCAAGGGCCATGAAAAGTCAACCAGGAAGCGCTTAAGGAAGGGGTCGACTGGAGTCAAGTGCACAGGAGAGTACAATATCCTTTCCATCTGAGGGTGGTGTTTCCCATGCCGTGTTTTCTACGCCGGTCTGATGAACTCTGGCTGATGAGAATTGGGAATTGACACACGCGCTCAGGTTGGTCGTTTGAGGTTAGACTTCCTCGAGTGCTGGCGGTTGTCACCGTCGTTTAGTTGACTGAAATCGTTCGAGAGAGTTGGTGAAATGAAGAGGAAAAGTCCGGGAACTGCTCGCTGCCCTCCCATAGGGGAGCGTGGTATATTCACCAGGGTTATGGTGTAGCATCTGATAAATAGGATAATTTACAGATGATCCCGCTTTCGAGCGTTGCACAATGTTGCACCCAAGAAATGGTGAACCGAGCGTCAAGGCGGTGCGTCATGTGTTGAATTGTTCGACAGCTGAAGTTACGCCGGGGGAAATGGGAGATGATTATACACTTGCAACCAGTTGACAACAAAGCGATACGCTCGAGTGGAATGAAAAGCAAACAATGGCCTAAAGAAGGTTCTATTATTGGTCTAAAGGCAGATTTAAACGATTGCATTTTTTACTTATCGTTAACTGTTGAACGCTTCCTAAAGTTCAAACCTCTACTTGCAAACGTCTTGCACCTGGTTTGAGTCAATTTCATACTTCGACTTTGTTATTTGTTGATTAACCGCCAAAATTTTTAATTTTGACAGCAGCTGAGGAAGTTCATTCATTTATTCATTCACAATTGTCTTTTTTCATTTCTCGAAAATAAGTAATTGTTTTGTAGTTAACTTTGCATTTTGTTTGTATTTCTGTGTCATATTGATGAAATTGATTGAAATTGAAATTAAGATAGTTCGCTGTAGAAATGATCTTATCTTGTAAAAAGAAACATTGTGAGGAACTTTTTGTCATGCACAACAAAGATGTTTGTGATGTTTCCAACCGATCCAAGTTTCGCTCATATATGTTGTCAGGTTAATATATAAAGTCGGGTGAAGTCCAAGAAAACGAAAAATAAAGTAACAACCTGAGAAATCTTAACCTGATAAGTGGTGAATTCTATAATGCAGCTGCCTCCGAAACAATACACTTTTCCTTGAAGCCAAAAAAAAGTAAGCTGTCTCAAATCAATCGCCAATCAGCGGAAATATTCTACGAAATCTGGCCACGAGCGATTCGGTCAAGCGTTTTCATTGGCAGAAGAAGAAAAACTAAAGTGGAGGCGGTTTTCTCCACGCCCGCCCCGGGAGGCCAGTAATTGATTGAAGAAATATTGTAAACAAAATTGATTGCGTGTTAAAGTTCACAGTTTTATGTGTCGGGCCACTTTTATCGAGTTTCGGGTGTCGTAAAGCAGCTTGAGTCGATGGTCGAGTGACGAAGGGTGGGAGGCCTTCCAAGCGCCCGGCAAAGGTGTTGGTGAAAATTGGTGAAAGAAAACCCCAAAAGCAACACTTACAAATACGGAGAAGAAAGGCGAGAAAAAAAAAGAAAAACCCTTGGTCAGAAACCAGTTCGGGAATGAAAAGGCAACCGAGGCTCAGTAAAATCACCGGCACCGTTTTGGCTTCGGCGTGTGGTGCGGTTCCCCGGTTTTCATCCATTTTACTACTCCCCTCGGGCCGGGTGGAAAAGCGAACCGGCGAAATCCATAAACCCTGGCCCGAGCGGACGCAGAAATAACCGCAGTGGAAAAGGAAAAGGCCAATTTTTATTGATCACCTAAGGGAAAGCGGGCTGCCGGTGCCCGTAAGCTTAGCGCCGTGGTTTCGGGGTTTCGACAAAAGGTTGTGTGCTGGAACTCTATCTGCCCCGACTGCCTGGCCCGGGGAGTGGTTTACCTTTCGCCCGTCGTTCGTTTGCGACTTTATACCCATTGCCGTACTAAATATCGACCTCTCGGACTGACCTTTCACACGGCACGTCGGCTGAGTCCGGTTTCTTTTTTTCTTCCCCATTTTTCCGACGGTATGTGGTTATTTTACGGCATTGGCATTCCAGGCACTGGGCTGGCGCTCAATCATCCACCATTGCTGGTCCTTTTAGCAAGCGGCAAAAGGTGCGGATGGCAAGAGACGAAATCAGAACGGAGCGCTTATGTAGAAAGCACTCGCGTCCTTCATTGCCGCACGCGGAAAATCGGTGAAAATCGATAGAATTGATTCTGACGTTTTTTCACGTAGTTGAATTTTTGGATAGACCCTTATGCGGGTTTGTATCCAAATATTCACAATTTGTTTGCAACACGACGAACCTTAGAAGAGCCCTATAAATTTTCTAAAAATTAATATAGAAAGGCAAACATTTCGAGTATCATGATTGTCTGCCGGAAGCGCATACGGGATGGAAATGAAAAACTGTTTTTCCCACCCTTTGTATACCGACGAGTGATCCCCGGCCCACTCTTTTCACAATTTCCCTCAATGATTCCTACCCTGCGGAAGGAAGGGCGAGTCGTTTCCATTAGAAATCCGTTCAGGCACTTAACTTCGGCAAACAGTTCCAATCTTCAATTAAGATCTTCTCATTGGCGTGAAATCTGAAGTCTGAAAAGATGGGCCGCGCACGTGCGATGAGAGGGAAAAAGTTGGCTGGGTGGAGCTCGAGCAAGAAGTGCAGGATTACTTCTCAGCTTGTCTATTTCGGTCCCATCGTTCCTTTTCCCTTTTTTCCGAACGCGGTGAAAACCTCGCGCAGAAATGAAATGCCAAAGAAGAAATCTTTTCCACATCGTATCCTCTAATGATTTCATTCCTTCGACCATAACGGAACGGGCACCCCAAGGACCTTTTCCCCAGTGGCTTTGCCAAGAAGGATCGTGGCCACCGAAGGAAATCAAATGAGTAAACGAACGTCACATCGGAGCGAAAATGAATGAGGCGAAATTAATTAAATCGTAAAATGACTGGCCTCGACTGACTTCCTTTCAAGGGACGCCTTTGTTCGACGGCCCCTCAAATAATCTTAACTGTCCATTCGTTCGCTCGTTCCTCCTCCCTACTCCGTCCGTCTTGCTCCACAATGGTGGTGCGCCATTTTTGTGCGGCCATTCGTCGTTCATACGTTCTCCTTTTCGTCGTGCGACCGACCAGCATCCGAAGCTCATCATGCATCATTTAATCTTAATTATCGTGGTGACATTACACTGCGGCTTACGCACGTCTCATTCACCTTTTGCCCCATGCCAACCCCTTCCCTGTTGCCAGGGCATATTCTTTCTCACTTCCGTTTCTTGCATCTGTCCCGGAATTCGTCGGTTTTCTGCTGCTGATGGTGATGAAGAGCACCGATTTGCCGGATTGTACCGCTCTCGCTGGACACAAAAGAGTCTTATGCATGTGTGACTGTGTGTGTGTATGTGTGTTCCCTTCCGGTCTCGCTAATAGCTCCCCCCTTTACCCACACACATACACCGGAAGGCGTGCGAGAATGAAGAGAAAGTACGGTACGGGACATTAAGTCGATTCTGGGTCGGCGAGACGGCCGTAACGAAAGGCGGGATTACCGACGGAATGAAATGAAACGAAATGTGGCTACGGTTTGGCAGAAAGTGGCACATGCGAGCAGATAAGTCAAATACCAGCGCCGCAGAGCCCGAGGAACTACGCCGTGTGCTCGAGGATAGATGACATTTTTCGATTTCCTTTACGGAGCGCTTGAATGGTGGAACAGAAAAACCCGACCCCGAAATGGTGATTTCGCTGCTCGACCTCGATGGGAATAATTACGAGCCGATTGTTGATGGCAGCGATGGTGGTTGTTTGCCTAGTTTCCACGCTCGAATGGAGACGATGGAGGCGCCCGGTTGTTCACAGCTTTCGAATGTGGTTGCGTACTTTTCCAAGAACGCGCTATAGTTCGTTCAGTAGTTTGTTGTGTTTTTTCCCTCCGTCTGGGTGAAATTGTACACTTTAGTACTCATTACAATGACAAATGAAACACATCATTAGTCATTCTATTGTGCTGTGCTGTGTATTGAATCGGGAACGGTTTGTGGTAACAAAGAACTAGCAAAGTGTATGGAAGACGATTCTTTTAAAATTATTTTATTATTCTAACGGTAAGAACGCAATAGAATTTTGTCTTCATTCCTTTACGGAAATTAAGTCTCGAAAATATTTTTACAATCAATATTTTCCATTTAATCAACTCCAAAATGCTTTTTGAACATTTTTTTTAAAGTTAGAATCGACGATGTCATGTTTATTGTTTTGAAAATAAACCATAAAATATATGTTACCGTAAAATATTTGCCTACAGTTTGAGTAAATAACGAGACCCTTTTTGGAAATGTGATCGTCCAATCCCTTTTTAACTTGGTTACCTCCTTGGTTCTGAGGGTTTTTCAAAACAATTTGCGTCCTAGGGCATTGTTCGCAAGAAGCGTTAACAGTGCAACATAATACACTTTCGTAGGAAAGAAAAAGCAAAATACGGTGTTACAAAACAAAGACATCAATACATTCTTTTCAGGACCTTGAAAGAGGGTATCCAGAAAGTGGAAGGATGAAGCTAATGAGGAAGGTAACGTAAGGTCGAACGGTGAACGGGGTTCAGGTATGGGACCTTTTTTAAGTGCACACAGTAGATCCAATTTCCTTGTGTTTCACTTCTCCAAAGGTTTGTGCGGGCGAGCATTAGGCGTCAAGACATTTGATCCTTTGGTGTTTAGGAAAACCGATCGTGGAAAACGGATGGAAAAGGGTGTTGTGGTGTCTAGGGTTTCGACTTTGAGCAGTCTTTCGTTTCCATTTTTCATTAGCATTTAAAACCCTTTACCGTTTTACCGGGCGGTATTTCCCTTTCCGTTGGAGATTCAGTTATTTGCTCCATCGTCCGTCTCGCAATGGTCTCGAAGCACAAGTGGGCAAATAATTCGATTTTTCCTTCCTTTACCGGTCACTGGGCACGGAACAAATCGATTTCAGTTAACCTACTCAGTGAGAGCGCTGGTAATGGTTTTATCCGCAGTGTGCGCAAAAGGGCGATGCCTGCAGGTTTCGGTAGGCTCGGCTCGTCGACAGACAGTTCAATTTTTATGCTCCAGAAAACGATCACCTCTGGGGGGTTGGGAGAGAGGATGAGAAGGGGCGGAGGTTGAAGGTTGATGGAATTGGTTCGTTTAACCCCCGCCGGGAGACCCTTTTGTCGCTAAAGTCAACCCATAAAACCGAACCACCTTAACCGAATCCGGCCCGAGTGAGCGAACGGACGACTTTTCGCAGGCCGACTTTACCGAGCGCGAACGGAGCATTTACTCGAACTAATCGCTTAATTAATCAGCCATTAAAGATGTAAGCCTTCATTAGATACTAATTGAATTCGCTTCATGAGTGCGGGCATGGCATGGTTCACCGTTTCGCTTGATGCAGAGGAACATCGAATGCGAACGGGGACCTTCTTCGGCATGTTCGGCTCCACTTTTCTTCCCATTTTTATGACCCATTTTCGTTGAGAGTCAACCCGGGCGGGACTCGTTAGCGCTCGGAAGGAAAGAAGTTTGGGGTGTTTCGATACGCACCGTGGTGCCATTTTCACCGAGATCACCTTCAAGGTGTGAATTTGAGGCGATTTTGAGCGCGATTTGCCAACAACTTCGAGGTAATGTTGCACCAGTCTTGTTATGGGAATCGCAGCCCTTTTTTGATTCATTCTTCTTCTTACAGGATTTTTGATGCATTTTTTTACGCTTCTCGCTTGAAATTGGAATACATTTTTCGAGCCTTTTGACGAAAGCTTTGGTGTGTTTTAAGCTTCACTTCAATGGATAACAATTGACGCATTGCGTTCGAAGTTAAAATGGATGTTTGGTTTCTTTGTTGCTGTTTTCCATTTTGTTAGGCAGAAAAGCTTTCCGTACTAAGATTGGAAACATAA
Source organism: Anopheles sinensis (assembly GCA_000441895.2). Lineage (NCBI taxonomy): Eukaryota > Metazoa > Arthropoda > Insecta > Diptera > Culicidae > Anopheles > Anopheles sinensis. Next base: position 147,660 of record KE525036.1, read on the forward strand.
AGAATCTTTATTGATGTCTTATCCCAAGATTTAGTGAAGGCAAAAAAACCCCTCCCGAGCGTTTTCAGTACAACGATAATGTAATGCAACAATTTCCAATTGTCAACTTTTCCGCGAAAGACATTTCTTACGTTCACACCCCCAAAACCCGGCCGATAAATGCCCGGCGAGGTTGTTTGTGAAAATCTCATTACGTTTGAAACGAAAACGGTTGGCGTTTTATGCCGAGGAAAAATAGCCCCCGGTTCGGTGAGGTGGGTGAGATAATCAGAACGGCAAACAAATGAAGATGTAATTATGCGCCCACGCCGTCTCAGGGAGTGAGAAGGGAGCGTTTTTCCGACGCTGTGAAACTGTTTCGAACGGGAAGCGGCTTTCTTGACGCCACGGCCGTAATGCTAATGACCAGCATCATAACAGTTTTGCGTCGGGCTCGTGGCGTCGGCGGTGGCTTTCCTTCGCCACTGCGGTGGTTTTTCCGGTGGTTTAGGATTCAATTTTGACGCGTTAAGTTGGACGAAATTGGGGCGCTATGGTTGCTGCAAAGTTGGCAAGCTGCAAGCCACGCAGAATGTTGAACATTGTACCCGCCAATCGATGGGTTTTGGGTGGCTCTTGAGGGTTCGGAGTTGGTGGAAAATTAATTAACTATCTTCGGTGGACTGGTGGACGCTGGTTGCGATGGAGAAGCTATAGGTTGATGGCAAATACGGACCTTCAGGTGAATATTTTGTGTGTTTTAATCGCCTTTAGACCGGCACTTGAGAAGTATTATGCAGTAAGGGCGCTTTCGGGAAATTGATTCATTTTCCACTTTCAATGCTTCAAACTAAGAATAGTTAAAAACATGTTTCTGTGAAGTCGTGAATTAAATTGTTATTTAAATAAGAATAAAACTGGGATGAAAAAGCTCTTCGAAATGGAGAGAAATCTTCAAAATCACTAATCCGTGATAGGAAAAAAGGTAACACTCCAATGGAAATGTTTGCATCTGGCAGCAAGCAAATGAATTTGCTACCGACCGAAGCAAGCAGAAAAATCTACGAATCCAATCTTGCTACCCGGACACTGGACATGAACAGCGCAGGGAAAGCACAATCCTCGTCTCCCACTGCTACACGGGAGTTGACGGAACAGGAAAAAGGGGACGGAAAAGGACAGTTAAAAAATAAGCAAATGGCGTCACCAGCCCGTGGAAAACACGATTTGGCCGACGGCGCTCACATTCCTGCAAGCGTTTGTGTGCATATTTTAAGTGAAAATAAAAACAAACCATTTCTCGCAACGCCTGTGTGTCCTTCCTGCTTGACGACGGTTTTGGCTTTTGGTCTCACCTTTTTTCCACCCCCGCTCCTCCATCCGCCGAAACCAACCAAACCGGGAAAACGAGACGACAAACGAAAGCGAAAAAATATGCTGTCGAGAATTAAAATTCGTTGAATGATAAGGGTTAAGGTTACGCCTCGGTGCTCCATTGTCCAGCACGTGAAGAGAGCGGTAACTGAGGGACGGGAGGAGTGGTGTGTCGAACCAACGGAAACCGAAACGCGCATCCGGGGAAAAAGGAAAGATGGAACTTATTTACATTTTTACTCCGCAAACAACTGAAAACTATGTAACGCAAGTCCCTCGTGAACGCCATGGTGGAGCGCAATTCTGTAACTTCTTTTTTCGTCTCGTTTCCCTTGGGGCATTCCCGCCCCTCGCAACACCCCTAGACCTGTCCACCGCTGTCGTTTTGTATACCTCACTGTAAGTGACCTTTCCGGTCGATGGAATGGTTCTGCGATACTTTTCCATTCGGTTCAGGAAATGGCGGTGATACGGACGAAATACGTCGGGGTTCGTTTGACGTTAAACTAGGAAACACACCCACCCACCCGCACACACACACACAAACACACACACATGTTTAAATACGTACCTCCAGTGACGACACATATCAGCACCAGATCGCCACCCTCCTCGTAGGGTCCGGCGTGGGATGGAAGCACGACTCCAGCTTCGTTATGGATTTTCGGTACGTCGGGTGGTACTGGAAGAAACGGGGCGAGAGAATGAAAGAGACACAACGATTAGGTGATCCGGTTCGAACATCCGGTTTGAGGGAGGAAAGTAATGAGTTATCGCAAAGCAAGCGGCGACCTCTCGGGAGAGTTTAAAAATAGAGCAACGGATCTGGGAAAGGGATGTAAATTTAACCAACGGCTTATCTCCGGTCGAAACATGCGCCGATCATCCCTAATCATGGGATCGGTAATGGGTTCGAGTCGTAAAAATGTCCTTTCCCTTCTGCCGTTCGGTTTGACCCTGACCCCCGGAACGTAAAAGCCACTGGACGCGTGCGGATGATTGCTGTTGCATGTATTTTCCACTCGGCCAGCAGTCGTGGGGCCAATAATTATCCTTCCAATGTGCGAAAAGGGTGCTTGTTGATCGGCTCGAGCGATAAAGAGCGACCGTGACAGCCTTTTCCTGTCCTATTGTCCAGACAATTAGGGTAACGGTGTAAGAACGTAGGCTTAGCTTCCACTATCTGGAAGGGCTATCTTGTGAATAATGTTCATTTCGATTTCTGCCTGAAATAGCTGCCATGATCTATTTTCCTACCATGATCGATCGCCTGTACGCCGTTTAGCAAACACAGTTGGCAAACACTCTTACGAACAACTACGATTCACGTGCAACATCCGAAAAAGTAACGGTTCATTTTGGAACACGTTTGAAAACCCTCCGCAACTAAAATAAGATTTTTTATCAAAACGACCGTGAGAAACGAAGACAGATATTGACAAAGCTGTGAATTGATATGTTAAGTACGGTTTTTTTTGCATTTTTCCTTTACCGGAAAGGTAGATAACCTCATTATTATAGCCGAAATGTGCCATTATGTTGGTGAGAAATCTCTAAGTAGGTCAAACATACCGTAAACAACGGGTTTTAGAAAACTCAATGTCCTACAACTTGAATCTAATCCACACGAAATAAAATACGTAGAATTGTACCGTGCGTGTGTTCAGTTTGTTATGCAAAGTACCAAAAACGGTCGGTTGTTTACAGCTTTAGCCGGAACAGACTTTCCAACTGTTTTAATTCGGCAAGTTGTTGGTGAGGGCAAACACTTGAATTGATACTCTTTCTGGTGCTGTACTGGTCGAATCGACTTCAGGAACTGTCTGACGAACAGTGAAGCACAGAAAAGGTTCGTTTATCGAACGCGAAAACACGTTCTAGAAGAGGATTTTATTTGCCATCGATATTTTGTCGCCGTGTATGAAAATAGCGACATACAATGTTGAGCTGTTCTGGTCGTACGCACGAGCCATTGCCTTACAATTGATTCAGCTGTTGTTTGTATGGCTGAAGTTTCGGTAAGATCGTCTCGACCTTCCGCACCACAATGCGAGCGTTTTATCGAACTCGAGAGCCTCGCCAGTTGCAATTTGTACAAAAACCGGGCAACACCAGTGGAAATCGTTCGGTTCCTAGTGATACCAGGTTGCCTTAGGCGGGCAGGAATTTCCGTGCAAAATGTATCTTGTTCGAAGGGCACTTTGCCTTGCCCTCGCACTAAGTTGCGTTCTCGCGTCGAGAGGGCAGATGATCGACCTGCTGGCCTACGTAGCGGAAGCTCCGTTGGCCGCCGTGTTGGATGCCAGCATTCAGCCGCCCCCGCGAACCATCGGGTTCGATACCCTCGTGCCGCAGGACAATATTCGTCTCCATTGCGCCAAACCAGGTTCGACGTTCTACGAAGAGGTTTTCTGGGGAGAAGTCACGCTCAACCAGAAGATCAACTTTACGCGCCCGATCACGATCGTCACGCACGGCTGGACGGAAAACACCAACCTGACACAGTACAACACCCTGTCCGCGAAGTACCGGCAGTACGTGCCGGACGCCAACTACTGCCTGCTGGACTGGAGGCCTTACGCTGCTTTTGACTACACACAAGCGGCCCGCAAGGGAGTTCCGCTGGTTGCGCAGCTGTTGTTTGGATTTCTGCAAAATCTGAGCGTGCTCTACTTCCCGATGGACAGCGTCACGCTGATCGGATTCAGCATGGGAGGCCAGATCGTTGGATTGGCTGGCAAGTCCATGCTGGGACGCGTCGGAACCATCTACGCTCTGGATCCGGCAGGTCCACTGTTCACTCATCCCTTCGATGTGGGTAAATCGCGTCGCCTTACGAAAACCGACGCTAAGTTCGTGCAAGTACTCGCTACTTCCCGCTACGCCATAGGCATGGGACCATTGGTTGGACATCAGAACTTCCTGCCCAACAGAGGCTACCATCCGCAAGCACCGTGCAGATCCTTGGACATCTCACTGCCAGGCATAATCAGTGAGTGGCATTCAAAGACATCGAGGTTCTTGAAGTCTTGTAATCGCTTTTTCTCCCCATTTCTCCTACAGAGTCGATCCGATGCAGCCACGAGTACGCTGTCCCGTTGTTTACGGCATCCTTAGACCCCGCCACTCCGATCACCGGCACGAAGTGTATTACAATCTTGGATTCTCCGGTCTGCCTCGCGGGTTTGGGGGCAAGGGATCGATTGGGTATCTACTCGAAGAGGTAAGGTGTTAGCCACATCTTTACAGTTTACGGGACTCAAAAAATGTTTTTTCTACTTCCAGAATTGAAGGAGATTTTCTCATTTGATCAATTCCAGACAAACTCAAAATGCTGACAAGTGTTTAGGTTTTGTGAAATTTAAATAAAAGGTGAAATTTACGCTCCATGCGAATAAATAAATGTGAAAGAAAGCCGTTCGTTCTGGTTTGGTTGAATAAAGTGACCGCCCGCAAAAAGACACTAAAATTGGTGAAGGGTTTACTGAAGGGTTGCACTTAGCACCCATGTCTACACACACAAACACACACGCACAAGGGAGAGAGAGAGAGAGCAATCTGCTTCAAACCAACAGGTGAGCGCATGGTGTTGTGGTTTATTGTTTGCAATTACTGAAAGTACTGCACCTGGATGGTGCTGCATTTGCATAATTTAAGCCTTGAGATGTCGAATCACGCGCCGTAATGATGTGTTGCAAGGTGTTCGCTGGTGCTGGTGGTGGCGGCGCTGAAGAGAAATAAAGAGAGTGCTCGGCGCGCGAACGACGGCCACGTAAGTGCTTCAATCGCAAACTCTTGGTGAAGTACGAGAAAGGATGCTGCCGTGTCCCAGCCGAGAGGGGAACACAATGATGATGGTGACGGGTGGCATGTGGGTGGGGTAGAGAGAAGGTGGACGGGAAAGCAATTTTGTTGATGATGGCCACGAAGAGGCTATGAAACTGCGAACACGACGCACTCACGGAATCATCCCAGCACGGGAAACGTCGCGATGTGTGCGTTCGTTTGATGTTCGGGAGAAGGGGCCGGTGTGTGTGTGTGGTGTAAAATTTTCCTTTTTTTTTTGTCAATGTTTTCTCTTTCCTCAGTTTCTTTTTTAATGGCAACATCGCAACAGGCCGGCTTTCACCAGCGCATCATTTTAATGCGCGAGCGTTGAGTGTCGCTCAACAGATGAGCGTAAAGAGCCAGTTCTTTTACGATTCGTTTCGTTGGTAATGGATGTATTTTTGGGAAGGGACAATCATTCAGCAGTCCGATAATTATGCGACGAGCTTTTTGAACGATTATTTCCACGCAAAATAAGTACTTTCGTTGAATATGAACAACGCTCTTTAAACCCGCTGTCTAAGAACTAGTAAATATTCTTAGCCGAAATACGAAACAAATTGCTATTAAATCACCTTAGAAGTTCATTGCACCGTCAATGTTACAACTTTGAATATGAAAAACACTTCATATCGTATGTAAATGTCATTTCCGGGTTTCGCTCTCGACAGGTATTCTTTTGTTCTCCAGTCAAACGCAAAGGACCGTATAGAGTTTGAAACTGTTAAAGTGGAAACAACAATTACTGTGCGCTTTTGTATTGAGAAAACCGTTTCCCCCAATTTGCGACAAAAGGCTCTTTTCATCCTTCAAGGAAAGATTGAAGGAAACCCCTCTCGGTACCGGAAGCATGTTCTGGTGGGTTGAAAAATCCTGATCAACGCCATCCCCAGCACTTTCGCTGTCGCGTGTGCTTCGTGTCCAATTTTCCCTCGCATGATTTCGCCGTTGAAGAGTGTATTGTTTATTTGCACGTTTTGGAAATTGTGCACACTTTTTGTTTCCCTTTTACCGAACAATGGATGCATTTTTCTTGTGCTATGGAATTTTTCTTCGTTTCGACTTTTCTTTTTTCTGCAGGATGTGTGGGCGCTTGGGTTGATTGACCGCCGGGCGAGAAGGAAAACAAAGATTTCCGGTTGGCACGACGGTATAAAGGAACGGAAAAGCGAGTGTTTAACGGAACTGGGGGGAATACTTTTCTCGAGAATGTTGTAAATACCGGTGGCGGCCGGATTGTTCGAGCCGTTTCCGGCACATATTTCACCGGTGAATTATACTTACCCACTATTTCTAGATTTACATTACTGTTTTTAGTAGGTGATAGCAAAAAATCTACACGACATCGAAAGATTCCAGCGTCTTTTTTCTGCAATGAAAAGAAAAGAACGGTGTTTGCGTGAAAAGGGTTGTTAGGTTCCCATGGTTTATAGGAAACGGAAGTGGAAACGGCTATGCATAGGACGAGGTACGAAAAGTGTAAAATGACTTCAATTCAAAAGTTCATTGTGCTGAAATGGAAGTTGGAAAAATGGAGTAAAGAGACGATCATTTTGTTTTATTACTTGGAGAGCAGGAAAAAGGAAAAGCCCTTCAAAGCCATTAGAAAACGCAATTATACCAAACCAAAGGTTTTTTGTAACATGTAAGACTTTCTTTCTAATTTACTATTAACAAGTGTTTCATTCAATACAAAATATCTTTTAACATTTTTAAAAACATAGGTATCTCCAATACGTAATCTTATTACCCATTTTTGGCTCCTCTAAATCTAATTCGGGTCGTGGTAGATTAACGTGGAAGACCTCAACCTACTGTAAAACAAATGACCTCTAGCAGGGCCAATTGAATTCTTCTGCTAGGATCGGTTATTCAAACTCGATTGGACGGCATTTGCATGGTTGACTGGCAAATCCCTAATGATCGTAATATATTTTCGTTCCGCCCCATCAACCAGAGCGGGTTTTTCCGAACGAGTTTCGTTTGAATCCGTTGAATTCCTAGCAACGATTTAGTTGGGTTGGGAATGATAATCGTTGGAGCGTTTCAATTTTAGCGAGCAGCTTTTGAAACCAAACGAACATTCTAAGGAGGTCCAGAAAAGAATGGGTATTAGAAATGTTCGTCCCACTTTCTTCCCATTGATCGCATTCAGCCTCACTACCATGGATGCATCAATTAATCGCCGATAAAACGAAACCCAATTGATTCGATTGAAAATGCGAAATAATCGTTGAAATCATTTTCCATCCCCCCTTTTTTGGGCGTCTTTTAAAATATATTTCAATCTTGGCTATGCGAAAGCCATAAAAATACCAGCGTTGCATTGAAGGAACACACATTTCTTTCCAGGCTTCGTGTGCTTCACTGAGACTGTGTAATGTTCGGAAAAAAGGATGAAAAACCGACGTCAATTGTACCGCTGTAAGATTGGACGGGATGCGCGGTGGTCTGAAATGTAAATTGATTCTTCTCATCACCTCTGGAGAGCGTTGTAATTTCCTTCTGTTCTGTCTTTCTATTCAAACAAAATAAACGGTCGCTGGTACTGGACTGGGTAGAAGGAATTTCGAATTCAAAAAGCCTCCATCGGCAAGTCCAGAAATTTGCGAGGCGATGAAGGAAAATCGCTGATGCCTGACGTGATTGAGTGGCAGGTTTCAAGATAGGAAAAGCAATGAAATCGCACCCCACGCGGCAGAATCTGGCTGGTCCGAAAGCCGAAGGATACGATTGTGAAATTAAGCAAGCCCATGTCGTGGCCAGTATTTGCGTTCCTTTTTTCCTCTGGCGCGTTTGCCGTTTGAAAGAATCTAATTTGTGTAAAACTGCTTTGCATTGCTTTGCCAAGGCTACCAGTAGAATTCGCGACCAATAATTCCATTGGGAAACGCTGATGGCTGGAAAAGGGCACGATGATTCGCATTCTACCTCGAATCGTGCCGTTTTCATTCCATTGCATTGGATTCCACTGATCCGTCGGAGGCGATTGGGGTTGGGAAATTCATTTCAAATGGAAAAGCAATAAGCTATACCGGAGTGGACCTGGATTTGACAGTTTACTGGCGAACGAGCTGCAAAGTGAAAAGATAGTATTCCTGCATAACTCTAGCTTGGTTTGCTTTGAATGATTGATAGAGAAAGGAACGAGAAAAGATGATTGGCTTTTGTAAATCGATTATGCTAAAGAGTGGTGTATAAGAATATTCAATACTGAACATACGAAATTATTGCACAATTCCATTGAGTATGAGTTTTTCTAGGGGCTTCAAGTGAGTTAGTTTCATCAAGTTTCAACCCTTTGGCCTTTAAGCTTACCTGAACAGGACTGATGACCAGCACCGCCCGGCTCTGCTCTCGTGTCGTCTTGAAGTTGGCACGATCCTCCAGGATGGCAACATCCTTCCAGTGCGAAGGTGAATTGACGTGCGGACCACGTGTGTCAAAGCTGCGGAAAGGTGGCGAGGGAAAAAAAGAAGAAGAAGGGAGGAAAACTGTCAGTTCACACAATCCAAACCGTGTTCAAATATCATACGGATCGAAATAGAGAGAGAGAGAGAGAGTGCTGAGAAGGGAGTTGACATTGTGTCGAAATGCTGAAATCGAATGACTTTCCCGATTGTCAAAATGCCCGGGAAGCGTCCGGAAGGGGCTAGACATCCGAACAAGGGCCAACGAATATTGTGCACATATCGGGATAATTTCATGTGACAGGCATCCGATGTTTGCTCGGCAATCGAGAGCTCTAGGGCTAGAAGTACTCCGGGGTATCGTACTATTTCCATAGATTCCCGGAACGGAAGACTACTCACACTCATCAACGTTCTTTGTGATTTCCTGATTCGGGGAGGAATTCCAAATGTTATACTCCCACCTAACTGTGATTCATGTCCTTTAGGACCGGGTCTTCAGGTACGAGTTAGATTTTGAATCGATCCGTACGGGGGATAAACCTGCAGCTCGGACAGGTACTTTTCCCATATTCGGTTACCTCTTGCTTGCTGACTTTGGATAACTATTTACACACCTGGGAGGAATGGGTATGAGGAACGGACCGATGGGCCGGAAGAAACGAAAAGTTTCGGAAATTGTTTGCTCGCCCTGCCCAAGCTCGTTCCGGTAATTGTGAATGTAGATTGGAGGGTTGGACGGAAAACTTATCTAAACATAAACTGTAAGGATATAGAACACCGGTAACTATGGAAAAGATATATCGACGATGGATTACCTTTATGCTGCGACTTTTTTTTTGGGAAGATGCAGAAATGCCAGAGTTTTCTGGCAAACAATCAGACTAAGATTGCCATTTCTAGAACAAATGTTATATGCTACTTCGTGTGAGAGATTGAGGTCTCAAAAAGGAAGAATATCCTGAAGTTTTATCTTCTCCTGAGCAATTTTCCTATGAAGAGATGTGAAAGCAAACATCTTTTACCCCGTTTGTTTACATCTCTTGGGGTTGGAATAGTTTCATTCAATTAACATTCAACCTAGTTGTTATTTGCATGAACTCTCTCTCTCTCTCTCTCCCTCTTTGCGGGATGCAATCTACACCGGATTGCCAAGAGAGTACATAAAAAGACTCGACAAACGGAACCGGTTTATTTGTCATGCAGCCAAAGGAAAATCACATTCCAGGGTGGCAAAACGCGCTGCAGCAACAAGCTGGGAGCTGATGGAAAGCATTGTTTACCTGCTGCAACGAGGCGCTGGAAGGACGAGTTCGAGTTTTGTCAATATTCAGACTCGCCAGAAAGAGGAATGAGTGCGCGCCTTTGCCTTATTTACCATCGCTCCGGGGGTGTAAGCCTTGTTGAGGATTTCTTCGGTGCTTCAATCGACTCCGGCTCCGGTCAAAGTCTTCGGGCTCTTCCGAGGTCTTGACCTTATTTGAATAGTTTAGCTGAGGGTATCGATATCGGATTCGAATTTGCGTTGGCCTTCCACACCGCAACAGCCCCAACCTCTGGGACCTGTGGATTGCAAGAACCATAGCCGGTGTTTTCCACACACGAACCGACGTTTGCAGCGTTAGTACTTAAGACAATATTGAATTTCGCTTGCCAGCTTGTTTGAAGTGTCTGGCGTTTTGTGGATGCGGCTGGCAGACGGCCCGAGTAATCCAGCGCAGGGAAACCCGAGCCGATAGCTACAATCGAACCGGCCGACAACGAGCATCGGAGTGGTTTGACAGCTTCTTACGATGATGTTGCGTCTCGAGTGGTTGGCAACTTCTTGGAAACTTGTAGCGTTGTTGCGCGCTCGAGTGGTCTCCCAAGAGTGGCCACACCGCCACAGGTTCCACCGGGTGGTCGGTATCGATATCAGATACAACAGCATGCTTCTGGACGAGTTTTCCCGATCGCCAGAGAAGCGGTGGGTGAAGTGTGTGTGTATGTGGGTTCATTAGAAATTTGAGCTTGCAAAGTCGTTGAGCGGTTCGAGAAGCTGGTCATAAATGAATTACAGAACCACGTTTGCTGATAGGCGGGGTTCGTTAAGACTTTGCGGGTTCCCGGAGTTTAGTGTTTGAGGCGAGAAGGCGACCAACGATTGATCAAAACCACTATAGAAGACGAAACGCTTGGCTGCTTAGCAGGCGAAGTACTTTGCGATTTTGATTGTTCTTCTACAAACAAAATAATGAATCAAGCGTTCATCTATTTTACATTACTCATTGGAAATAATATTTTGAAGCTAAAAGTTGATGAATATTCTAAGTTTATCGAACCATTCATTCTTAAAGTAGGTAACGAGCGTTTGCTTTCTGTTTGAGGACAACTTAGAAAGTCAATCAATTCCTGTTTGCCGCTGCAGCCATGATTATCATCAATCATAAACAAATAGTTTACTTTACGCCAGCCATACCAACCGTATCGAACCGTGTCACACCACACAAAAGGTAAAGTTTTCACGACGCCATCCGTGTCGTCCCGTTCAAGGTATCTACGACTTTAAGAAAAGTTTCCGCACAACCTCTTCAAAGTCAGCCCTAAGTTAGTCATAATCTGTCGAACTTTTCTCCCTGTTTGTCACTAGCAGTGGGTGGGAAAAAGCTCCAGTCCTGGTTGAAGCGAAGGAAGCATCTTTCGAGAAAAGACCGTTAGCAGAGCGGTCCCTTCCGTGAGCAGAGTTTGCCTATTAATCAACGTGATTGACAACGTATTCCGGACTATTATTCCGCATCATTATACGATTCGGTGATCGGTGTGATCTGGCTGGAGGATCCCTTGGAAAACTTCCCGTGTGCGTGTGTGTGAGTGTGTTTATTTTTCCTTTCCACGTGGGTCGGGCCGAAGTTCATTGTTATAATCAAGAGCCGGGGCGGGTCGTTCTTACCGGCTGGCGAAGATGTAAAAAGCCGCTGCAAAAAGAAGGCAACGATGGTTAGAAAAATCCACTACGTCACTTTTCTTCCAACGCTAACGTCGTTTGCGTTTTTCTCCGCTCGAATCGGGGCTTCCTTCCGCATGATAAACATATTCAAATGTGCGGGACACGGTGGATGTTGTGCACGTACACACGCAAACGGTGGACAAATCCATTTATTCAAGAACTCGTCGTGTTTTCGTCATCGATCAAAAGCCCGTTCCCGTGGGTGGAGCAAGGGTGAGTGGGGGGAAATGTCGCACGTAAGTACGTACGGAAGCCGCCTTTCGGTGTCAGCTAAGAGCTTTTTCCGTGGGAGGAAGCACCACCCCGGTGCCACCACTATCACTTACGTTGGCTTTCGGCTCGGAATCGTTCAGACGCGGGACAAAACCGCAACCAGGAGGCGTTTTCGACCCTTGTTCCCTTTTCGTGCTGGATGTTACAAACGACGCACGACGACCTCGGAGACGTGGTGTCTATTTTCCGTCGCCATTTCCAACAGCCGGGGGAGGGAGGAAAAGCTGGAAATTTATATCCTGGATGTCGTGGGATTACGTGCGTTCGCCCGTATGCTGTTCGGGCGTTCTGCACTATTGCATTGCTTACATCGAAATGTTTTGTGAAGCGTCGCGTATAAAAATCTTTAAAATCTCAGTCTCTCTGCGTGAGCACGAACAACAGGTTTTATATTTGGTGGAATAGTTTAAACACAACCATTTTCTTTTTTGGGCCACGAAAGACTGATAGGTGGATTTGGGTTCCCCCTTTCCAAGGTCGGAGCACCGTTGTCATTTGTGGGAAACGGAGGGGTTGATGATCCATTTTGGGGCGCGCTTTCCCTCCTTTGAGTGAACGTGAATGAAAATGACAGCGAGCGGTGTCGGATAGAGAGAGAGAGAGAGAGAAAACGGAACGGATCGGATCGCAACATGGAATAGATGCCGCCCGTCGGTTTGAAAAATGCCTTGTATTTTTATGCTAAATATGCGATATGCATACATACATCAACCTGACCCCGGCTTCCGACAGCCTTTGGCGCTTCCCACCTTGATTTTCCGAGCCTTCCGATCGTGTGCGAGGTCCGGGATACTCGTTTTTCCCGATGGGCTGAGGTGGTTAGAGAGAAATATTCTGTGCCAAGACATCACTTATGAATACACAAGTATTACACCCGTCTACGACTGCTTGCTGTGTGTATGTATGTGTGTCTGGGGGTTTTTGGGGATGAAAAAAAATACGCACACAAAACGAAGGACGCTTTGAATAGGATTTTTTCTTTTTTTCGCTACGCCAGCCGGAAACGGAGAAACCTTCCTCAAAGCCTATGAATGGCATCTCGTTTGCGATCCTCATCACATATCCAATCCAATTAAGGTTCACCGGAGAATTCAACCTTCGCTGCAGTGTTCGTATTCCTTTCGGTGGGGAGCTGGGGGGAAAAGAAAACTTGCACTGGGAATGGAAAAACTGAACCAGACTTGATCCAGGCGGGCTCTGTCTCTCTCCCGAACGCCGTCGATGTAAGCCGTCCCACCGCGCCAAGCAAGCGCTTTTCCGGATGGAAGGTGTTTCGCTCACTCAATATTATTACGAAAATAGACGATATGTTTATGCTGAAGATGGAACCACATCGTCCGGGAAAATTATGTACACAAAAACGGTGCCACGCCGGTGGCGCCTCGGGAACGGAAGTGAAAAGTGAAGCGATTTATTCCCTCTCCCACACACTCTCACTCACTCTCTCTCTCCCTCTAGCTGGTTTTCCGATGGGAACATGCAACGTAAACATACAACGTGGTGTGTTAAGAACGTTATCGCTGCTACTGTGAAAGGCAGGTAATGGTAGATAGATTGAAAATGGTTTTGCACCGAGTTGTAGCGATTCGATAACATTGCGCCGGATTTGCCTCTCCTCAAAGGTTCCACGTTTACCCTCCCTGTTGAAACAGCAGAGTGACAGTTTGCTACGACTTTGTCACGAGCGGACTAAGTTACGTTAAACAAAAAAAGATCCGAGGGTGAAACGATGCATGCGATAAAGTTATCGATATGTAAATTATTTTTTCAATCCACATCCACCGACGTTCTAAAGTCGAGCACTCCAGTGTTGGACGCGTCAAGATTACCCAAAGGTTTTTTTGCCTACACTGTTTGCTGTACCATCGGATCATGTTGAGTGCTGGAAAACGGCTCCACGGCAAGGAAAGCCGACGGTAAAACGATCCTAGACACGCGTCTTCCTTGGGAAAAATGGAAATGCTTCAACTCCATGGTTCACCACGTACGTTATTGGGTCGTGTAAGGCGAGAAGATTGATGGTTTGAATATTTTACGATCGTTTCGTCACCAACCCATCGAACTAAAAACCAACATAAAAAGAATATGCGGAACGAAACGGAAGAGGGAAAAAGAAACCCATGGAAAGAAAATGAACTACGTTTTGCGAGGGACCAAAGACCAGGCCGAAGGCAGCAACGAAGGCAAGTGAAGGGGTAGGGAAGGGCGGAACTGTGTCAACGAACGATAAATTCACGAATTGGCCAAACGGAAGACAAGAGCTACCGATGGAACGGAAGGGAATCGAAAATGAAAATATATTCATGGCATCGTTCGGGACGCGGTGAATCGGCGAAAAGGCGGGGGGAAATCCAGGGAACGAAGCGCAGGTCTGGTAAGGTACGGTTTAAACGAGCAAACGCTTCCGCTGCAGTGTCACTTCCGGTGCAACGAGATTAGTTAAGTCATTTCCGACTGCTCGGTCGGCGAACGTTGATGCATTCGAAATGAGCATTTCGATGGCGCGTGATGGTTCATTTGAGCGATAAATTTTCCTTCGCGTTGACGTCGACGTTCATATGACGCATTCGATTGAGTGGGTTTGAAGAACCTGCACTGTTTTACCTTTTAAACTAACCACATCGATTTCTAATGCATTTCAAAACTAGATTCATCAACCGTTCAGGTATCTTTTTTTTTCAATTTAAACGATTTGAGACATTTCCGAAGCACCACACTTTGTTAACTTACCTGTAGATCGGGACGTTATCCTTGTACCAAACAACCAGCAGGATGCGGTCGTTGGTTAGGTTGGACGATACGTCGCATTTAATTTGGGCCGTCTCGTTCGCTAGAACTTTCTCGACGTGCGTCGGAACATCTGAAAGTGCAAAGGAGAGATAAAGACACTTTAAGTTAGCTTGAGTAATTGAGAAAATCTTGTGTGTAACTTATTAGTTTCTAGGGATTACAATTAATACTTCTAGTGTAGAACGTGCAGTTCCGCCTTACGATATCTTTTAGTATTCTTTCTACGTTTTATATGAAACCTTTCGGTTCTACGTCGTTCTGATTACTTTTTCCCACCCGTCTACTTGAACTATCTTGTGGGTAAAATAATTTACGTTAGCTTGATTTTTGTAATATTTTTCAATTTTTAAAGGCAAACTTGTAGCTCCAGCATTTATTTTCTGAAGCGGAAAAACAAATAAATAACGAGCTCGACCGAAAACTAATGAAACCCTACCTAGAAAATGCGAAAAATGCCTGACAAATGCCATTGATGATAGAATTAAACTGAATCCATTGAAAAGCGTCGAAAAAAAAACCGTCCGCAAAATAATGAACCACCTAGTTCGCCCACGGGTTTTCCACCCAAAAACCTTCCATCGTTACACCGAGTCCTTGCCTTCCACGCGATGGGTTGGGAAAGGAAGAGAAATGTAACAAATTTATCATAAACGGGCCAACGGGTCCTGTCGTTCGCGTTCGCTCCGAAAAAGTTGAACACATTGTCCCTGAAGTCGAGCGAAGAAGAAGGAAAAGAAGGCGCCCAGGCCTTGGCTGGCAATTTGGCTGGCACGCCGACGGTAGATTACAACGTCAAGACGTTAATTCGTGCTGCAGTATGATGTTGGCGATGAAATATGAGCCCCTGTCCTCGATTCGTGTCCCTGGGAAAAGCAGGCTATCCGCAATCCGCTAGCGGTGAGGAGTCGGGCATGAGGAGGCGAAGGACAGGAGACAAGATACAAAGTAACAGCAGTTAGTCGATGGGGACAATGTTCGTCTGTTTTTTTCCACTTCTTCTGCTTCTAGAACTGCGTCATGAACTGACTATGGAGAACAAGTCGATGGGAGCCTTGGGGTTGGACTGGCCACAAAAAGACTGAAAGCCAGGATTGCTCATATCTGGAAGCGACAGCAGCACTCCACGTTGTCCATTTTGTATTCTTGCTGATGCTGAACGAGTACCAGCTGCTAGGAACCCTGAGTCTACCTGCTCCAAATGTGACCGGCACGATCGGCCGGAAGTGACTTATATCTAATAACAATAAATATCATTGCGCAACAGTGCCCATGGGCGGCATCTAATCGAGGGCCAAATGGGAGTGGTGGCCGGCCCGGGATTGCGAAAAGGGAGGGCTTTTACCTGTCAAGGGGAAACCTTCCGAACGGTGGAGTTGTTTCTTTCCGAAAGGGAGCGTCTAGATAATCACTGCCACCCATCTGGTGATTGGATTAACGGGGCCGAGCAATTGCTTGGCAAGGTGTTAGCCTGCCCGCTGGCGGTAATCCCAACGTTGGCAGGTGTTGATTGTTACCTGAAGCTCGGCCCTCTCGCTTCCTCAAGGTATTAGTCTCGTCCACTGGTGAGGAAGGAGAAAGCCGGACCGTAATCCTTTTGCGGGTTTGGAGGGATTTATGCTAAAGGCTTGCGCTTGACGTGGGGGAATTTTGGGGGAAAATAAATCACACTGTGGTTTGAGATACATGGACGGACTTGAGCTTGGAAAAATGGTTGATTTTAAAATGCCTGATAAAGGTTTATTGCGAGGTGGACGATTTTCAAAACTGGTGATCCAAATTCAAACATGCGACAAGAGCTGATATAAAATATTTTCAACCTTTGGAATGAATGGGAAACATTTCATGAACGTCGTTGGATGCCACAAATTTGAGTTTTACTTTCCGAAATGTAAGGCGGTTCTTCATATTTCACGTTCGTTCGGGTGAATTGCCTCAAGGTGGGCGAAATAAGTGAAATTCCGGAGAGGGTTTCTTCCATATTTCCTTTGTAAAACAATTTTAAAGACCTGCCCACGATTAAAACGATCGCTGCAAATAGCGCTTTGATGTGGCAGGCCAGAAGCCAATGTGGTTTTCCCTTCGGCCGCCCATTAGATCCGGCGTTTGTTTGCGCGCTGTCAACAGTTTCTGTCTTCAAAGCGTACCCACAAACCGTTGACGACATCAATCGACACGTTTGTGGCACGTTGGAATCTCTTTATCTGTTCAGGAAAATGCCGAAATTACACGCAAAATTGCCATTCATTAGGGCTGCCTGGAGGGAAACTACGAATTGAGTCGAGAGAAAAATAGTGCTGGTGTAAATAGTTCACTCCCATTCCCCTTGTTCATAGCTTTCGAAGAAAACGAAGGAATGCTGGAAACCAGGGCCGGGCAGGATGAAAGCAATTTTCACCAGGTATTTTCACTGTGTAAACCTCCTTCGAAATAGATTGCTAATATTTGTCATTCGGTTAGTTGCTGTCATCAATTCTACAGCGGGGCGTGCAGGATACTGGGCCCTCGTAGATCTGTCAACAGGCCGGAAAATGTTCACCGGCGTCGGCAAGAGGTGAGCTAAAACGTTTGGACGAGAAGAGGGGCAGCACTTGCCAAGCACGTATTATGATAAATAGCTTTGAATAAATTAAATGTCAACAGTCAAGCGGAAGTGGCTGCGTAAGCGCGTGGATTCTCCGGGCGTGTCTTCGCGTGACGTCTTTCGCCCGTCTCCTAGCCCGAGGCGCTACACTTTTTGCTTAATCCTTAATCCTTTCCTGTGGTTCTATTTCGGTACTGATTCCATTTTTCCCTTCCCTGCAAAGCGGACAAAAGGATCGCTTGTTTGAAGAAGTGTGTTTTTCCTCCCGCGAGCGCACGGGACGCCATTGCCGTCATTCGTCATGCGATACCGGATATTGGGAGGGAGGACTCGAGGCCAACGGTGGTGATGATGATACTTGTGTCAATTCCGTCCTTCCCTCCTCTCACCATGCCTTACCCTGACCATAGGGTTCCGTTTCCTCGACGCAATCACTCACTCTCGATGGTGATAAATTGATCACAATTTAATTTTGCGCATCAAATTGTCAACCGGGCTCGGCCGGGCTCCTCTTGGTTCTCTTACGCCAGCCTCGACTGATTACAGCGGATCCACGCACCGGGTGAATCTTTCGCAACAACAATTTGCGCCTCACAAAACCCCGGGCACCAACCGCTTGTTTGCCTTCAATTAGCAAAGTAATTATGTTTGATCTTTTAAAGTGAGTTTCCTCTGCAGTGGAAACCACCTATCTCTCTCTCTCTCTCCTCACAGGCTGAGGGTTTTGCTGATTGAGCAAGAATCAGCGTCGGGGTCGGATGATCCTTCCGGGCGATTCCCGGAGCCGATGACCGAAGGATACGCTACGCTGCCGGAGTTTGGAGTCGGTAGCCCACTCAGGCCTCGGTGTCGTCGGCGTGATTTATGTGCACGTTCGGGAAATGAAATAAGCAATCATCCCTTTCGCTGGAATCCCCCCACTCCTTTTCCCTCCTTCACGATGGCTTTGATAAACCCTTGCAGGAAAAGGCACACTTTTTATCCCAATGTCGGCGAATCGAAAGCCTGCAAGGCTTTTGAAATCGGAAGCAAAAAGCCACCGTTTGAGTCAGCATTTTCCGGGGGAAAGCTCTCGATTACGGAACGACGACGATACGATCGCCGTAGAGTTTGACAATGCTGGCCAATAATGAGCAGCTTCATGGTCTTGTTTGATATTTGGTTTAATTAATCGCGATAGACGCGAGTCCACTCGATGCGGGCTTTGTAGATATCACACTGAATCGCAGATTGTGCAGGACTTGTGGATGACTCTTTTGTATTCTAAATTCGACTGTTAGTAGCTCTGAATAGAGCACGTATAAACGCTTTCTGTGGCATATTTAAATGATACAAACAATCAGAAGAGTGTGTCCATTTTCTATGATTATTTCATCCAAACTGATACCATTTGTGTTTAAGCATTCCAAACGGGTCGCTACCTTGGAAAACCCCGTTGTATTTTATTTTGCGTCTCTTACGTTTTTATTATCGTCCACCATGCTCTACACGTACAAAACACAGTTGGGAAGGAGAAAAAAATTGCAAGAACACCCACATCACACTCACGGCAGCAAGGATGGCAAGACAAGAAAAAATAGGAAATAAAATCGCCAACTAATTTGATATTCTTCTCGTTCCTGGTATCTCTTTTTGTTTCGTGAACCGTTCTGTTCCATCTGGTCTGAGAAGCTCATTATTATCCTGCCCGGTCGTACGATGAAAACGAGCCATCCATCATTGGGTAATGAATTCATTTTCCCATTTGAAAAATTATGTGACACCGGAGTCCAAAGGGCTTTCAATTTTTCAGCCCTCCATTTTCCCCCCCTTCCGTCCGGTAGGGTGCGTTCCAGGGAGTTTGTTCGCCGGACTCGAGTCGATGATCACTCGATCGGAACGGAACCGGAACGATAATGGAAATGGACAGTGAGTAGGGGAAGCGTTGGCACATTATTATCTTGCCCTTGCGGGCACGTCGTTCGCTGGTGGTCTTTATTTCTTCCGGCTCATCGACCACATCGAGAACTGATGGGATGGATGCGTACTCCTCCACACCCTCTTTTCCCGTCTGCCTGGAAAAACTCTCCGAGTGTCTGGTTGTTTTTGTCCTGTCGATTGGATATTCCATTCTTTAACGATTGCCTTCGAATGTAATATCTATCCACCGCAATGATCCAGATAGGGGTAGTTCTCGTGCAGCAGTTTCCTTCGTTTGATTTTACACTGATAGCGAGATATCAGACCTTCCCTAGGGGATGTGTTTTCTTCAGGCCTTCGAGCTTTAATCCATTCCTTGTTGTTTTGCAAGAAAAACCACCGCAACCCGGAAAGAACGGAAGACGGGATAAATGTTACACGAAACAAAATTGTCCGCCTCGACACCATCAACAGGGTTTGCAGAGCTCTGCTTTTCCCGTCGAGCACTAGCGTCGAGCATAAAGTCTAATCAATTCTACATTCAATTAATTTTGCTCAACGATGTGTTAAATAATGTATTTTCATGGAGAAAATAAAGCGATGCTGCTGGTGCTACTGCCTTTCACAACCTTCGTTGGAGCTCTTTCCACCAGGCGAAAAGGACAACCATCCGAAACCTACGTTGTCGATACGGACAACATCAGCCAGATCCCAGTCAGGCCATAGATGGATGAGGCGTGCGCCGAGTTGGTGCAGTTGGAAAACACTTTGGCTCCGAGATTGGCATGTTGCTGTGGCATAATACCACCGCACAACGAAAAGAACATGCACCATAACCGACGAAGTTGCCTATGAGGGACGTGGAAAAGGGAAAACCCAACCAGCACTTGCTGCCCTTAATTGCATCATATTTTATTGTGCGCCCAGAGAACTGATGCTGATGGTTTTTATTGCCGTCGAGAGAAAGATTGTTTCAATCTACTTTCTACCAAGCGCTACACTAATCGACACTGGTGAAGGGGAAAGAGAGAAGGAGTGTTGAGTTAGGACCGTCTATCGTTGATCCACTCCACGTGCCGTATGTGCACCCCGTGGTTGTGCGCTATGAATAATTATTAATCAATTATTTAAAAGATCCTTTTTTCCGTTCGCAGTGGAACTCATTGAAAATTCGAATTTACTTTGTACGGAAAAGGGGCGAATCGTGGAGATAATGCCGACACTAATTACCATTATGCCTATTGTTTTATGACCCCGGCTACAAGTCAGTTTTCTATGGTTCCATGGATTGTATCTTTTTAATTGAGTTTGATTAGAATCAGCTGTCGGTTTTCCCATCGTATTTGGGAAGTGGAAAAACGTGTAGGACAATTGTAGCCAAATGTGTTTAACATCAAAGCGGGTTATAAAGGATGCTTTGTACGGTCGAAAAGCAAATTAATTATGTCAATACTTAAACTAGCACCACCCAAAGAAAACCAAAAGCTCCAACTTTTGACTGCACGGAATAAAAATAACTCATTACTTATAAATAATACGACACTTGCATGAAGTGAAATATATTCTAAACAGAAATGAATTCAAGACTAACTTTGACAATACACATATACATCAATTCTGTATCAGCTAGCAAATGAAAGGGTCTACACTCAAAAGTTAAAGAACAAAAATGGGATCAAGAGAAGCAGTACAAATTAAGGTAGGATGATGTTAAGATGATGCTTATTCCAGAACTACACAACAAAGCTGATAGGATTACCATGTGAGCAATTTAAAAAATAAACAAAATGCTGGTACTAGTAACCACAATGCTTATTGTTTTATGATTCGACATAAAGTCAGTTTTCTATGTTGGATAGTATCTTGATTGAATACGATTTGAATCAGCTGAAACTTTTCTCATGGCACTTGGAAAGAGGAAAAGCGAATCAATAAAATAAATGTTTCAACTTTACATTGTAAACATATATGCTCGTTTTTCTCTCATGGTCATGGGATGTTGTAGAACCCTTTCCTTAAACCCCGTCGTTGTTGTAGAACGAGATTAACCCGGTCACATTCCTTGCGTTTCAGCTTGAGACGGGCTAATCATTGCCGGCTACGCCTTACAAGATAATGGTAAGTAATCACCCCGAGCGACGGACGGCAAAACGTTGATCCCGTCTAATCGTACGCCTCTCGCTTTCCCCAATCCTCCCTCAGCCCTGGTCGAGTTTTCCCTTTCGGAAGTACGAGAGTACGACCAGCATTCCAGACATTCATTAGACCTGGTCGGCTTCGGTTTGGTTTGCTTCCAATCCTGCCCTTTCCCGAGACACCACGCTGAGATTCAGTTGGTACAGTCGGACTGCTCAACCCTCCACCGGTTAGCAACTATCGTCGGCTGTGCATCGATTTTCCATCGTTGGCTGCTTGTTTCCACTGCCAAAGCGTCGGCAATCACCTCGGTAAGGATTATTTATACAATCAACCGCAGGGAGGCACACTCCCCACGAATTCCCCTAGACGTTTTCCCAGCAAATCTACGCCTTAGATACGACCGTTCGCCCAAAAGGACAGCGAGATTCTAATGACGCCACCGGAAAACCCGCTCCTCACCGGCTCGTTGCCTTTTCGTTTCCCAGCTGTGTTATTGAAATGTCTTAAATATTCGCACGGCTGCCCGCACGATCCTGTCATCAACGTCTTTCTCCCCTCCAAAAGGGTTTCATGAACTCCGTCTGGTTGCGGTCACCAACACCAGCGCCAGCATCATCCCGAAAAGCGACGAATTCGATGGAACCGTTGGGCTTTCGTTTGGTTTGGTTCACTGTTTGCCCCGGATAAATGGTATTTCAATCGTTCGACCAGCAAACCACGTTGAATTCCGGGACTCGACAGGGGGCGAAGGAGCAGCGAAACTTCGTCCGCAAATAATTCCACCCATCAAGCTGGCTGCCTGGTGTTTTGTGTGGATGTGTGTGTATTTTCCCAGCCCAAGACGGGAACCGTTTACACTTCCATGTTACAAACCATGCTCGCTCCACGGAACTGCTTCACGTGACGTTCTAAATCCTACCCCGTTCCTTCCAACTCGGCTGAAGAAGGGTGGGAGGAAGGGGACCAGTTGGGGCGAGGGGAATATAATCCGGCTCTGGCATTATTGTGGCAATAAGATTATATGCTAATTCGAAATAATTAAATTTGAATCTTATTTGTTTCCCGTAAAACCTCAGCGACCGTAGTAATTATGCGCATAGCCGATGGACACAAACACATACACACACACATACCAACACACCTTGATCTGGCCGAGGATCTAGAGATAGATGCTGCGTATTCTGGAGCATTACCATTTTCCAGCACCATTTCTCCGGGTTTCTATCGTACGTCGGTTCTGGGAAATGCCTGAAAATCGTTCTTCCATGGACCTTTTCCCGGGCTCCCACGTAAGGCTCGAAACGGAGCAGCTTGTCCACGCGTTGTAGACGCTGGTCAAATCCGATGATATGGCTCAAGGGGGGTTTGTTTGCTCGGCTGCCGTTGATTGCCGGGTGGACAACAACGGCTCCAAACAACGGATAGCCTTGTTAGAGAAAGGACCCCAAAGGTGGACCGAACAATCGGCTTCGATGTAGGCGATTTCGGTTTTCCGCTGTTTGCTTCCGGAGCTCATTAAAACGCACAGCGAAAGTGGTTCGTTCCGGGAAGCCAACAAGATTTAACGCCACCCGGCCAATACCTTCATACCCGGTTAACCGAATCGTGAAGGTGATAATCCAGCGCGGACAGTTTGACTCTTAGTTAGGGCTCGGAAACCATGCGAGGTGAAAGTAATGGTACGTTAGATTTAAATGCTTGCATTTCGGGTTTTTTTCTCGGGCCGGATTCTTCAGACTTTTTCTATAAATCTGGGGCAGTTAAGCGAGATTTAAAAACCAAACATATTGTCATATCGCTGAAGCCAGAACTTTTTTGGATAAACTTGCTTTCATACATACAAAATAAATTGTTTTGGAAAGTTGAATCTTGTTCGGGTGTGTTTCGGAGTGACACGTGAATCACTTTATCTTTTATTACTTTGGGAAATGCGTGTGTTTTTATACACGATAGTTACATACACCCGAGGAAATAAGAATAGCACCACCCTGTTTTTAGCCGATATTTTTTAAATTTCCATAAATTTTGAGCTTTTTCTAGTTTAAAACGTTAGCTGAATCACTTTTACAACTTTTCAGTGAGTTACGATATCATTTATTTGGTCTATTAACATTTAACACAAATAATTCGTTAAAATGGCCTGGAAGTAAAAATAGCACCACTTTGGGTTTTGTTCAGCAATTGCGAATTTTTCAAAAATTAACAATTCTGAGTGGATTTTAAGGATATTATTAGTGAGAATAGAACTTAAATCATAGTAATTAAGTTTTATTAGTCGTGATTTATTTGGTTTTTGAAGGCATTTAGCAGAAATGGGTCATCTTGTCAAAACTGATCTAAACATCAAATTTGGTCATGATGCTGCTCTCTGTTCCATGAAACCCGGTCTTAAAATCTTCTGATTACTTATCGTAGCAAAACAGTTCATGAAAAATTCCGATAACGGCGGCCACAAGCATCAACGTGGGAGTGAAACCCTGGTTACAGTGATAGATAAGCGAATTACGCATAAAAAAGTAGTGAAAAAGAGAAGAACAGCATCGGTAAATCATGTGGAATTCTTCATAAGGTGCCACCAAGACATGTGTAGCAAATTATGTTAAGCGAGGAAACCACAAGTGGCCAGAAAGATTCCACAAGCCCAACATGACAGAGCGGCATGAACTGAATCGGTTTAAATTCGCTGTAAGGTATATTTTTTGGAGCGAAGCATGATAAAAAGTTCTTTTTAGACAAAATGAAGTTTATTTTTCGTTTTTAAGATGTTTGACAATACTTTTGGCACGATTTTGATCAAGAACTTGGTGCTAAAGTGAACCGGTACATTGATGATTTTAAACCATTGATATGGGGAGCTCCCTTACTGCGGCGAAAGCTTGCCTTGCCGTGGATCTGTGTGAAAATGATATCGTATATACTAGAAACAAAGTCAATTGAACAAAATGAGTGTTTGATGGGCTTGGACTTAGTTTTCCAGCAGAATAATGCCGGAAACCACATGTTTATGCTGTCTATAGGTTGGTTTCCACACAAAGATCGGAAATTTTAGGGTGGTCAGTAGACTCTCTGTGTCCTAATCTCATAAACAAGCTTTTGGCCTATTCATGATCATCGTGGTTGTCTTCAAATTTCAATTAGTTAAGCAACAATTACGTGACAAAGTCGTATTTGTGAATGTTGCAAGCATCACGGGCAGAATTCCCTCGAAAAAATAATTTTTTGCCTACAAATCTTCGCATATTGAAGAGATAAGATATAAAAACTCGTAAACTTATTAAAGACATCATTCAATTTTATTTCAATTAAGATACTGTTAGAATATCTTTAATTGCTGAACATAAACCAAAGTGGTGCTATTTTTTACTTCCAGGCCATTTTTAACGAATTATTTCACTGAAATCAGAATAGACCAAATTAATACGATCGTAACCCACTGAAAACTTGTGAAACTAATTAAACTAACGTGCCAAACTGGAAAAAGCTCAAATTTTAAAGACATTTTAAACATATCGCCAAAAAACAGGGTGGTGCTATTCTTGTTTCCTCGGGTGTATACTATTTGTTTTGTATCACTTTCTGCATTTCGGTTGAAGCTTATCTGTTCGTATGACGTCTCTCTAAAATGAATGCACTTAGTAAAAAAACATACAGTTCGACAATTATTTGGGAGAAACGAGAATTTTAAACAAATTAAAAATAGTGGTTAAACAAAAAGAGCAAAGTGCTAGTTTGCAGTAGATTAGATTTTGTTTTCTAAGTAATCCTGACCATGATTGAACATAAGGTAGCTTAATAGGTTTCGTCAAATAAAAATAGAATCGTTTCGTCAAATAAAAATACTAAATGGTACATATCCTATTACTTTGGAATATTAGAAGTGAACAACAATAATTTCAAAGATAGTTTACAGCTTCATTTATATCGGTGAAACCACGGCATTGGAGACGGTTGTCTTATCGTAATTAAAGATTGTTACAAGTATTCCACAGCAATTCGTTTGTCTCTTTAAAAGAGGATTTAAAAGATACCTCTGTCGTTGAACGTGAAGCACCCAAGCCTGACTGGCCTACAAAACTTTCGTTCGGTCCGGATCTTTCCAGGCAAATGCAGACACACGAACGCTCGCTTCAAGGACGAAGGCAGGACGAGCAAAGTTGTTCTGCGAAGCGGACACCAGCTTGTTTACTCCCGCTTACGGTAATATTTAATTAAAGTACCAAGAAGCCGGCACCGTGGTAACATTTTAAATAACTTAAACTTTTTCCCAGCGCTCGGGCAGCGGCCCTCTCCCATGTATCTGCATTAGTTGCGAAGGGTCATGGAGTCTGGAGCTGTTTTTAGCGACGGAAGGAACCGGCGTTTAGCGGCCTCGTTTTCTCTCCGCTCCAAGGGTGAACGCAGGCACAAATAATGCCTCTAATGTTTCTTCCAATTTGCTAATGGGCCTGCCGAAATTCGCCTTTTCCATTAGCGGCCGAGCGCCAGCATTGCGGTGACTGCTAGGAAAACGTCCGGCGCGAATCCGAGGTCGTATTTTAAGTCGCTCGTTTTTCTCTCCGCACTTCCTCGACCGCAGCGGGACATTGGCGGGCAAATGGCCACCGCAAGAAAACCGGCATCCCCTTAAAAAAGACGATGGTTGGATGTTTGGGGGCGGAGGGTGGAGGATGAAAAATACGCCAGCATCACCTTCGGAGCGATGGTGAAATGCGAGCCAATGTTTGTTTGTTAAATAGTTGCCATTTACGAACGCGTTCTTTTTCCGCCTCTGGGAGGGCAAGCAAAGTTTCTGAAATATTAATTCAAACTACAATTTTTCTTTCTACTACTAGTCTAGTCGAAGGCAAAGAAAGAGCGAAGCTAGGGGAAGTTTTTCCCTTTCACTCCTGGTGGGAACGTGAAAAATTGTCACTACCTTTGTGTACCTCTTCCGGGCGAACGTCGGTTGTTGCGGTGTGGAAAACAGCAAAACGTTTATTTCAAACTCATTCACAATCCGGCGTCCGGCGGAAGGAAAAGTCTCATCTGGTCCTTTCACTTCGCTTCAAACACTGGTGTTCGTATTTTCCGTTGTTCGAGCTTCGTAGAGGAAAATAAAAAAAACATGTATAACAAGTTGTGAGGCATAGTAAAAAAAACTAAAAGAGTTTGCGAAAAAGATGAAAAGCTTCTCAACTTTCCTCGGCTTGGTTTTATAGTACCTTTTCTTCTTTCTATTCACAGCCGTCGGGGTGCGGCAGAGTCGTTTTTTCCTCGGTTGGCCCAAAATCGCAGGGTGAAAGATTATTCGCCGCTTAGTTGCTATCTTTCCCCTGGGAAAGCGCATTGAACGAAGGATTTATTTACTCTCCCCAGTCAACGGGGGGAGTTTTTTTCCTCGGTGGGAAGTATATTTTTGTGCTCGCACGTTCGTTTGCACCTTGAATTTTTGTTTTCCGCAACTCGCCGACTCGTTGTTTATCGTCGATTTTGTTTCACTTTTTCTCCAGTTCGGTGTTTGACTGTTTTTCCTTGCTTCAAAAGAAATCCGGAAGACGTTTGCTTTCGTTTCCTCGAACAGTAAATTTGGGGAGAAATAGTTAAGGATTACTCTCACCGGAGTTTGAACGTGGTGGAAATAAATCCAACCGTCCGTCGTTTCCCTCTTCCTCTGCTTCTTCAAACAAACGAAGAAAGTGTCGGAGGAAACCGGAAGACGCTTCCATTTTCCACCACACGGTGGGTTGGGTCACATGAGATTGCGAACTAAAATCCCGTTTTACCATTATGGTAGCTGGCGCACATATCGAACTTTTCCATTGGCCAGTGTCCACACGACCAAGGCACCACAGGATCGTTTTCCCATGGCGCGTATAAAGTGAGTGCTAAACTTTATCCATTTCTCATTCGGAATTTGAGCCCGCCTACGGGGGTTTTCCCTTTTTCTATGTTACCGAACCGAGTGCGGTACAGTTTCTCAACGCCGGGACTCCATAAATGAACAGGACGGAGAAGAGATGTGCTAAATTCTTCAACCCACCATCCCCTATTACCCAGCTTTGTGGAACAGGTGACGTTCCGAGGAGAAGGTTTCGTGTTACAATGCCAGACGGAGGAAGGAGGTGGACAGAGTTTTAGATGGAAATCAATTGGGAATTTCACGAGTGAATGCTCTTCTGGTCAACCTTCCCTCTTTGCAGCACGGATTGGAAAATAGAAAGGGTAAAGTGCGGGGAAAACCACAACCCAGAGCTTTGATGCTGCTCAATTTCAGCGTCGTGCGAATCGATTGTGGTGTGGAACTGCATTTACTTGTTGCTTTCATCTTGCAACGATGGTATGGAATGGTGGGCGGAGGGGTGGGTGGGTGATGGGAGGTGGAAAAACAAGTGTGGATTCATTCGTATGCTCACCGAGTTGTGCAATGGTTGTCAAATGTTTGGCATGGTTTGAATGCATCGGAGCTGCAATTGACAGCCTTGGAAAGTTCAAACGTAGGAATTGTACTAAGAGTTTATAAAAAATTATAGTAGTTTTTGTGGAAACATGGCACTGAATTAAATTCCTTACGCGTTGAAAACCTACACAAATGGTTCATTTTGATTTAGCAAATATGGTTTTGGTAGTTAGATTAAACATTTTTTATCGTTTTTCGCACAGCAACACACAATATTTTATCAGGTTTTTATTACATTTCTGTCCGATGAATGAACCGTATGGCCCGTATGGTCTTTTATTATAAAATAACACGTATTGAAATCAACGTATCAAACAAAACAATCGTGTCATTCGTATCACGAACGACAAAATAATCTATAAACCCTTCGTTCTAAGCTCTGTTTCGATTTCAAACCAATCTCATATCGAAGTTGTTGCATGTTGCAAATCCACGAATCTGATTTTCCCATTTGACTAAATATTTATACTAAAACCCGATTTCGATAAAAATGAAGTGTAGTTTGGTTGGATTGCTTCTTTTCCTAGCACAATCTATTGTCCGGGTGAAGGTTTTCGCTTTTGCTTTCCCACATCAGAATCAGATTTTATCGACAATGAGGCTCACATCGAATTTGTTCTGTTTTTGATGCAGGTTTATGTCGTTTTTCATCCTGATGTTCAGCTCTGCCTAGATGTATCGACCTTTTTTTCGAATTGTTTGCATTCAAAACGGTCGTTTCGGTGGAGCTTTCTTCCGAGAATCGATAGAGTTGGGGTTTGGGGCTAAGCTTTAATCGGAAATGGAACAAGACGTGCTCGTAGTCTGGAGTAAGCGGATGTATCATTTGAAAACAACCACATCCCTGCACTAAGTCAACAATTCCTTCCTTGGTCCGGGGCTTCAAACCGGCTTTGCATCGTTCGACGGTTCGATCCAACGACGTCTCTCTTGACTTCACTAAATGCGTCAAGTGAAGTGAGAGGACGTGAGACAGCTGGCGTCGGTTCGGAAAAAGTGCGTACGGACGGGGGAATTGTTGACCAAATGTAACCGGCTTAACGCATGGGAAAACGACCTCAAAGGCAAGGATTACTTCCAGCTCGTCACTGGCGAAAGGTGAAGCAGTTTTTCCAGCTCGTTGCCCATTTCCATTCGAGCGTTTCCAGCGTCGCTGAAGGTGATGTAGGCCATCTGCAAATACCGAGAAAATGTCCCCAAGGGCTTCCTTTTTCTTTCCACTGCGTCCTTTTTCGAGAAACAAGTTGCACGAAGAAGCGGAAAATTCCCAAAGCCACGCTGATAATACAAACAGGAACCCGTGTGCGTGGAACCTTTCCGAGCAGACGACGCCTTCCCTTTCGGGCCGATGAAGGATCGTTCGCATTTCCATATTGATTTCAAATCGAACCCTAAAGCCAGCTTTTCCCAGCAGGTGCTCGCCCGGTCCTCCTCCTTCCCTGTCTGGCCTTGGATACCCGTGGATGGAAAACTTTGGCGGAAAGGATCGATGTGCCGGATGGGAGCATTTTTGTATGCCATGCGGAAAAGTCCCCACGGAGACTTGTGGGTAACAAATTTTCCAGCTTCATTAGCATGATTGTCTGTGCACGGTGGGAGTGGACAAAACCCTGCCGGGAGGGGGCGGGAAAAAGAAGTCGAAGAAAACTCGGAACAAAAACAGATTCAATGGTGTGACGAAGTGAAAAGACGATCCTTTTAACGTGTTTGGAAAAAAAAAGTGGCGCCGTTCCAGTCGACGATGGTTCAACGCGCACGAGCGTTCGTTTTACAAATTGTGCTTGACACATTCTTAGCACACCATTCAGGCAACAGCTTTTCCATTCAATAATATCTTTGGTGGGTATTTTTCCGACCACTTTTAATGAGATGGAGTTTTCAAAATAGCCGCCATGGAAAGTAAGATGGTTTTCGACTCCATTTTTACACCTTTTGTAAAATGTATAAAAGGTTGCATAAAACCCATTCCCTTATAGCATTTTCAAAACGGCTTTTACTATATGAGTAAGTTTTACATAAGAACTACAAATAACTCCCTCAACGAGAAAGACAGAAATTGGAAAATAATTGGTTATACGAGGAAACATCAACTGGATTCGATTCGATGAAAACCTTTTCCGTGGTCGTGGATGAAATAAAAAAGTGTTTACTTGGAATTGGTTGTAAAATTTATCGCTACATAAACAACGTCATTTCGGTTGCACTTCATCAAATCAAAGTGAATTGAGTTGGGAGCTAAAAATTTCCACTGCGATCCAAATCAGAGCGAACGTAACACGACCATCGTCGAACTGACCACCATCGTGTCCAGTTCGAGGTTTCAGCGGACGAAAGGACCAGAACTAAAAAACCTGGGCACCTCCCGCTCGAGTTGATTCATGGGCCGACGAAGATTGATGTCTTCTGCTCCATAAATAATCAATGAATGCCGTAGGTATCGGTTTCGCTGTCGGGGTCCTGTTTTCCCACGCGCCTGGAAAACACGCATGAGGGATGCTGAACAATCGGTGTCAATTCCGAGCTCTTCCGAGGGAA
>KE525036.1:177909-201230 GCA_000441895.2 Anopheles sinensis
GTGATGCCATTCGAGTCGGGATGCTGACTGTTTCGGGAGGGTGAACAATGGGCGACCCTTTCCCAGAATGTGTTTCCTTTCTCAGAGCTTGGAAGAGTAGGGAGTTCCTTCCGTTGGGGACGATTGATTTCAGCAGCCTCTAAGGTTCCGCCCAAACCCGACGTGAAACGCATTCATTCATACAGAAACAAATTGATTGTCTGTAAGGATCGGGCAGAGAAAGGGATCGAAATCAATCAATCGTCCTCGGAAAGTGGGTGTGTGGGTGTGCGTTCGTCCTCGACTCCTTCGGAATGAGCCCGGGATTGATTACATATTGTTTCACAGTTTCCCAACCGACGGATGGATTGGCAGGGCTCGATTTTGATTTGGTTTCGGTACCCCAACTTTGTATCGGTGTGGTAAATCAACCTCCGGAAAACTCCACCGCTGCCCTTTCCTCAACCAGCAGACCACCAAAACCGGAGGGATTTCGATTTGAAGAAAACATGCTTCGTTTGGATGGGTCAGTTTTTGTGATGAATATTGAAATTTACACATGAGGTGTCTGAGCCGGTTCATTTAGCACTTTGACCAACGCCGTCTGATTGCCTTCACCTCTTTCCCACCTGGCTCCCGTCAGTATGGAATCCTTTGTCCATCGGGTTTGATTCGATTGCTGCCAATCCGATTACTCCTGGGGAATATAGTTGGAAAGGTTCTGGTCCGCTCAGAGAGTGACTGACGTTTAGTAATCGTAAACTGTCATGAGTCCAATTAAAGTATCCTACTGTGAAACCTCAATCACGCAAAAGAAACTGGTTTGAAATGACAAGGATTTTCTTTGTTTCAATTAAGGTATGCGCATGGTACTTGGGAAGATACGACGGAACAATTTGAACATGAACTATCTTCAATTGTATGAAAAAATCATAGTATCGCTAAAGGGGAAAATAAACAATGTACTTCTGTGAAAATTGCTGATCTAGGAGATGATGAAGATAATTAAAAGGGTCATCATGATTATGGCGAGCCGACGAAATGTGCATGTTGATGGCTACTTGCTAAAGATCGGTTAAAACTTTGTCTTCAACCATCGGAAGGATGTGGCCGAAGAGCGAAACAAAAGCAACGAAGAAAGATAGTTCTATTCAGACCTTCTAGCCTTTAGGTTTGCGTTGGAAAACCCGACACCTTTCAACAACGCCAGTAAAAAGCCACTTCAGAGAAGAGGTTCATTATTTTTTTTTGTTGAATGCGTTAACATGGTCTTTCCTCATTTATATTTCACGTGTACCTTTCTATAATCTTATTCTTGGAAGCTTTTCCTTGCTCATGGTTTCACCTACTTTTTATTGTATCGTGATGGGGCAGACCAACTGTACCCACGGAGCAATAAGGTCATTTTCAGTGTGAGTATGAAATGGAAATTGAGTTACGTAAAAGAGGTCTCCGATGTTGGCAACACAGACGCTTTTTGAGTGCGAATGGTGCTCGTTTAGAAAAGATTATTCCGTGGTGGTTACCGAGGTTTTCGTTGTTGTTGTACATTGAAAACAAGTGGAATGTGAAATTATAATGAGTAGCTTTATAAAGTGAACCTATATTTTACCACCACTAAAAAGGTAGC
This sequence comes from Anopheles sinensis, assembly GCA_000441895.2. Lineage (NCBI taxonomy): Eukaryota > Metazoa > Arthropoda > Insecta > Diptera > Culicidae > Anopheles > Anopheles sinensis. The sequence continues at coordinate 179,519 of KE525036.1, forward strand.
AAAGGGGTTAATTTTTGAAGTATTCTGTTTCTCGAAATCACTTTTGAAATCGCCACTGTTTCTCGTCAAAGCACCCTTCTACGCGATAGTAACTCGGCCTTACATACGGCCTCAAGAGTCAAGACCGACAAAAGTGACACGTTGGTGAGAAATTAATTAAAAAATTTAATTACTTCGACCCGCTCCAAGCGAGCAGCACTGCATGCAGCATCTCTCCAACATGATGCTGCAGCTCGGTCTTCAGATGCAGTACTCCATGATGCTGTCAATGCAATGCCCATTTACACTGGAAGGTATATCACAAACACACACCCACACTTATACTCTTACAGCTCAGGGTTTCCCGGTGTGACCCATCGTTCGGACGCATCATTTTCATGAGCATCAACCACGTCGTTGCCCTCTTTTTTTCTGCCGCACCGTTAAATGATGCTGGCTCAGGAAAAGAAACGGCCGACTTGGAAGGATGAAGAACGTCCGAGAACAATACAGGGATGCCTGCCTCGACTCCCATGGAAACGCGGTGACGTCGTTTTATGGAAGGTGCGAAAAACGGAACCTAACAAAAGACCCACCCTCAACGCTGGCGGCCGAAAAGAGGCACCGAGAGGCTGAGGAAAACTTCATTACAGAAACTCGCTTCGTCGATTATGATGCTTATTTATTTCGCTCGAAGGTTGCGAAGGATGCGGCAGTAACCGTGCGGTCGAAGTTGCCTCGGGATGCTCTAAAAATGGACGAAAGATAACGGTGTAGGACGCGGCGAGTCGGAGCTTCCTCCTTTCATACGACTAAATTGAAAATAATAAAGACGAACAGAATTTAATTATAATATAAATTGAGGTATTATTATCCCTTAATCATTTGCCTGATCTCGCACCGGCAGATCTAGCAGGTAGGAAGTCGTCCAGGAAAGGCGTCTGCCGTCGGAAAAGGAACGCGATGATTGAGGAGAACAAACTCCGTACCCGGTTCGAACTCGACGGGGACATGATTGGCTCGTCTTGAACACCCCTCGAAGGGCGGGTGGAAAATACTTCGAAGCTCTTCTGATCCTTGCGGCCAGAAAGCAAATGGGTGGCAAAACATTATCCAGTCGGTCGTAAATCTGTACCATTTCGTGCGTATGCTTCCGGCCCGACCCGGGTTATCCCCACCGAGGATGATAATAAAACTCGTAAAGACTCATAAATTATGATTTTTATGTACCACAGAAGCCGTCGTCACCGTTTCTGCCATCCGCGCCGCTTTTGTCTACGCCGCAAGTGGCAAACAATTCATCCAAAATCGTATGTTGCGCCGGCTTGCGAACACCTTCACGGGAAAAGTCATGCCCCATCCACCGGAAACCACGGGCGGAAGTAGTGCGCGAAGCTGGCGTTGAGATTTGATGGCGATGTAATATGCTCTCGTAAATCCGTGACCCAACAACTGCTTGTCGGCCGAGAAGAAGGATTCTTCATTCATTAGAGGATCATAGAGAGGTTGTTCGTGCGTGGAAAAGTTAAACGATGTTTATTATGAAGCGGTAAAAGGTATGAATTAGAGGCCAACGGGGGCGAAACCGAGGATGCTTTGTTTCTTCGCGTTTTGAAGACTTCTTGCAGGTGAACTGACGCGTCAAATTAGGCCATTTTAATGATGATTGTAGACGCGTCCTTGTTTATTACCGACATCATAATCGTTTTTAATTCATACCGCGCAACCAGTTGGTATGGAATTGTTTTCAACTAGCATTTACCTTGAACGATTGGAAGATTCTATATTAAAGCTAAAAGTAGACTGACTTTTGCACAATCTTTCTTCTAAAGTCGCTTCGATATCCGATATATCGGTTTGTATCCTTACGTCGTGTCTTATGGATCTTGGCTTACCTGTAAAGAAGAAAAGAGAAAAACGGAGAAAACCAACGTCAGCACGTATAAACGATTCCATTTTGCTTTAGTTTTTCAAATCCCTCGACCGTTTGTTGGACAGATCGAAATCATAATCAATCTTCGCTCACGTTTCGTCCAACGAGTTGGTTGCGGAATGGCATTAAAAATTTACCGCCGGAAAATGAGTTCCACCACGAGCGATGTTTGAGCTTTCTCGGGGGTTTCCGAACAAAACGAAAAAGAAAAAGCATTCGCGCTTCCGGCGATGGCCCGGGTGGCCCAATTTCGAGCCCGTTACCGAAATTGGCCAGCAGCGCCACTCAAATCCCTGTGCCAATCAATCTGGACTAAGCTTCCGAGCGCCGCCCGGACACGTTACGGGATTCCGGTTCCGGCGGCAACCGAGGGAAGAAATGCGAAAGGACATAAGCCGCTAAAACCCTTCCCCTAGATTGACGATGCGGATCCGCTGGTTCGGATGTCGCTGGAGGGAGAGAAAGGGAGAGACGACACGTCCCGGCCAGTTACAACCGATGAAAGAACATCCTTTTTTCCTTCGCCATGGAGCTAGGAAAAAACAAACCGGAGCGAAATATAGCCGCACCACCGTCCATCATCATCGTTGCGGTCGAGGAAAAAACCGCATTCTTTCAGTATTCTGCCGGTATTAATATTTCATCTCCATTATCAGCCCGCGCGCGTTGCCTTGGCGTAAACGGGCGTCCTTTTTCCCATTTCCTTTTTGCGTTTTGAAGAGTGGGTTCCCCGCCTTATAAAAAAACCCTCCACCATTCGTCAGTGTCCGGTCGGATGGAGTCCAGTTCGGTGTTTTCTTGTATCCTTTTCAGTTGGTACGCCAAGGGATAAAGTTTCACTCGCATCTAACAAGCGTAAGCCAGCGAGCGGGAAAAGGGAAGAGAAGGACTGGAATGTTCAATCCGCTGAAGCCAACCGAGTCAGCGTGGCCGTGTGTTGAAAATTGCACTTTCGGCTCTCCGAAGCTCCGTAGCTCCGATTTGGCTCGAAAGACGCCAAAGTAAAACTGGAACATTTTTTCCCTCAACATTCTGCAGACGGGGCCGGAAATTGGCCAGGACTTTGCGCTCGTGCTTATCTGGGGCACACGATTGATTTTTCTTCCCGATTGCGAAAAACAGTTCCCCCCAGAGTGTGTGTGTGTGTGAGGGTGTGAGGGTCCCGAGCACATCAGGAAGGGCTTACGATCGTCCCGTTTCCGCCGAAGGAAGCGCCGAATGGGAGAATCATGATGTCGGAAAAATCATGCGGGTTCTCCCCGACACTATTTTTCCCCTTTTCCCGACCGCACCCTTAGGGGAAAAAATGATTTATAAACAAAAGGATCCTTTCGGAGGGCCCGGCGGAGTGTCGATGGCCGGCGGCGTTCCTTCGGCAAAACGGATTAAGGTAATGGAAGCGCACGGAAGCCAGCAATTCTCTTCTCAAGGAAGGTTGCCTGTCCGCATCCGACGAGGAAAAGCCGGCGTCATTGATTCGTTAACTTTACTCCCGATTGTGTCGGAGGTTCGTTTTCCTTCCGTTTTTTTTTTCCCGAGAAGTGTGAGATTAACTTTCACAGATAGCCCGAGAAGGTGGCGAACTTTGTCGGATTTCCCGTTGGAATGTTGGAGCGCTGGTAAAGTTTTCATTTTCATCAAACGGAGAAATTGATTCGACAACTCTAGGGATTTTGATGTGTACGATTGGTTTTATCTGTAGTTTTTAATCTGATCAAATAGTACTAAATGAAACGAACAACTGATTATTTTGAGAAAGAAAACAATGAGAGTATCAAATTTAGTTGCACGAAAATGATCATGTTCTTTAGATTCATCACCTTTAACTTAATTGGTCTACAAAGAAAAATATTAAAGGTACCGCCATGTCTTTCGAGAAAGTAAAGTGGTACGTAAAAGTCACGTAAAACCCACCCGACTTTGGTGTCAAAGCCAGACCCGCGGTAACATTTTGATTAAAGGCACGATTAAAAGACACCAACGCAGGGAGTAGGAAAAGATGGCTGACAAGAAAGATTATTAAATATTTGTGTTCCGTAATAATTCCTCCATGAAAACCCGGAAACGGAGCAAAAAGGATATTCATCGTCCGATCGAAATGCGAGCGGGGCGCTTCAAAGCGCTTTAGCCTGGCTTTCGCGTTATGGCCAGATGCCGGTAAACGATATGGTGAAAATATATTTAAAAAAGGGAGGAAACACTGAACGTAGGAGGAAATTATCTAATACTTTGTTGACTCTATTCCCTCCATTTCGAGCACGGCCACCGTTCGCATTCCTCGGTGTCTCAAATCTTACCATCTCGATAGCAATCAGTACCCAAGTCTAAGGCGGACAGAAAAGCCGACGACGACAACAACGAAGACGTCGCAACTCTACCGTGACTTCCTTGATTCAAAATTTATCTTCAATTTCCTTTCCGTCCATGTCGCGGCATATCCGGTCGGTTGACGCTTCGCTTCGCTTTTCGGGATCGCATTCGGAATCCTTAAGCGTTTCCATTAACTGCCTTCGAAGCGGGCGGTTGCCATGGTTCCTTGAGTCCCGGTCCGAAGGAAATTGCTAACAGTAAGAAAAAAAGGACCCAGAACAGAGATGGTTTGTGTGGAATTGGATTATTTCCGGAAAAGGTTTGCATGATTTTTAAAATCATTTAAATACGATAGAAAGGCGTCAAACGAGTTTTTTGAAACACGAAAAAGAAACCTGAACAGTTTCGTTTCGTAAGGGAACTTTAAAACAGTATTAGATTATACATTTACTGCTTACTGTTAATAATCATCCGACCAATAATCAACCAACTTCTACTTACGTTAAAATGACTCAGCAACATGCTTTTAAAGCTTTTTGCAAACAACAAATGATGAAGTGCAGTCCAAAGCGATTTCGGGGCGCACAAAAGCAGCAGCTAACTAGCCGAAAAAGCATGACACCGCCAGCAATGGAGAGAAAAATCGTTCCACTTTCCGACGCCCAGCTCTTTTGCGGAATGTGTCCGGAGCGGGTAAAAGGAACAAAAACCCCCAATCGCTGCAATTCTTCCATTTTGCCCTACACTGGAAGCTGCACGGCACCGAAAGGGCGTTGTTACCGGCCAACACCAATCACCAGAGTCGCCTGAGGGGCGATAGTGTCACGTTGGGACTCTCTCCCCCAAAGCCGAGGGTCCACCATCCGCTTAGGGCCGATTCGGTGGTCGTAGTTTGCGGTCTACGGCTAAACTTCATGTTCCTTTGTGGCACAACAACGGCCCGCGGATCGTTCCAGCACCGGCCCGGAAAAGATGAAGCATTTTCGCTCTTATCGTACGCCGTGTCTACAACAGACAGTAGCGCAGGAAAAAAAGGAACCACCACAACAATAGCGCAAGGGGTCACACACAAAAAGTGGGATTCCAAAAATGGAGACTCGCAATGGAAAGTCATGAGGAAAACGAGGCTCCTTGGGAATAAGCGTAGCCTTTATTCGGCTTTGCTTACGGTAGGAAGACTTTTTCTTCCAAAAATGTTTCGCTAAACCTTGTGGACACTGCTCGGAACGACAACTACAAGTCTTTTGCGGTGTCTACTCTTTTTTTTTCAACATTCCAACTTCCTCTTGGATCGATAGTAATATGCGATTTTTCGCACAATGCGCTAAGCATTCGACAATTAAAAGATGTTTACTATAAATGCTTGGTAAAACTTAAAAAAGTGGATCTTAAATCAGCCATTTTGCATAGGTTTGGCTTAAAATTTTCAATTTTACTAATAAGAACGTTAACTGATGTGTGAAATAGCAGTACGTCAGCTAAAGAAGATTCCGATGGCTACCAAAGAAAGTGAAAAAAAACTACGTCACCATCTTTCTTTTGTTTGCATTTGCTTGTCCCCTTTTCCCTAACTTTTTTCCAGGTAAACCTCGCCTCCCTTCCCTACGTTCGATTCGCTTTACTCATTTTCCGCCACAAGATAACACAGATTTCTGCACATACAACGGCGATGCTTTTGTTTGTGCCTTCGCTCAGCTTCAACCAGACAAGTGGCTTCCTTCCTTTGCCATTGTGCTGTGTATGCGAGTGAGAACAAAACTCTCACATACGCGCGCGAACACTACACGTCTGGCCGGGGTTTTCCACCAAATTCCGTGCATGCCTTGCGGGCGCGGAGAGGTTAACGCCGGATGAGAATGGCGCGGTTTGTTGGCGCAAGGATGAGCGGAACTGTCCGAACGAAATGAAATGGGAATCCCAAGCCATACAATTCGTGAATTTATGTGGTGTACTGAAAAATGTGTACCAAGCATGCAGCCTGAACATTTAATCCGAAGAAGAAAACAAAACTCAACACACAAACAAACAAAACATAAGCCAGAAAGCAGACTGAAGGATATGTCTTAACGTGACCGCAAATAGGTGGTCCGTGTTAGGACATGTGAAAATGTTTAAAATTCACCCATGACATAAAAAAGACCCGTATTGAAATTAATTTTCAACTACAAAACATTTTGATACTAAACTTTCCAATGAAGTGAACAATTGAAAAGGAATAAATTTAGAGTGAAGCGATGAAAAAGAAATTTTACCGGTAGGTCGTTAAATAAAAATAAAAATGATTACTCTTTTGTGACGAAATTCTTTTCCACTGCTTCTCACAAATTTATCCAAAAGAAACCCAAACCCGCCTTCGAATGGACCATACGTAGAATATGTTTCTTGAAGTCATTTGTCTTCCTTAAAAATACTTATCCTGATGGTAGGAGAGTATTCTTGACTTGGAGGACACTTGTGGCCAAAGAGTAATCTTCCTTTTTCTGCATTAAATACTGGGAAAAACAGGGATCGTCCGCAAATGTTCCCATCCAAAGACATTCCGAGTCTGTCTTTGGAGCAATTTCGGTTCCGTTCTTTACTGCAGAACCAAAGATTAATGCATTTTTAAAGCGCATAGCACCGCTCGTCAGTCGATTTGAGAAAACCGGAAATGGCATGTCAGGTCGGGAACCGTTGATTATACACTCCCTGTCTGGCAACACTGTCATCCGAAAGGGTTTCAGGCCGGGAATTGAAAGCAAAGGTAGTACGTTCCTTCCAGCCCGGTGCCGCATTTGTGCACGCGTTGCGAACTGCAATCATTCTTCTTGCCAAATTTGATTTACAGTCAGCTTGATTGCGGCGGATGTTAACCGACGAGTTCCATCCCTGGCCACCATGCCCTTCGCCTGAAATGGGAGGGCGGATGAGCGCATTCAGTCTAGGTGGCTTAAAAGACATCAATTTACTCGCCAACGAAGCGGAGGCCAGTTTGGGGCGCAGATCCGGAAGTTTGGATCGGGTTTGCGGAAAACTGCCGTCGTGCATCGTGACAGAGAGAAAGGGAAAACCCACCCGCCACGGCTGTCGTGCTATCATTTTCCACTACTTTTCCCCCGTAGGATTATCGCAATCAAGCGTCTCGTCTTTACGCCGACTGTTTCGTTCTTTCGTTCGAAACGAGGAATCAAAATGAAATAAACAAAAAAAGTTGGAGTCCGCAACGGAAGTGAAATAGAGTGCGACATAAAAAAAATGCATCAAATGGCTTGGGGATTCTCGAAAACAGCAGCAAAAGAAGCGATTGCTGACTTGGTTCATCCAAATCGACCGCTAACTCTCAAACCACCCTTGGACCTTCCCCGGGAGGCCAAACATAAAAACATAACACAGCTAAACGAAGGAAACTGGCGAAGGGAAGAGAACGGGGATGAGCATAGTGGGGGTTTTCCATGCCATTCTCCACCCCACGGTGGGGAGGAATGTTGTTGCCGTGTTGCACGTCAAGTGGAATTGAAATGTACTTCGTAAAAAGCGCCCGCCGTTGGGAGCCTCGGAAGTCGCTCAGTTGACTGCCCGTCGTTACCATCACACTAACACACCCGCCCCTACATACACAGACACCCCTTCAGGCTGCAGTCGCTTATTTATGCATAAGGTGCATCGACGGTGCAAGGAAAAGCGCCACGGAAAAGCGCGAAACGGTGTATCTTCGCTGATGGAAAGACTGCATCGCGTTGTTGCCTGCTTAGCGTGCATGAAGCAATCGCTTTCCATCAAGGCGAAGAGTTTCGAGTACTCACCAAACACACACACGCACGTATACGTCAGAGGGTGGGTCTTAGACCTTTTTGAAGGCCCTGTTTGTGCACTTTTCCGGAGCGAAGCGGTGCCCCAGAAAAACACGCATCGGCTGATATCGTCGGCTTTTTGCAACTACTTTGCAACACTTCGTTGCGTCAAATCGACTCGATTGAGCCTGAATCTCACGGTGGGGTGAAGAAGAAGTTTTCCCTCTAATACTCCTCCCTTCTAAGGTTTATCTTGGTGCTGCCTGCCAAACCCAACTTAATCGGGGAACCTCCCATGGGGTTTATTGTTTTCAGCTGCTTTTGACTCTCGTTCATGTCTCGTTTGGAAATTGGTTCGATTGCACCCGACCCGTTTATTGCGCGTTCCGACCGCAAACAATCAGCTCTGCGATTTTTGTCGGTGGTTTCGTGACTACACTTCGACCGTGCTAACAGTTTCGACGCGTGAAGTTTTATGTTCTGTCGGGACACGAAGAAGAACAGAAGGCTTATTCAGAGGCATTTGAAGACGATGAAGTGTCGAGGAATGGCGGGAAAAACTGACGGTTCAGATCACGCTCTGATTGCATTGAAAGGCTCGTTAGTGCTGATTGTACAAATTGACGGATGGCATTCATACCGAAGATGGAAATGTTTTACGGTGATCTCGTGGCTTACTACTTTTCACTCCATGGAATAAACATTATGAAGCGGGTGTTTAATTAGCTCTTGAAAAAATATGGGCACCGGTTTATTGTTATTTGATCTATTTTATTAAGAAAAATAATAGCCTTTACTGTTTGGTCTTCAGTAGTAAAATAACAACCCTTAATTCTGCCTTTGTGCCCACAAAACCATATTGATTTGATGCGGCAGAAATGTTGGATGCTCATTAGTTTGCCAAATTTTCACTCCAGCTTAGCCACAAATTTCGAAAGAGCAACTGAAATGTAGCTTTGCATTGTAATCTTCTGTTTAAGAGTACTTACACCTGAGAAGCAAATGATTTAAAGTCTTTTAGTCATTGCTCCTGCTACATACTACTGGTCAAAATACCCTCAAATCTGTATGCTGTGGCTTTTTTTCAGAACATTACAGTTGAATCGAAAGCAAAAACAATTTATGTAATTGAGCAAAGGGGAAACAATTGGGATTAGAAAATTGTTATTCCAATCCTTCCGAAACCCAAATCAACGCTGGGGGAAAAAAGATTAACTGTGACTCGTGTGTGTACACTATTTTCCTCTCCTAAGGTTTCACGGTCCCGTGCACCAAGGAAAAGTTCATTTAAAGTTGGTGCATGGTGCTAATGCAAGAACAAAACGAAACCTAGGACTCATTTTTTCGGATAAGGAAAAACTTGGGTGTACAGTTTGAACCAATAGCAATTTTTTTCTTCCTTTTTTGCAAGATGAGGTTTCTTCCGAGAGAAGCAAAGTCCAAATTTCCAGTCGGGCGCAGTTCGGGGAAAGAAAAATGGGCTGTCCATATGTGGTGTATTTATTTGCTGTTTGTAGTTAATACTTAAAATCCGCCTCGCCTCATATAGCCAGCAACTTGGGTTTTTCCACAATGGGGAAAAACCCCTCGTAACGGGTGGCCATTATTAATATAAGCCATAATTGTGCAGCCGGCTCTCGCTTGGGAAAGGAGAAAAGAAAAGTGTAGTAACATAATTGCAACAGCTGCCCGTCGCAACGCTCACCGTTGGCTCTTCGGCAATATGTTTTACCCGGGCCCGGAGGAAGTACTTTTCTCGAGATATTGTGGAGTGTTTAAGCGCTCGAACTTTCGCTCGATTCCCACGCGGATAGCTTCGGGAAAGCCAACTTTCTTCGCCCCAATGCCAGCCCAGCCGAGCTCCGATAATTTATTGCATGTCAGAAACGGTTAACGGTGCAACTTTTACTGCAAGAACTTGTTTCACGATGGCCTTCTCTATCCAAACACCATATGGGCTGGCTTCCAAGGGGCAACTAGAGAAAAAGGGGTAAGGATGGGGATGAAAATGCACTAGTACTTTTCCTAGTTTTTCCCCGCCGATCGCTGGGCCGCCGAAGGCAACGGGGTGGAAAATAAGTGTTTCTAATTGCTGCCAGCGAAAACAACACGCTGGAGTGCGAAAAAAGAAACCCACACTAGAGCACACACACAAACTATGGACCTATATAAAATCTCTTGCCAAGGAAAGGATGCATTTCAATCGTTTTTAATGTAGATCGTCCGTTCCGAAAAACCAACTCCGTCCGAAAGAACTTCATAGACTCGAGTAGTGGAGTGTTTTTCTTCCCCGTGGCAACACTTCAGCTCCGAGTGTATCGATCTTTGCTCAATCAACTCAATCCGCTGGAAGCCGCTGGAGCTGTTTTCCCGGACGGATCGGGAAGCAAAAACCATTCACATACATTTTCCATCTACGGGAAAAGAAAGTACCAAAAAAAAGCAACACGTTTTCCCGAATGATTCACGACCGATCTTGCCGCAACATACCCGAGGCTCGAAGTGGAATGGTTTTTCATTTGTGGAAAAGCCTGTCTCGTTCGCCCGTTATCGGGAAAATAGGAACGCCACACCGTGAACGGAAGTATGCACTCTTTTTTCCACTCCACCGCCATATGAGGGTGCCATTTTGAAGTGCTCATACACAAACACACACAAACACACTGGCCGATGCGATTGCGATTCCTTGACTTCTTTCCTTCATTCGCACGGCATGTTCATGACTTTTCCTGCTGGAGGTCAGGCTGGTTCCAGTGTTTCCACCTTGTTTTTGTTCGGTCGATGGGCACTCAACGTTCCATCATCCCAGCTGGGAAACCCAGCCTTTGGCAAGGTCCGGTATCTACCGAGAAATTACCTTTTTTTCCGGTCAAAGTTTTCCCACCCCGGAGGGGGAGAGTTCGCTCATTAATGCGATAATTGGTGCAATTTTCCTCGGAGCTGGTTCCCGGAGGGCATCAGACACGCACACGGCAGCACGTCAATCAGTTGTATTTGAAGAAACAACTTCAGTTCGGTCGATAAAAACCAATTGTTTTCCTTTTCCTTTCCGATGGGCGTTTTCCACGGTGGTGAAGTGAAAAATGGAGTGCTACTGAAAAGGCTCAAATTGATTCGTTTCAATTGCCCGCTTTCTAATACGATTGATACGGTGGTTCTCAATTGGAAACTGGTATGAGAGAAGGACGGAAGAAAATTTTGAAATCAAAATCAAACGGGCAGCTGATTTTCGAAAGCTAAACATCATCCAGCGATAACGATGACAGGTGTCTTGGAAAATTGCATTCGGGTGGTTCTTGTCCGGGAAATGAAATGCTAACCAATTCCAGAAGCTGTCGACATTTTCCAACAAAGACTCGGTAGTGCTTCGATTAGCTCTTCAACTATTCATGCTGCATTCTCATTCAACATGTGCTTCAAAGCGTTATCTGTTTCTTATGCAAAACCGGAGGCTTATCCTTTCCCGCCCTTAAATGGAGACGACCATTCCGAGACAGAAAGAAAGAAACGAACCTAATCTAATGGGTGAGAAGGTCTGCTGCATAATTTATCCTAATTGGGCACCATTCCACGTACGTTTTTCATATCGAGTTTATCCTAAACGAATCCTTGGCCCACACCTTTCCCCGGCATCCGGGTGCTGTCCACGAAGTTTCGAGTTCTTGCGGGGTCGATTCGGTTTCTTAGACAAACAGTTGCTCCGATTGTCGGGGATTATCCGCCTGCTGGCATCCATCACGTCCCGACAGTATCCGACCTTCGGAGGGATGGCACTTCATTGCAGTACATTCTCGCCATCTGTCACCAAACCCCGGAGCAGCAGCTGGCTTCGGAGAGGGCTGCAAATTCTTAGACTCGCCGCACAACCACAGCCACGCTTTGGAACAGCCGGGCAAGACAGCGTGGTCATAAAAAAGTTAATTATTTTATATGAGCTACGTGACAAATCTTTTCCGGCACACAATCTGCTCCGAGGCGACACTAATCTGGCGGCCTTTAACCCCAATCCATCGTTTGCCAGGCCATCCCAGCAGATCAACCCTGTTGATACCGGACCAGGCTCTAAATTTACCCGTTCGTCGTCGTTCTCGCCAGCGTCCGGCGTTTTGGTGTAATTACAAGCGACCTTCCGTCCTCTCGGTGCCGAGTTTTTCTCGCTCCAGAACAGGCCGATGGGGCCTTTTATCCGACAGCTGTTTGCGAGCAAACGATGGGATAACGTACGGCACGACGATGGAGCAAAAAAAGGGAAAGGTAAATTAATCGTTCACATGTCCCCTCGTCGGAGTCGTCGTCGTGCAAATTTTCCATTGATCATCCAGTTCCAGCTGTCCGTGTGGTGTTGTGTAAAAATAGTTCAAAGCCAGTTCAAACTCCCCCATGGATGGAGAGACACACAAGGACACGGGTGCGGAATAATAGGTCACTCTTTTGTCGTAACTATGGATTTTCAACGCTCCATTGGGAGGGTTTTTTCCGGGGCCGTAGCGCTTCCGAACGTTTCCCTTAGGCAGGAAGAAGCATTTATCGGCCACTGGGGACCACTTTTTTATTGCACGATGCACTTTTCACCCGTGTAAAACTGTATGTGGTTTATCTTTAGCCTTCCACCGCAGGCGCTTTACCTTTTTCCCCCGTTTTCCACACACCGTACCGGTCACCATTCCGGATGTCGACTTCCAGCAGGGCAGTGGATTTTCGGAAATCGGAATCACGTGATCCTAGGAAGAGGACTCCATCCAATCCGGTCCTGTGCCTCGGGAGATGTGCCGGTGATAGCGAGCGAAAGTTCACACTACCAATCGGGCGGGAAAACCCACCCCCAACCAAAAAAGACAGGAAAGGTGAGGTCGAAACAGATGCCAAAACTAATCCACCCCCAGGTTGGTTTGCTTTTCGGTGCCACAAAAGCGGTTCTACACTTCTGCGGTTCGTAAAACCCCTGGAAAACGATGCCAAAAGGCATACAAAAAAAGCAGTGGAGCCCAGCCATTGGGAAAGCGAATAGTCCGTAATGCCCGTACACCATTAACATTGCATGGCGAAATTGTTTGAAAGTGTTCGCCCACCTCGAACCATCGCGTTCCGATCCGGTTTTGGTTGTCGAATCGAAAAAAGCGTCGCTTTTCCTTCACACGTGTGTTTTTCTTCCATCTATCTGCTCGGACCATTTCGGCGAGGAAAAGTGAAGCCATATCGTTCCGAGAAGGGTGTTCGAATGTGGGTCGTTTTCATCGACCCGGAACGGAAACCCGGAAAGACGCGCCCCATTTAAAGCAGGTGAGCAACAGGAAGCAGAAAGGAAAACAACGTGTCGTTTCTGCTTCAAAACCAGGTGTCAAACTGTGATCTTTGGTGCAGGTGCGCTTTCAGATTACAGCCTTGAGTCCTTGCCACTTCATGTTTGGTTCTTTTTCGGCACATTTTTACCTCATCTACAATGAGATCGTTCGATAGTCGATAGTTTTAGCTGGATCTTGTATGAAAGGTATCAAGAATAAAGTACTTTTGTAGGGAAGACTCGAAATAAACGTAATCATGTTTCATCGATAGCTACTTTAAACTGTTTTAGCTGTACTGGACTAAAAGTTTTACAGTGTTGTTTCTCAATATACGAAACGCAGTACTATAATAAATTGTTAAGTGAATTGTCCATGCAAATGGAGTTTCAAGTTCAAGTTTAAGATTTAGCAAATGATAACAACAAAGGAATTGTTTCAACCGAATTGAACGAAAAACCCATGAAAGAGTACATAAATTAATATCTTCTTATGTACTGGTACAAGTTCTTTAAAATGCGAATGAAAACATGGATTGCATTCAGCAGCTATCAACAAGACATTCGTAATCAGCTACTCAAGCTACTGAAGACACACTGTCGTCTACTCGCTCTTTGCAATTCTATTTTCATTTTCATCATTTCACAATTGACGAGTAAGATGTGCTTCAAAATAGTTTGCATACCAACAGATTAAGACGAGGCCTACAAACATACACACAAGACGTTGCTTGTTTAGAAGTCCTGGAGCTTCCTAAATCAGCTCATCAAAAGTAGTTTTTCTGTTTCGTCTCGTGTCCGGAAAGTTTCCAAGACATAATCCACTAACCGGTAAAAACTATCCTCAACATTTAAGGAAACGAAGGAATGTTTTCTGGCATTCCTTCGCAAGTCAAGGTGAAGGGATTTGAGTTCCTCCAAAAATGAGGCCCTCTAGCGCGCGAACTCTAGGGATTGCTCAAATCTTTGGCCAAAAATCTTGACGAGATTAAACAAACTCTTCAGACAACGTGGTAAACTACCACCGCCTCTACTCAGGCCGACATTCTTCAGTCCCTTCAGCCGCCCCCCGGAACGGGACTTTTGCGTTCTCTATCCATCATCTCAACTCATGCGCTCGTGAGGCCTTTCCGGGGCCGGGAAGTTGCTGAAAAGTGTAGTGTATCAAAAGTTTTTGATTTATTTGCCCGGGTTCCGGCGCGCGTGTCTTGTCGTGCGGTAAACGAGGCCGTGTCGGCCCTAGGACGTCCTCTAGTGCTGCTCTCTTTCTCTCTCTTTCTCTCTCCTGGGAGTTCCCGACCGACGAACGGGCTGATAATGAAGATACGATGTTCGTTGAATTGTTAAACACTTTCCCGGCTCCGGCCGTGGAACGGTTTAGTGGAAGCTCCCCTGAGGGGGTGAGTCGCATTCCAGCCGGCTCGAGCCTCTTGTCTTGAGTTTCTCGTTGGCCAACCGTCTACCGGAGATGCGGCGACCTCCAGGGACTGATTGTCGGGAAAGAAGGCCGGTCCCGTTAAACCAGCTTCGGCGTCGAAACCCAAACCGACGATAAACAGAGTTTCGTCCCCGGAGTTTGGCGGTACAAACTTTTCTCCGTGTGGAGGTGCCGGGGAGGGTCTCGAGAGAAAAACGGTGGCAAATGGCGCCCAAATTGGGCACGGTGGTGTGTAATGGCGGACCCGGATCGACAAGGACGACGACGACGACGACAACGTGCCAAAGCGGAATTTTAAATGTATTAGAAATTAAATATTAACCAGCAGCAAAAGTCACGCTTGCCACCGCTTTCGGGGTTGGTGCAGTGCGTCACGCAAAGATAGCGAAAGGCCGGAAGGGCGCACTAATACCAGCACACCGGGTTAGAGCCACGATTGTTCCGCGTTCGGTTGGCGTTTTCCTTTGAGAGGTGGTGAGATGCTCAAACGAGCGCACACTGAACTTAATACGCCTATCTGCAAGGAACATGCAACTTCTCCCCCGTCCTTCTCGTTTTTCCGACGTCCGAACAGCACACACATTTCCACCTCGCACACAAAAGGGTCGCACCAATCTTCATTTGTCAGGCGGCGACGAGGAAATGCGAAGGCAAATGACGAGAGTCGCTCGTCGTTGGCGGAGTTTGATCGGAGTGGCAAGGTGTGCATAACACCAAAGACACACACACCCACCCACAAGTACGCCTCCCTGGCCACATATTTCTGTGTGATTGTGGAAATCCGGTCGCTTTTCCGGTCGGCGAAGTGGTGGAAATTAGAATGCTCCTTCAAGTGAATGAAAATAATGAGCTTCAATTTAGCACCAGCTGCTGCCCCAAGGAACGTTAAGCGATGGCGAGGCGTCGAGTTGTGCCTTGAGACACCTCCCCCCTCTACACACCTCCCCCTCCCCACGACTCCTGTTTGCTAAGGGACGGATGTCAGGGAAGAGAATGCGCGCCGGGCTGGGTAAATAATTATATAACCACCGACTGACGCACCGCTGCGGTTTTCCGCCACTGGCCACTGGAAGTGGGACAATTTTCCGGGGGAATCCGTGGACCTTCGGGAAACCAGGCCGCCTGTACGGTACCGTTGGTGTTAAGCGGATATTTAAATAAATTATTGTCTTCTAACCAGTCGAGGTTCTGGAAGGGAGTTCCGTGTTCGGGAGTATGTGACGGAAAAATAAAACATTCCCAATCCTGGCGAACATTCGATCATGAAGTGCTGCAAACGGAGGAAAACAGGAGCGCACAGGCGTTTGCACGAAATTATTCTAATTCATCGCCTCGCAGCGGATGTTTAATCTGCGCTTATAGCGGAAGCAATGAATAAACACAAATGCGACTGCATCCGGGCGAACGGGTAGTCGGAAAACTCCGCACGGAAATGTGCGCTAATGAGAGCGCTTTGTACAGAGGATTCCGGAACCGACGCAGCTGCCACCGTCAAGGCTCATTTCCTTGCTCGGCAAACGGACGCAATCAACCGCAGTTGAACGCAATCGAAGCGCGATTGGGGAAGAAAATCCAGAACCCCAAGACGAACGCATTTCAAATCGAATAAAAATTAACGACCACAACCTAGCCCTGGTTGAAAGTGTATGAAAGTGTTGGAAAATCCGGTGAGGGAAATTTATCTGCACATCGATTTTTGCAACCTTTCCACCACGTTCGTTCGGTGTCTGCCGTCGTCGATTGGTGGAAAACGAATTTCAAATGACGAACGAATCAATTTTCCACCTCGTCAAACGGATTGGCTGCTTTCGAGCTGGAATCCTTCATCGACCGCCTCCTCCGAGGTCCGTTCGTTAATCGTTAATTTAATCATGAGCCGCTTTTCGGCGCAAGGAAAGGTAAATGGGGTGACGAATTTTGCGCTTCGTTTAATTTCCTCAACGCATCATCGCGTGACACTTCAAGGCCGTCTCCGCACGTTCCGTCTCGGTGGTGACATAATTTAATCACGGCCGGCTTAAGTCCGATCGTGACCAACGCCAGGACGATATGATAATTCGGTGGCCTTTGATTTGAAGAAGGTCTGCTCATCCCTCGCTACACGCTTTTGTCCGCAAAAGGTTATGAACGGAATAATCCTCGCCGACGGGGAAAATACCCAAGTCATCGCAGACAGCTCTGAAATCTTACCCTTTGCCGGAAGTAGCGAACAAAGCGGGGAAAAACAAACCTTCCCTCCGTCCATTATTCATCTCGCGGGAAAAGGACATTCGATGGATCGCTTCCTTTACGTTGAAGGAACGCATCCTATTATTGATTCTTAATGGAACCGTTTCGACGTCCCGAGCTGCTCGGTTCTAATTTTGGAAAAGCGTGTCAAAAAGGCTGATCCCGGAAAGCTTCCCTCCATCGCCGTCGGTTATGGGGAAAGCGAAAGGCTGGAAAGGATGTAGGTTTTCCGATGGAACGGTCTTCGTTCATCCGCTGTTTCCCAATTTCTCACTCTCTCTCTCTCTTTCTCTTCCCAACATCCGGCACAAACTTCACCCTCCACTTCATGCCCCAGGCTGGCGTTTTCCCTCTTCTCTTCTTCCCTCCGCTCACGGTGATAGCCTCATCCTGGTGTCGGATGGATCAACATTAACGAACGTAACGGAACGTTCGCGAAGTGGAAAAATGTTGTTTGCTTTCAATTTCCACCTGAGTGCGGATAAAACGTAGGAAAATATGCGTTCGACCCGCCCCGGCTCCCAGGTCGTTTTTCCATCAATAGCGGGCCATCGGCAGGTTGACGTCGCAGCTCAATCATCTATCAGACTCCCGAGCCTCCCTGGCCTAGCCTGTCGGGTCCGACAATGTTCAAATAAATTATTCTACCGACCCCGAACCCGAAAGAGGTCCCTGGGCACCGCTGTTGTTTGTGTGTGCAGGACAGGCAGGGAAAGCCCGGTGCTTGGAAAGAGGAAACGTTCTCGTCGATGGCGCGTTAGTGGTTGTGAATGGGTGTACCTTTCGTTCGCAATGAGGAAACGAGAGCGTAGGAAAAATCGATATACACCTTTTCCTTCCACAACGCGTTTCGTTATTTACCTGAAATTTTCCGCTGGAAAATTGTGTGGCTCGCCTGCAAATGAAAGCGATCAAATGATTTCCGCATCGCCATTTCTATCATTTCCAGGCGTCAGTTCGCGTTCTACGGGAAACATCAGTACAGGAGAGTTTATAAAATTCACTAAAAAAATAATTCGTCCATTAAACTAGTTGACAAAGAAGGAAAAGAAAACTTCATACAGCTAAATTAAATGGTATCATACAACCTACTATTATCGGTCAATTAGTCTGGGAGGCCATCATTCATCCGAGGTAAATGGTAATTTCAACCAAGCAAAAGGCAAACATTAAAAAAGGTGTTTGCCTACGAACGACAACGAGAGACGAGAAAATAAAAGAAAAAAGTCCCCATAATAACAGGGGTTCGGTTACAACAAAGCGTTTCCACCACATGGCGTACATGTCTAACGAAGTAATTTTCCTCGATTGATCATCCCCTTTATCTTTTGCCTTTCGGGCCACAAAACCGCTCATTTGTGCCACGACCGAAGAAGAAATAAAAAAGGCCATTAGTAACATTCGTTCGACGAGACCGGCGAGCCGTTGGGCGAAGAAAGTTTATGCGAATATCATCGCCTTTTTCCAATAAGACGGAGGGCGATCGGGATGGGGAAGGTCGTCATAAATGTATAACAAATTCGATATTAATCTTTTTTCCCCACCAGCTGTCATTCGGCCGAGGGACTGAACCACGTTTAGGGGTTCTCTTTCTGGTTCCCCGGTGTTGGCGGAGCCAAACGTCACGTGTGAAAAATTCATGTGGAAAAGCGTTCCCCGTCGTGTAGCCGTTCGTTGACCGAAAAACGGACATAAAAAACGAATTTTCCGCGCGAAGGGAAGGTCGGCCGGGAAAGGCGATGAAAGGGAAAGTGCGCACACTTCCGTTCCGTCGACAAGGGTCACCGAAAGTAAAAACAACAGGCGATAAGCTAACACGGCCAAATGTTGCGCCACTTCAAGGTCTACGATATTTCCACGGCACGAGGGACGTGTTGGCCGGAAAGGGGGGGGGGGGTAGGAAGGGAGGCACTGCGACCGCCCAAGGATACGGGAATACATCAAAGGAAGTGTGCGGCACTCGAGACGTTGACGGCGCGGGCCAAAGTAGAAGCCAAACATAAACATTGCTTATGAGAGCCAGTTTTTTACTTCTCCTTCCTCTTTTAATGTCTTCTTGGGCGACATCTTGAGGAGCTACATCTTTTTACGTTTTAGTTTTTGGGGAATGTTATGTGATGTTTTCCGTTTCGTCACCGGACGTTGATGTTTTTCTATCTTTGGCTCCCGCTTCTTAGAAGACCGTTCCCGACTTTTTTATGCCAGCTCTATTGCCCATTCGATGACATGGAAAAAATATCAACATCAAACACACTCCTCCTCCAACCCAACGACAGAGGAGAGGATCGCCCGTAGGTCCATAAAATGTTTATCTTGAAACGGCCACCCAAAGGACATCCAAGGCCCTACCAGTACCCCGTCTGCATTCGGTTTTTCTCCACTTTTCCGAGCATCCTTTTCTTCGTTTCGGTTTCGTCCCCTCAGGCATCAACATGCGACGCTCTGTTGAATGCGATAGCGGACCCCGGATCTCGTGTGTGTCGGTCGTTCCTTCGCAAGCCATGGCGTTATCGGCCATGTTCCATTCTATTCCTAAGCCGTTCGGTCGTCGACTCACTTCTTTCACTTTGCCTTGCGTTGTCGATGTCACTGATGAGGTAGCACTTTTTCCTCACTCTTCCTTCCAACATCTTGCTTGTGGTATTTGGGCGGCGAAGAAAAAAACTCCAGCACAAGCTGGCGACGTGTTATGATGTACTGAGGCTTTTTTGTTCGCACTTTCCTGATGCGTGTTTGCTGACAACGGTTGACAGGACCGCATCAGTTTTTCTTACTCTTGAAGGATCACGCGAACCATGCGAAGGGTTGCTTATGATAATAAGCTTCATTTACAACCGTGCTTACCTAATTGAACGCTTATGTCAGTCCTTTTCGCTGTTGAACGCCGTGCTGCATCCGGAGACCCGGAGCCACATTCCCAAGCAACTCCTTGCAATCTCGTGTGTGTGTGTTTGTGTGAGACGTGTTTACGATGGCGTTAAGGAGACATTGAACCTAAGTGCATGACTTGTACACTCTCCCAACGGTTTATAGTTCTCACACTTGTTCCGTTTTGTCCGTTCGTGTTGTGTGAAAATCGACCCCGTCAAGGCTTGACTCAAGCTGCACTTGTGCCGTTTCCAGATTTTCACACCCACTGTGTGTTGGTTCTGGTGCAAGTGAGGGAAAATGTTCACTTCAGCTACGTGCACACGGTTCTCAAATCACACCAACGTGTAGCATCGAGGACGACCAGTGGATTTGTCCGACATTCGGTGGAAATTCGAGACGGCAACCAAGTTTTTCATGCGAGAAAATCTGGTGTCGTGTCGAAGGGACAAACGGGCCATGGGTTGAATCACATTTGTTTTTCCCTCTCCCAAACAGCTCGTGTCAAATGCCACTCGATGCAAGGAAATCGATGGGATGAAAATTGAAACTCTATCCTGCAGCAAAACGATTGTTGTAACGGATAAATGCCCTTCGTCACGTGACCACAATTGAGTATGGAGCGATTGCCTTCCGTCGGGTAAGTGACTAAAGAAGAACACCGGGAAAAGTGTAGCCATGCATAGAGAACGAACTGCAAACCGGAGGACGATCAAACACTTCGGCAAAGAACCGTCTCGAGCTAAGTCAACGCATACATTATAAACCTGCAAGCGTACCCTCCGGGGAGGTGAAGTCTTTCTAAAGTCAAACCTGCAAAAACAACACGCGCCTTCAGGATACCGAGATCGTGGAGGAGGCGGGATTTTCCCGGAAAAGATATACTCGATGCGCTGCGAAAACCCTACGGCACGGGAAAAAGCAAACACACCTTCTTTTAGCAAGAGCTAACTCGCACACTCGAAAGCCATACAATCACCGAAACAACAAGTACCCCCTCGAGGGGACGACGTCAAACGTGGTACCTTTACACACGCTCGGTGGGTCTCGACAGAAGAAAAGCTTTGCGGCTCGGTGGCGAAAACAAACCAACCAAGCCCGGGAAAACGGCCGACGGCGGGCAACTGTCCAAACAGCGGAACGGAATGTTTGAGCGATTTCCGGACCACGGGACGCGCTTTGATCTGGATTTGTTTGCTTACCGAGGCGATGTTGAAAGGCGAAGCGCATTCAATAAGAGGCCCGTTCGGTTGCATAAACTTTTCCACGTCGCTTTCCGGTGATGCGGAGCCGGAGAATTTACCGCGCGGGAGCTTTGGTCTTGTTTTTCATGTGAATCGAAATTCAACTCTTCTGGAACGGATTATCTTCAAAGAAATCGGATAAGCGATCACGATAGAAAGGGAAATGAGTCCCGAACGAGCTGAGCACAAAGTACCAGGCGCCTCCATTTGGGTTTCCATTATTCCATCGAAAGCTCCTCGAAATCTCTTTTACGTTCACAAATATGTTTAACAAACAATTCCGCGGTAAGATTCTCGGAGGACTCTTCGAGAAAAACATGCGATCATCCAATTTGTTAACCAAACAGCTTCATCAACACCATCGAGTAAAGCCTCGCGGCCTTTTTTTTCGCTTCTTCTCCAAAATATAACCAATCCCATAAAATGCCATCGTCATCGTCAATGTCGTCAAACGCTGTTTCGTTTCTTCCGTTTCCCCCATTGACGTGAATGTCAATAACGGGCAAGAAAAATATCAATTTCGCTTATCGAAATCAATTATCGACCCGACACGGATAGAATAGCCCAACCCTCCAACACACAACGTCAGCTGAAATCGGCCGACTAAGAGAAAGAGAGAGAGAGAGAGAGAGAGAGAGAGAGAGAGAGAGAGAGAGAGAGACG
>KE525036.1:201250-261814 GCA_000441895.2 Anopheles sinensis
AGAGAGAGAGAGAGACAAGTATAAAGGCGTTATTCATGAGGTCACCGCGTCGGGATCAGTGAAGGAGGAAAAGTTTTGTTTATCGAGTTCGGAATTTGTTTGCATTTGCCATTTTCGGCGCGCGTATTTCCAGGCTCAGTTTGTTTGTAGGAAAATGGCGGGGAAAGTGATACGAGATACGAGCTGGGCGAACTGAAAGGACATTAAAGACGGTAAAGAAATGAAAAGTATCCAAATCAAGTTTTTTGCTCAGGAAAAGCATGGGAAGAAATGTTTGTTTGATGGCAAAATCAAGCATTCTTCGAAATCTTAACATTGTGGAAATATAAAAGTTAGTTGGGAAAGAACAATCGACCGCGTTTTCATCACTTGTTCCAAAGAAACCCGGCTGCCAATCCAAAATCCATCCCGGAAAGATTTGTCATTTTCATCCATCGCCCCCGTTAATCCGGTCAGTTCAACTTCCAACAACCCCAGTACCGTTTTGTATCATAATCACGGTTTTGGTCCCTCGTCTATGGCTTTGGGTCAGCGGATGCCGAGCATTTTAATATTCATAACGGCTTTATTACGACCCGCTTACGACGATGAACCTTCCGCCGATGCTCGGGATGAATGGAGGTGAACAGAAACGGAAAAACGCACAGGAAACGGATCAGCTGGAGGAGGAGTGGGGAGGAAAAACCTTCGGCGATAAATGTCATCGATAAAAAGCACTCGATGACGATGGCGACGGCGACGACGACAGGACGAAGGGAAACCTTCCCCGGGGGAGAGTTTTTCCGCACCACGAGACCAGAAGCCAAGCAAGCGTTTCGTGCTATTTCTGGCGCTTCTTTTGCGCCGTCAAAGCCACGACTGTTCGCAACAACAAACACAAACTGGCAGCTGCTTTGTTGTGAACCGTTTTGTGGGCCAATCTATCAATACGAATTCCAGCACAGCTCTCGGTGGCGAACTGTGGTTGCCCCGGAATGGATGTAAAAACCAGCGGGAAGAAAAATGGCTGGCAAATGACTGGCCATTAGGGAAATTGAGCACTGGTTGCAAATTTGCTTCCATTTCGCACAACTGTTGGTGGATGAAAATGTGCATGGATTCGAGACTTTGTGGGTTTCGCAACGCGTGGACGGAAAGTCTAGTATTGTTGTGAATTTACAAATGTCTAACTGGGTGTGAAATAAATCTCTTTTAGTGGATTACATTAATTTAGGTTGTCTCGAAAGAAGAAATGTTTGAAATACGACCATTTAAAATATCATCCAAATCGTTCCTATTGCATACCTTTAGGGGCAAGCGAAAAAAATAGATTTTTACTGTAAATGACCATTCAAAAAAGGATGCGTTTTTCCTACCTGCTTTGAATCCTTCACTCCGCACGTGAGCCCATTTTCCACCGCCAACGAGCAGCATGAGCAGCAGAGTGACGCAGTTTTGCCGCAATTCCATTATGAAGCACTCTACGGTTGATCGGTTCGGCTTTTGGCGTTGAAAATTAACCACGATGGAAAACTATCCTCACTCGACTCGAATCACTCACTGGAACTTTTTGCACCTCCCCAAGTGTCCGTCACCAGGGTCAATCATTCACACTTTGCTTTACCACAAAAGGACTCGCCTTCGAAACGGGCGATTTTTCCACGCAACCTTTTCACGCACACGCAGTACCGAACTCGGAGATGCAATTCACTTCACTCGCGCACCACATCCTGCTACCCAATTTATTAAAATTTTATTCACTCGTTTTCTCCAAATCACCTGTCGTAGGATTGAATCACTTCACGCCGAAGCCCAAAACACGGAACTCGTTGTTTCCACGATCCGTTCGCAGCAGCGACACCCGATTCGAACTCCATTCGCACGCATCTGGCTGAAAAGAATAGATCATGGCCGTCAAAATCAACATCCCAGCTCCACCGAACACATACGCACGAGCACACGAACAATTGCGGGTGAAAGAGTTACCGGCGTGAAAATGATTCACCTCCGCATCGCGTTAGGGGAAACGCTTCTGGTCAACGCTTTTTTCCCGCACAGTTCGTTGGCCTCAACGGCCTCGACGACGGCGGAGGAAAATCGATTGCATGTTGAACATTTTATTTTTGGTTTGTTTCGAGTTTATCCACGCTCGGAAAATTCTTTCTATTTGATAACGGTCTGTATTTGTTTTGTTTTAAGTTGGCTATGAGTTGGTTTGAGAGCCCAGCGTGATCCGTTATGACGTTTTCTACTCCTAGGTTTTTTGTTGCCTCAATTAATTTTGAATGTTTCGAGAGTGAAAAACAATCTCAAACCCCAGTTCATTCGTGGCTCGCGACCAACCGTTCATTTTGATCCTCGCTTTCAACAGTCTATTTTCCCTGTTCGATTTGGAAAGCGTGTCCATCCAATGTCAACAGTCTCTGGTGGTTCGATGCAGATCGATCGAAACAAACGCCGCACAAAGCGGAATCGTTTTTCACTGGGAAATGTCGATGGTGGTGCTGGAAAACGCAAACCCTTCGTTGGAGTGGCACTTTCCCTTAGAACTGGCCCACCTTTTTGCCCAACCGGGCACCCAATTAGCACGGCGTTGGGTTGAATTGGGCGTCGGATGACGTCGGATGGCGGTGGCAAAAAATTTGTTGAGTTGGGTTGAGAGTAACCCAAAACCCAACGAGTCGTTAATCGCCACGCCGCGGCTACCATTCGAATCGGTACGATTTCCACAGCCATCAATTGCGTCAGTTTAGAGTTAACGGCGCACTCCAACGAACTGTTTCCGACTGCATTGTTAGCAGTTGTCTGAATGGGAATGCGTGTTTTGACAGTCTTTTCGACGGTTTCCATTCTCTCTAGGTCCCCTTCATGTCCTCGCTTCGAAGGATTATTTCTGTGCCCTTGACCGATGGGTTTAAATGGGGTCCAATGCAGGTTGATGTTATTTGTTTGCACTTTGCACATCACCTACAATAGGTGTGTTGGACATTTTTCCGCGTTCGAAAGAAAAACTAAAACTGAAGACCACAAAACAAAATATTTTAAAGGTGATTGTATGGAAGATAATTAAACAAGGCATCACGGGAGAGAGAGAGAGTTTTAATTGCTTTCACTTGAGCTGATCGTAGCAAAGTGGCTCAACGATCGAAACATGGAACCAAACGGACGGTAAGCATATGAAAACACATTCCAGAAACGGTCTTCGGGACTCCCTTTCGTTGGGTCCACTTAAGCGTAAAGTTGTGTTCGTGAAAGTACCATGATGCCATTGCAGGCGAGAAGGAAAATCATTCGACTCACGTTCGCGTGGCGTGATCCGTCGTAATTTATGTTTCGGCTACCGAAAAGGCGGTGGGACCGGCGAAGATTTATGCCAAACCAGACGATCATCATCGTGCCGAAAAACGATCGGAATATTTTTGTGCACTTTATGTTCACAATGCTTTCGCTTTTCCAGCGCCATTCCTCGTGAAAGTCCGCCGGAGGAGGGTTCACTTCGTTTCTGGCGTCAGTACAAGTAAATTGTCATGTTCCATGTGGCGAGATGAAGTAATTGAATACAGCTAAAATGTCTGCCGAAGGTGGACAACGGGCGAAGGAGGGAGCACAAAAAGGAGGCAGAAGGAAAAACAAAAACTGTAGGAGTTCTATTCGCTCGCTTTCGTCGAAAGTTTGTCCGGCTTGGTAATTGCTACCAGCAAAGGAGAAGCACGAATCCGTGGTCACATTACGAAGCACGTACACAGGCACCAGCTCGCACGCACACCACCACTACCACCACCGACCGAAGAAAATCCGCGGTGAAAAAGGCAAATCTAATTACTGGCGGATACAATCTGACCGCTCATAAATAATCATGAACGCTTTATTAAATGTACAAAACACGAAGAAAAAGGCGAACATGCACGAGGGAAGGGAGAAATATAAAGAGAAAAATTGCTACAACATTAGATGCGAACGAAAAAGAACATGCTGCCTTCTACCCGGGAGTGTGTTGCTGGGATGTAATTCTTTTATTTTTCCCTCCCTGTGCGCAGCGGAACCTATAAGACGGACGACCTCGACCGAGTCAATTAAGAGCACGTCAGCGTACGAGGTGTTTGTCGCTCGGGTGTTACTTTTTTCGTTTATGATACAGTTAATACTGTCCGCTCCTTACAACACATTTACGTTTAGGAGAGATTTTCTCTTTTCTTCTATGTTTTCGGTGCGTGCTAAGAAAGCAAATCCAGCAACCCTTTTGCGAACCAAATCCAATAAAGGTTAATACATCTTCAATCAGAAGATGATTTCTAGAAAAGACAAAACCTGCACTCCGATTTTCCATTAATTTTCATCACGCTTTCACCAGTAGGGCAGATTGAGGCCGAGTTCAAGGCCACCGCCAAGGATTAGCACCGTTTTCTACTGGAAAGCAAGGAGCGGGAAGAAAGAAAAATGGCTCGGCCATTTAGAGGCAAATGAGCTTGTAATGATTTCTGGCCGGGTGGAAGGAGGAAAACATTTTTATGAAAGATTATTATGCTGTGGCTGGGAATGTTACTTTTTCCAACCAACTTCCTGCGCCGAAGGGGCACAGATTTTCCCCAAGGCGCCCGTTCGCGTTTCCCCACGCGTCAGCATTTTTTCCCCAAATGGCGGATTTGAGCTTTGTACTTTGTAGTCCCGGTAGTGGATTTGGGTTTCGCTTTTTTTGTTTTAGATTCGCTGACTCGCTTGTTTCATTTTGAATTAATTTGTATAATTTATTAGATTTTAGTAGAAAGTTATTCGCAATCAGTAACGCGACCAAAGGGCAGGCCATCACCCCCAGCGGAAAACGAAAAAAGAACCTTGGAAAAAGCCGCGCTTTCTCTCGCTCTTCGAAAGCAGGGAAATCAAGTGCGTTTCATTCATATTTAATGTCTGCCTTAATTCCTCGTTCTTCGTTTTCTCCTTTCCGACGGCCGGACACGTACCTAAGGACACTCTCGATTCTTCCTTCCACAATTTCAATTTTCTTGAGTATTTTTTCCCGTGTTACTTTATTTTCAGTTCATGTAGCTATTGTCAAGATTCTTTTTCTACTTTCGGCCCTGGAAGGAGTATTCTTCCCAGAAAACCCTATTGTCCGCGACACGGGCGGCCGGTTGTTCGCATTTTTCATTCGGCGTTGAAAAGCGTGAACCTTGCCATTTTCATCCATCACGTCCGCCCGGGGGAAAAAGGCAGGTCGTTTCCATGGCAGCCATTTTCACGGGCCGCGTGGAATGGTTTTGTTTCGCATAATGACCTAAGGCACGATTTTTCCACTTTGCCTCGGCGTCGTGGTTTGCTAGGAACTTTCGACATTGTTCTGGCTTTGTTCGTGTGTGTGTGTGTGTTTTTCTTTCTTTATCTCGCTCCCCTTCCCGGGGGATGCGATTTTTTAGCCATTGTTTTATTTTTCTCCAACGACGAAGACGAACCATCCGTGCGGCACTGACAAACGGCACAAATCAGAGGGAAAATTAATGATTTCAACGGCGATTCGTACGAGCGGGGAAAATGGAATGAAATAAATTTTCATTTCAAGATGAAAGTGCTATTTTTCAAGCTCATGCCCCGAGCGAAGAGTCGCTCCGGGGGAAGAATCGTCCGACCGACCTAGCATGAAGATGGAACAACATGTTTATTCAAATATGTTTGCCATCCGGCCACTCCCCGAGGGCTGGTGGGGAAGAAGGGGCGGTCACAACCATCAGGCCGATCAACTCAGGCTGACCCCACGGCCACTCTAGACATCCTGCCAGACGAACCAAGCTCGAGGCCCGAGAAGCATTTTCCCACTTGCTGTCGAGTTTTTCACTTTATTTCCAGCTTCCTCCTGGCCCGCACACACACACACACTCAGCACAACATGACTTATGGTGTGCAGAGGGTGGAGAAAATGTCGGCACAACACGACACAACGCATACACACACAACCGGCGAAATAAGGCAAATGCTGTGCGGGAAACAAAATAGATTTCCTCCAGGGGTCGCAGGCTCGGTAGCTTCTTCATTCGGAGGTGGATGTAAAACAACATCTCGCGACGGGAATTGCGAAAGCAAAACTGCCCCTTGGAAGCAAATCCATGGCACTTAATAGCTTTTTATCATCGGCAGCGAGTTGGCAGTGGCGTTCTTTCCTCGTTTTATTTCTTTTATTTATCGTACTTTTCGGTTGCAGAGTTCGTTCTATTAATTCATTTCTCTTTCGGGTTTCCTCCAATCCAGCCGAATTATTTTCACAGACAACATAATCTGTCAGAAAGGCAGGCAAATAAACAATTCCCCGGCATGAGCGATGGCATGAGAGGGAGCTGTTTTTGCGCGGTCGCTAGTCGGAAGGTGCTTGCTAAGACATTCTAATTGATTTGTGACAGCTGTTAGAAAAGCGGACCATTTTTGTTATTTCCTGCCAGTTGTGTTAATGATTCTGTAGACCAAGATGTAGACGAGTGTTTATTTAAAAAAGTGTGCCTTGCGATGTTCCGCGAGCCAATACGAGGCAAGCGAAAGAAACCCACGTAAGAATTCTCTTGAAAGCGCATTACGTGTTAAATTTTTCAAAAAAAAATTCATAGTATAAATAAATCGATTGAAGTTCATGCAAGTCACAAGACAGAAATCTATCCTCATTAAAATGCTTAACGATATGAACTCTTCAGAATATTTTGAGCGCAAAAATGCAATGCTAAGGACCTCGACATCCTTTATAAGCATTTTGCTGATTCAAGTTAAGTTGATTTAACGCGTTTGAAAGAAAGAGACTTCAAACGAATTCCGGTTTTCCATATTGAACGTGATTGAGATTGAAGGAAAGCGTTCTATGATTACAAGCATTTTTCAAACCATCTCACACCATTTTATTTTAGATGCAACCAATACATAAATAAAAGTATCTGCAGGGTCGTGGCCTTACGATTAAAACAATGTATTCAGTTTTGGAGCTTTGAAAAAAAAAATCCTAGACGGAATTTATCCAATCAACCTTAGCGCGTGAGGATAAAATAGGAAAAATTAAAAGATATTCAACCGACCTCAAGTTCACCTTTTGCCTGGAACAGAACGGGTTGAAGCTGCTCATTTAAAAACTTAATTGAATGATTAAAGTTTCACCCTTTCGGAAGACCCGAGTGGTTCGAGCTGGCTAAAAAATGAAACAAATTTTAGTTGCAATGAACTTTCATTAAAAGGTTACAAACTTTTCTCCCGCGTCCAGAAACAGTCCTTTGCTTTCGTTCTCCTTCTCGTGTCGTGTCTTGTCAACGGCAGAACCCTCATCCAGCTAGCTGACAGCATTAGCGCTATCGCCCAGTATCTGACTCGCTAGTTAACGCCAGCATCGGCATCCCGAGGCGGTGAGCGTCCACTTTGCGAATGTCACTTGGAATTCGCTTTAATTGGGCTGCTTGCAATGCGATAAATTAATTTTCCCTTGGTTGTCAGCACTCAACCCAACAGGAGGCAACCCTTCCACGAGGATAGACGTTTGTTACTCAGATAACTCATGTTACCAAATTGTTTTACAGCAAAACGGGACCAAGTCAACATCCTTCGACTTTAATGCTATGGCAGAAGCAGTCCTCCTTTTCGAGCCTTACCTTGTTTGCTCGCTATCCTGCTAACATCATCGGGTTACCCTCTTATTTTCCCAACCCTTTGTCAGGGTTCTGATATCACATGCCACAAGGTACGTTTGTTCACTAGGGTTCAACAGAATGCTTCAGAGCTGAAATGTTTCTCCGTCGAGGAATCCACACAGAAAGTGGATCGCTCCGCACTTGAAGCATGACAATAATTGACATGCAAGAGCTGATTGCGTTGGCAAGATAAGGAAACTTTCG
Source organism: Anopheles sinensis (assembly GCA_000441895.2). Classification (NCBI taxonomy): domain Eukaryota; kingdom Metazoa; phylum Arthropoda; class Insecta; order Diptera; family Culicidae; genus Anopheles; species Anopheles sinensis. The sequence goes on from KE525036.1 coordinate 209,080, forward strand.
ATGATACGACCGCAACCACTTCCACTTCGTCCTGCCCCTTTTCTGCATCTGCATTTCCCCTCGTCGGTAGGTGAATCCTAGAACCTTCCCTCGGTTTGGAGACCCTTTCCGGTGACCCGAAACTGTTCGAAATTAATTCAAACTACCAATTAAGATAGAAACTTTGCTCGATGGTCTTATTTTTACTGCTACTCCTACTTTGGTGCTGCGTGGAAAACGAGCGGAAAGCTTCGAGCTTTGGGTGGAAAGGAAGAATGTTGTTCCTAATGCTGGTAACAACCCGAGCGTTCGTTCGAAGTATTTTGAAGGAACGGCGTGTGGGAGGCCTTTCGAAGGCGGGTGAAAGGGGAAATACTTCTTCATATTATAGAACCCTGATACCTAGAACTTGTGGCATTGCGGTTAGTTGTTGGTGTAACCGTTTCGAGTGGGTTTTCCGGGCTAAAGGATGATCATTCGTTGAAAATGGTCGTTTAGTTACAAGGAATCTTTTCAAGGAATCAACACATTAAAATTCATGTCTAAAAATGTACCTCTCTTTAGCTTGTTTGAAATTGAACCAACAATCACCGACTCAGAAAATGACATTGATCAACTTGGGTGGGAGAATATTATAAATTGAAAGTTAAATATGTCAATTCAGCTAAAAATTTCTCTATAGTCTTTATTTTCCCTGGTTAAAGCTTTTTTTAAATGTAGGTTATACAAAGGCTTGCCTGGGAAAACGATAACCATACCAAATGGCACGATTTCGATCACATTCTTCCAGTCACAACATCATGTTTTGCGCAAGAAACCAAACCTCCCTATTTTGCAAAACCTTGCGCTAAAAGTGAGGAGTAGTGTTCGGGTTCGGAAAATGGCGTACCATTTGGCGACGGGTGAAAGCAAGTAGCGGAAAGCAATTGCGAAGCAATTTTCAGTCAACAAGAGTCTGAATAGAGGGAAGGAAACACACTCGCATACACACAAGCAAGGGGGTACACGAGAGTTTTAACGAAATTCCCACACTCCTCGCCCGTATCGTCGAAGGAAAAGGCAAAGGAGCATGATTTTCTGCTCGACTAAGGCCACTCCAGTGTTCCGTGTGGAAATTGAATCGAGGAATGGGGGCAAGCGTACGAATATACGCTGAGCAAAACACTGCTGGAGGGATGATTTTCATGTAGTGAAATTTAAATTTTCATAAACAGTCCTCCTAGCACAGCATTCCTACGCTCCCTTAACGTAATGGGAAAATGGGTGGAAAAGTCGGTGGCCTCGGAAGGCCTCGTTCCATTTGGCCTCGGATTTCCATCCGGTGCTCCTGAGAGCACGTGACGTCGGACTGGAATATGTTGTCTTAAATTTTCAAGACGTACGTACTCTATACAGCATTCGACTCAAAATCAAGGCCACGGGCTGGCGTTAGCGAAGGGAAAAAGGCCCCACAAAAGGAAGGTCGAAAAGCGGAAAAAGGGAAGGGTGGCTTAACCTTGTTTAGATATTTATTCCACTCACACGTCACTCAAATTGTTACCCGCAATTCTTTTCCACTTCGACGCCGATAGGCTCTTCGGAAGTGAATGGAAGTTCTGCCACGTTCGAGGAAAGCGCCAGTCGTGCCGTGAAAAATGGGCTAATGCAGTTCGGAACTCGCTGTCGCATGACGGACTAAATCGTTCCGCGTTCCCAAAATGTGCGAGAAAGTGGAAAGCGCTACCGTGGAAAAGCGGGGAGTCTTTTTTTCTCGAGTGAACGCTAACGCGCCCAGAATCCAGAAGTGGCAGATAACAAAATTAGCAAAATATGTAACCAAATTAGGGGCACGCACACACACCCCACACACTTGGGCCGCTCAGGCTTCAAATGAGCAGACAAATAAATTATTCACAGTTCACATTTCATCCCACATTCGCCTTTCGCCGCGCTCATTTCCCACCAGCCGATGCCGAGCGCCTCGGAACCGGAACAAGATATGGATATAATCCAATTACGGCTGCGGTTAATACGTACTCCAATGTGTGTACATGCCACACCCACCCGTTTTGAAGGCCCACATTTGGAGCTGTTTGCTGCGCGGGCGGTTTCCCAACAAACGGCCACACAATTTTCCAAAATCCTAAAAATGGCGCTGCTCTCGCGTGGGGAACGATTTTGGGTAAAAAGGAAGCTGCTGAAAACACATGAATATGGCAAGGAAAAAATTGTGTTACCTCGAAAACATTCCGTGGAACTTATGTAATGTACACTGAACGTGTATATTTTTCTGAGTTTTCCTCATCATTGAACCTTCTCCTGATTTTTACTTTGGATGTTTGCGCTTAAATGTTTGATTTAAATGGCAATTTTGTTTTGTATTTAGAGCGCTTTAATCATATAAAATACTGGACTTTATGAAAAACAATTGTGAAACAGAATGGGGGTTATACCTTTCTTCTATTGACAGATGGGAAATAAATCTTCTCCCTCGCCGCTTTTGGCTGCTTTATTCCTCACCCTCTGCGAAAATGCTAACACAACGCTGCTGGTGGCGAGTAAACAATTTGCGCTAACCAGTATAAATATAAATCTCTCTTTACATCACCCTAATGAGTTGAACAATGATTGTCACTGTAAACGGTGTGCAAACAATGGCACGCTCGGGCTCAAAACTCGTCGGGGCTTGTCTTTCATCTTCGTGAAGGCGGATGAATTTCAGCGTGCGACGAAGGAAAGACAAGTGTTCCGCGAGAGGGCAACAATCTTGCCTCCAAACAACTCCAAGGAGAAGGTAAGGGACCGTCGGTTTGTGTCAACAATGAATTGGTTTGTGTGAAACGCCAAGTGTGGACTAAATTTTTGATGCCACATTTGTTCCCCGTCGTGATTCGAAAACAATCATTACAATTTTAACTACAGCAAGGAAACAACCAGCAAAAGAAGGAGCGTCGGTTTTGAACGCTTCTGAAATAATTAGTTTCAATTAATATTTTTCTCTTCAGAATCGATCAAATGGATTGGTTAAAATAACTCTTCGAAAATAAATTTCAATGTTAATTCATTAATAATTAAGTATCGTCGTAGAGCGCATACATTAAGTTGATAGTTTAACCATACCAGAACTGGTATTTTAGTTCGTCGTTAATTTTAAACGATGTTTTTATCCATCAGATCTCAAATAACTTGCAACTGATTGGCATTGGAGCGGCAAAGTGCACTGTAATCGATACGTAAATGTTTTCCAACATCATTTCATCAATCACAATTGAAGGCTTTCGATATGGCTAAATAATAACATGCTACACAAAATAAAACATTCAGCATCGAACGAATTGATCGATGGAACATAACGGAAAAGCATATTAAAACGAAATTTACTTTTCATCCTGCAAAGCCCTTTCCGTGCAGTTGGTAATCGAATACTTTGCTGAGAAACACATGCATATGGAAAACCAGAAAAGAGAGCCGATAAATTGATCGAGTTTAAATGTTTACATTTTGTTCTGCCGTACAATGTTGTGTCAGGAACCAGGTTCGTTTCGTAACTATTTTCGTATTTTATCACAGAGTTTTCCCAGCACAATTAATTCATCAGGTCCGGAAGGATATGGCTTCTGTAACACATTTCCATTTCCTGCGAAACGATTGTGGTGGAAGGATATTTCCATCGTATTACAATTATCACTTCTATGATTTCTCGCATTCATTTTGGAGACTTTTTTTTGAGCAAACACACTCACACGCGCATTAATAAACACTGCACGGAATCGCAATGAGATGATTTCCGAATAAACCGTTGAAATGATCAAACATAATGAGCAGAACTGAACGAACTGGATCACAACGCACCGTTGAATTACACCGTTTGACCACAACGAAACGAGTTGGTTACTCTTTGCCGATAATCAGATTTCAATCCAACCGAAACGTAACTGAAACCCAATTCCCATCCGAGCGGTTGATTGCCACCGTTTCCTGCCCGGCCAACGCACTCCTGTTCAACAACAACAACTCCCATGGAGCTTTCCTGCGAGTTGCGCCGCACTGCGACCAACCTGCGTTTGTGTCGGCACCCGATTTGCAATGCACATTTTCCACCGACGACCGCGATTGACTGCTGTGACACTCACGTCCGAGTAGGAGTTGTCATCGCCGCAACGCGCCAAATACCAGGATTTGTTGTGTGGAATGGCGCATGAAATCGCGTCAGCTGGATCGCGATGGATTAGTTACGTTCACGGAATGTCGCAGCATGTCGATGTCAGTGGAACTTCTCGATTGGACGTTTCGTGGCCGATGGTGACACTCTCTTCGTTCATGAACTTGAATTCAATTCTCCTTTTTTTTTGTCACAATGATCACTTGATCACCGTTCGGTTAGATGATATTTTAAATCAGTGACTTTCTTGTAAACTTTTAAAAACGCTTTTCCACTAAGCTACTCGAAACAGTTTTCCACAGGCTTTTCGATTCCTCATATGGCCGGTTGGAGTCAAGGACCCTCAAAGGGAACGCGAGGAGGTGGCACAAGAGGCCGAGCACTACAACCACACGGACCACACGGTTCGGGAAGAAGGAAGGAAACGGAACGAATCAAGAAGAGAAAAAGAAATCCCGATAAGGAAATGGTTGGAAAAAATGCTTTCGCCCTTTCGGTAAAGCAAAGCAACGCGTACCCAATTTTCACATTGTTTCCACGGCGGTAATCGAAACGCTACTGACGGTCGTCAACACACTGACATTGCACCACGTCGACGCCCGAAACTTCGTCGTCGTCGTCGTCCTCTTCGTCGTCCCGCGGCGCGCTGCGACGTTTCCGCTATTCAAGGGTGGAAAACGACACGCTCGCTCGGCGTCGGCCACCGGTCGGCTTCGGAAAAGCGGGTTTCCCGCTAGTTCGGGTCGGTCTCGCACATCGTTTCTTCAATGCTCGTGAATGGGGTTGGAAACTGTCAAAGGATCGTCACGCAGGGCAGGGTTGCTTCGAGATTTTTGGCGGCAAACCGTTTCCCGAACCGGTAAACAACCGATAACCGGTTCAAAAAGCTCTCATCCTTCGGTTTGGAGTGGCGGCTTCATTCAAATCGGGACCGGGTTGCCTGGTGTTGGGCGCTTGCGCCGTCCTCAAGCATGCTTGCCGGTAGTTTTCCATCTCACTCGGAGGTAAATTTTCCCCAGCTTTCCTTCCGAGGGATACGCTACGCGCCTCAGTTTCGCAGTAAGTCGCGCCCAACAGGGTCGGGTCGGTTGAAATGCAACAAGAAATTACTGACCTCGGAGGGATATCAACGAATTCCTCGAATGTTAATATTTCGAGGCGCGTTGGTAAGCATTGGTTAGGAAAATTCCGAGTAGAAGTCGATTCTATAACTGCCTCGAAATGGGCGTATGGAATGGAAATTCAATAACTCAACTTGACTTGAGCCGCTACGGTTCATTAAGCTATAATTCTGTTGAATTTGTGGCACTATTAAAGAATTTCAGCTAACGTTTTCCCGAATTAGATTCGACGTTGTATTGGAAATAATCCATCAACTTTCCTTTGAATAGATTAATTTGCACATTTCATGATTTTGTGCTAATAAACATAACGAAACATTTACTGTTTCCGTTGACGATCGAAATTTCGATCCGGATGCTACGAAAAGCCTTTTCCCGGAACGACTCGGTCTTCCACCGCGGAAAAAGAAGGTGAAAAAATCATCCAACACCTCTGTTATTCTAATGAATGCTTCCAATCACAACGATGCTTAAAATGCTAGGAGAAAATTCCACAGCAAACCACACAAGCGAAAAAACCCAACTCCATTGCGCGGAAAATTCTCGATGGAAAACCATCCGGCAGCCGCGGCGTGGACAAAAAACTCGGGTTGAACGAACCGCGTGTGCTGTTTTTCCTTGACTAGATTGAAGGGCTTAATCATTCTTTTCGTCCCTCGTTACATATGCATGCATGACAATTTTACTTCTCTTGCGGTACCGGGACCAATGTTTTCCCGCAGCTGAAGGGAGCCACCCAACTCTTCCCATCGCGAAACCACTTGCCGAAGTTAATCTTCATTAACCCCAAAGACCAGTGGAATGATAAATGAATGAAATTAAAAAGTTTCCCCTGTGCGCGCGCAAAAATTCTAGTGACAACGTGGTCGTTGGCGTTCCATGCTGGGAAAACAAAAAAAAAACGAATAGAACACAACCCCTTCGCGCCCCAAAAACGCGACGCATGGGACGCATACGCCCAAGGGGGTGTAAAAGATTTGCGTAAAGTTTCTGCTGTGAAGAAGATGAGCGCACGCCAAAAAATATGTTAAAAGTTGTGTCACTCCGCAAGAAAAACTCGCGCGCGAGCGCATGTGGAGTGAGTGATGCGGTTTTCCTTCCTCCCGGGTACGGCCCCTCTGGGGGGAGGTTAATAAGGGCAATTCTTATTTCAAACGGCCGCCCTCGCCCACAACCACTTCACGCAACCCAACTGAACATGAATAATGAAACGAAAATGTAAAAGCTTCGAAAAGCGAGGCGGGAGAAAAATAGGGAATCTTTTTCCAAATGCCTCCGTTCTGTTGATTCCGTCGCAACGTGCCTCGTTACGCATTAAATCCCTTTTAACATATTTGCCTGCGTTGGTGCTATTGAATGTTACGTTCCTCTCTCACCTTTTGCCAGTCTCCGTGTGTTTGTTGATGCCACCCCTCATTATTTGCACAATAAATTAAAAACGATGAACGATGCTTACATCAGTGGATTATGTAGGGAAAAGTTGCCGGTAATCAACCAGTTACGTATTTCAAGTGGTTTGCAGTGTGGAGTTTATTCCAACAATAAGCGCTAACATTAAGTAACTCTTTTTAAACATAAAAGGAAAATACAAGTCCTATCAAGAAGCTATAAATAGAAAGGTTAACAATTTCACGTTGCAAACCAGACAAATCATGCTTGTTTGGGGAAGAGTCTCAATAATCAACAGGATTGATAGTTTGCTGTCGGTTGTTTACTTTACTTCCCAGAGATTCCCTTTTCCATCGATTCTAGGAAGTAATCCTGCACCGTATCTCCCCCTTCGCCCAAGGAACGGACGAAAGTTTTCAATTTGAAGTTAGAATCCGATACCCTAAACAGCTCGATGAAGAGTGTTCGAGTGGCGCGGAATCGATTCCCAGATTCACCCTTTTGACCTACTCGGCGATCAGTCCAAGGAAAAACGGATGAAGGAAAGCAAGGAGAGGGCCGACAAGTGGCAAGCATTAATTATGAAGCATTTCGAATCGAATAACTTTGACGTGTATTTACATTCCCTTTCGTGTTGTCGGGCGAATACACAGCCTTCCTCTGCGTCTGGTCAGCAAACAACCGGGCGTTCCAACTGTTGGACGGGTTGTTCGGTGGGTGAGCGGGTGAAAAGGGGCCATGGGGAAGGGGCGGAAAAGTGGAAAAGTGCTTCCTTCACTAACGAGGTGATTGGTGAGAGAGCGACACCGAGCGAGAACGATGACGAGTGACAGAGAATGTAGGTGAATCATTCCATCTTCACTCGCCTTTCCTACCCTGCTACCACCCCTCCAATAGCCTCCACCGACCCGCGGAGAAAAGAGCCACGGGTTAGTTTGGCCGAAAAAGCAGCCGGCATTATTTATTATTCATTCCAATGATCAAGCCAATTTGGCAGGAAGGAAGCAGCTCCTGGGAGGCAGCCGGCTAACTAATAGCGGGAAACACTCGAACTTCTTGCTCTCGTTAGACACACACACATACTCGCACACACCCACACGAAGTCAGTGAAATACTTCGGCACAGGTTCTTAAAGATGCTATCAAATTTAAAAAAGGGCCACTTCAAATTGTTACACGGCGGAATCTCATCTTTAATTTATATCCACTCCGAACCGCTGAACGAATTTTCTCAACTCGTTACCGAAAACATGCCCAGGCAAGGAAAGGAGCACCGATCGCAGACTCACCCACCATCATCAGGTGGGGTCAATATAAAATTCTCCTTCGGTTTCGCGTGCCGAAAGGAACACCGGGACCGACTTTCCCAACCGACGTCGGGAGGATGTTGAAATGAAAACGATGACGGAACGTGTCGATCCGCATCGGGAAAACCTTCGTCATCGTTAAGGAATTTAATTCCTTCGCTCGTCTCGTTGCTTGAATGCCTGTATGTGTGTGAATTTTTGTCAGCATGAGGTGACGAATGAGACTCACATATATTGGCAGCTGTTCGCCTCGATGTTTGGCACTTTTCCGATGGTCATTTGTGAAGAATTCCAAATCGGTGTTGAAGTGGAAAGCTGGCGTCAAGACTTACCGTCAAGGAAATTATTGGGGAAGCCATCCATCAGACCTCGAACTTCATCAAAGGCTTGAATAAGTGAGCTGCAATCAAAAATTTAGTTACAGCTTTAGTTTAAGTTGTGAAATAGCTGAAAAAATATGTTTCCTTACTATTTTGAAGTTTTAAAAGTTGATGTTATCAATTCAAGCATCATACCTAAAAATTAAATAGGTTTGATACAACTCCTATTAACTTTTGCTGTTATTTATTTTCGTAAAGCTTGTTTTTCCTTCATCTAAATTCACTGATTGTAAAGAGCCAGGGATTTTTACCCTTAAAAAGCAATAACTAAATTTTAATTAGTTCACTGATTAAGCATCCGTAAGTATAACTGATAAATGCCGCAATAATTAAAGGAGATTCAAGAAATATAATTTTATATTCTCTGGACTCAATATTTCAATAGGCAGTGTTATCAAATTCTAAATAATTCATCTTGATAGAAACTGATTGTTTCATCGGAGCGCATTATGTTTATGCAACTCTGAGCTAATGCTTAACAATTCTCAGGAATAATAACCTCTTCTCATATCGACCCACGCTCTGACGATGACTTATCCGCAACACAGTACAATGCACCAAACGATGTGAACAGATGTGTGGCTACATAAACATACATTCACACACTCACCCGAGGGTAGACTGATGGAAGACCTATAAATTATTCCTGCAAAACAGACGCAATTAACGTAATGTTTGAGTTTTAGTACTTAGTGTAATTTGAGGTAATTAATTTATACGGCTTACGGCCTTACAGCGCCCGAAGATGCGGACCACTTCCACGTGTTGGTGCAACGGTTGGACGAAGGGAGCCGACCCTTCGTACCTGCAGTACCTCGACAACGCCAACGAGCTGACGAAGCTCACCCGGAGTTCGAGTTTTCCCGACGACAATCTTGCGGTAAAGCGCCGGGCCTGGCGAGAGAAGATCGGGAAAGTTCCAAGAGGAAAACCCCTTACAATGCGATGTTTATGCTTACAATCGTACCTTCAGAAAAGCCCCTTGAGCTCCCACGGAACGCACCGTGTGTGTTAATACACACGGCTGAGAAGACGGGGGCATTCTGTTCCATTGCAACAGAAGCGCTCTCAACCACAAATGTCTGGAAAAGTGTGCAAGATCGCACACACCCACACACACGTTGTTAAGCCATCGGGGTGGAAAAGACAGCTAAGCACCTTAACTGGCTAGACGAGGAAGTGGCTAACGTTCCGAAGGGATTATGATCGTCTACCTGTCTAGCGGACATTTAACACTTTTCCGAACACTTTTGCATAATGTTTCGGAAGAATTTAAGTTAATTTACGGTATGTATTATTGTTTTAAAATCATAAAACAAACTTATCGTTATTAGAAGAATCTTTTGATTGTACCAAACAAGGGAATAATATAATTCACTCAAACTCGTGCAGTTTAAAGTGCCGACCAGCGGAACATAAGTTCAAATAAATGCTCTTTCAGCGGTAATATCATGTCGCTCATCACCCCAAAACGGACCAAATTCGCTAAAAAGTTTGTGGAAAGCCCCGGAAACGATGCCCTCTCGACTCAACCTCGACGACTACTGCTGCTGCATGTGGAGATAAAATTTACAAACATTCGCGAGCGTGCACCGAGCTCCGAGCAACAAATTTCGAATGGCAGCAAAATTTGTTCCGGAAACTGCTGTCTATTAAACATTTAAAAAAGAGCCATAAAATTATGATAACGACTCCCGAGCACTACGAGCCAACAACTTGTCACGCCGTGTCCGTGTCCGTGCGCCGTTGCTTTCGAGTGGGGAGGTTGTGTATGGGAGAGCACACACATACCGCTACGTGGATGGAGGCGCCTGGTGTCTCGTGTGCAGTTTCGCTTATCGACTTCTGCCATCGATCCGGCATTGCGCCATTCGCGTAGGAGTCGACACTTCCTTCACTTTGGGCGTGGAGAGGAAAAAAAACACCCTCATACAAGCGCACCCACACCTACACCTCATGTGCAGCGTACATTTGCACACGCATTTTATGCATATTTTCCATCGCATCGCACCCGCCTTTCCTGCGTGCTGCATCATCCCAGGTCGGACGTTTTGTCGATGGCTACCAAAGCGAAACTAAGCATATCGCCTGGTGCAACTTTTTCCCACACAACCGGACCGAAAAACCGGCACGAACATGCAGAACGGAAGTGAAGCAGGGACGATGAAAATGTGACTGGAGGAAAAAAACCAACGACAGCTTTTCTTCCTTACGTTCGCTGGTGACCGAAAAAGCCACTCAAACTTATGCTGCTCCGCTGTTCGCGTCCTCGTTTTCGGAGGGTGGCGTAGGAATGCTCTCTTTTATTGGCCCCTCCAGGCCTGTCCACGTGTCTCGTATTCCACATCTACGTTTGTGTTTCTTTTTTCTATCCCTTGCGCGTTCGTTACTCGGCCTCCCAGTCCATTCGCAGCTGCTCCTTCGGGTGTCTTCCGAGTTGACTGTTATCAATAAAAGTGATACACATAAAATTTGCATAATTGATCAATAAATTTTATGTAAATTTTCGGCCCACCGGCCGGACGTCGTGAGCTGCGTTTGCCGGTGGGCAAACGACGACGTGGAGGACGTGACGGATCACGTGGGGAAGAGGGGGGTGGTGAATCGGTGGAAATTGAGACGCAAACCAGGGACGTCGGACAGGACGGAAGCCACGGAACGACGCCAAATATATACGTAGTGGAGGAATATTTCCATTTGAATCATTACAACGCAACTTTGCAGCGCACGAACGTGGGCAAAGTGGAAGAGCGGGAAAATCCAACGGAGAGGGCGGAAGTTGTCGGAATGTTGTAGGGAATCGTCACCACCGGCAATCACCTGAGGGAGAAACAGCATCGACGGAGGGAGGTGAAGCACCGCATCGGTGCGGTTGGGACGATTGGAAAAGTTTTCCAGCCACCCACTCACGACGACCCGGCGGGCGGCGCTGCAGCAAACCAAGGGAAAGTTGTTCGTCTTTCGCGCGCCTTTGCTCATCTGTGACAAACGTCGGCCATGCAGAACACCGGGTCATTGATACGGCTTTCGGATTGCAAAGTGCGTCTTTTTACGCTCCAACTGTGCCAACCCTGCTCCCCGGGGCCGCGTCTGGGAAAGGCCCAACATTTTCACTCGGCGGCACGAAAAGCGATTCCAGCGTGCGGTGCCTCCTCCTTGATAGGAGGTAATTGTTTTGGGAATTGTATTTCTCTTGTCCGCTCGCTTTCGTTTCGATTTTCGTTGTCATTTATTTCCCACCCAGCGCTACCTGCGCACGGGGAAAGGCGACCAGCGGCAGTCGGAAGATTAGGCCGTAAAAAGTTTGGGCCATCGAGAACATCCCCAAAGTGATGGTAATTTGTAAATAATCGGAGATTTTTCCGAACCACATTTGGGTGTAAGATTACTTTGACATTCCTCAAGGTATAAAAATAAAAATTAGGAAAATTAATTCATTTAAACACAAAAAAATATATTAAGTAAAAGTTTCTTTTATGCAATAGGAAAGACAATGTTTGATGTCGGAAAACAGTGAAGAAATAAAATTTGTGTCGTAAACTAAACCAAACCCTTAGAATCCCTGAAACCAACAAGAACGTAACAAAAATAAAATTGTCTGTGACTCAAGAAATGTTTTAAATGTGGGCTCTAAGTAAACCAATATTAAGGGATAGGAAAGGTTTCTTAGTGCTCGGGAAAAATCATCTACCATACGAAAGGAATAAACCCGTTAGAAGAATCAAACGAAGGCACAAAAACAAATATTGGTCAGAGAATGTCCGGGCTCTGTGTCTTTGTTTCCAGGGCAGAACAGCTTGATAAAGCAAAAATTCAAGAGCAAAAATTAAGTTTTCCCCATTCTGAAAAAGCAACAAGCAACATAAACATTGATCCGGTTGTGTTTGGACGCTTTTTTTATCGTTTCATTTTCCAGGGAAGAAGCCGAAAGTGGATTCAAAAAGCGACTGACTTTGGCCGGAAATATTTCTTTCTGCTCATCAAAACCCCGGCCGTAGTCGGTCATTCACGTCCGGGTTCCGGTTATTTCTGTACGTTTTCACTGACGCAACCGATTCTTTTTCTACTCCTTCTTCCAAGGGTTTTGAAAGTTGGAAATTCGAATTAATCGAAGCAAAGCGTTTCATCGTTGTGGATGGAATTCTATTACGTTTCCATCATTCTTTCAAATCCGGCTGACTGGCCGATTGATGGAGTTGAAGCACTGTTGAAGACCGTTGGCCACTTGGTCAACCTATCAGAAGAAAAATGATGCGAACTTAGCTTTAAAAGTGATCTCTTTAAAGAGATTATTCTTCATTTTCTAACTGGCATTCAAAATGAGCAATACGTTTCCACTGGAATTTCCGTCAAATAGGTCTAAACGTTTGAATTTATTTTTTCAAGCTATTTCAATTCATATTTAAAAACAAGTATTAAACTCTATCTCTTTAATTTTTCAGTATGTTTATGATCGAATTGGTTTTTCATTGTTTGATTTAAAAAATCGTTAAACACCATTAGACTTTCAGTGAACTTTGGCTCTTCAATCAAGGCTGGAAAATCAGAATGGAATTAAAATCGGATTAACTTACTGAACACATTGCACTTCAAACTTCTGGTAAATCATAAAGTGAAATTTTTCGCAACAATCAGCATTACTTTCCTGCCTTTGCGCTTCAAGAACAAAAGACATTAAACATGATTCGAAACTTTTTACTTGTTTTACTTGTTCTGTACCGAATTTTCCCTCGCTATCGTTATGATGTTGGCAAGCTCTATCCTCGCTTCCCGCGTGAAAAGCGATCGTTCGAGTTTAAAACTTCCGTCTCCTACCTGCCAATACCTCCTGCTTACCCTTCTGCAGTCACGTCCTGTGTTTATATAGATTTTAAATGATTGATTGAACGTTATGACATTTTTCAACACATTCAATAGAGTGATGGTAAATAAATCATCAATTATTGCTGTGTACACTTTTCCCAGGGCTACACAGCTTTTCCGCCCCCACTCAATGGCAGTTTTTCCAAGCGTTTGGCCTTCAAACACAGTGACTTTCCCGTTGTTTCGGGCACTAGAATGTTCTCTCTCTCTCTCGTGTTTGAATACTTCATTTGTCCTTTTCTGCTTCCTTTTCCTGACGTATTCGGAGAGACGGTACCTTTTATCATCATTCTGTCGAAACAAGTTTAGCCAGTCCTCCATTCACCCCTGTATTTTCCCTCTTCTCGTGCCATCAATATGCCTTGTTGATCGATCTCACATGCCTGCTTGCTTGTTTCATTCACTTGCGCTTCCTCCTCGGTGGGTTGGTCTTCGGACGTAGTCGATAGAAATTGCTATTAATGAATTTATGCGACGCTTCTGGCAGCTTTCTACTGGCCTTCACTCATCATTCACAGCTACGTCACGGCATGGCACGGCACGGTTGCCGTTCACTATTTTCCCAGTCCCGAAAACTTGCATCACGAAAGTCGTTTGGCTTCTTATCCACCGACGTCAACAATGAGCCTTCGTCAGGTTTTTATGCGCAGGAGGAAGAGAAGACAGCTGCGGGAATGACATGATGAGGAACACGTTGGCACGCTTCCATGACGCCATCATCGTGGACGTCATCGATAGTTGCCCTGGATGACCTCTGCACTCAACAGTTTAGTGCGACGAATTATCTCAAATTGCTGTCATATGCAGTTTGCATCTGTTTCCCATCTATATCTGCATGGAAACGAATGAAAACTTGCCATGGTCTTGAAAAAGGATATCTTTAATTTAAAGTCGACCTTCATTCGTGTACTGAAACCACATCTTTCTGTTCATACCTCAGCGATTTCGCAAAACAACCACAACTCCTGTTTACAGTAGTCACATCGGTTCTTACAGCAACTCCTAATTGGCCCAGGCTTTTCCTCATATGCTCGGTAAAACACGACCTACGTCTAGTATCGGTTACGCTTCCGGTCTCCTCTTCTTCAGACTTGCCAGCTTACTTCTTGCGGTGAAACACAAATCTTGCGACAATCCACCGCCAAAAGCTGCTGTCTTTAAATTGTCGTTTATTTCACCACCACCACGATCGCCCCTTCCGGCAACCAAAACCATCCCCCAGAAAATGGGAAGCCACATGAAACGGCTAATGGGCGGTAAATTTATTTTAATTTAATTTTATTACGGCCCCTTTTCATGTTTTTCGACTACGCCTTTTGAGCTCCAAAACCATGGCACACGCCGTTGTCCCGGGACGGTAAAAAGGGCCAACATTCTCCTGTGACCTAGTCTCTCTCCCCCCTTTCCTTCTCTCGGGTGTAACCGATCCAGGATGTCCACTTGTCGGTACTGCCATCGACCTTCATGTGGATGGAAACTTCTCAATGCACGTGGAACAATAAATTTCATACCGTACAGCCGGTACGCCGACCGACGTCGAGACCGAGGCAAGTTCGAGAAGGTGGAACTTTCCCAAAAACCCGCGTATGCTCATGTCAACGGTCTCCGTTGGAAAGGAGTCCCTGTGTGGGTTTCGCGTTCCACGCTCCGAGCAATATTTCGTACCGTTTCCTTCCGGCCACATTTGCGCCGCACCGCAGAATGGTTCAATGAAGCATGGAAATTAATGATCGTGACATCATTATTTTAGTATTTTTGTTACCTTTGCGATCTTTAGATAGTCTTTGGTTACTAATGGAATTGATTTATAATTGATTATTTATGGAATACCTAAAATTTGTCAAGACCTGGCAAATTGGTACAATGATTAGAAAGATCCACATTGTTTTTCTGTAAATATTGTTTCAATTTGACGTTAATTTGACATATAATCTGACAGAACTTTGAAAAGTTTGCTCTCGAGACATTATTTACTGCCATGTCACCCGTTTCGAGGGTAGAGCACTTATGCATGTTGCAGTACAATATACTGATTACAAACATGTATCCTTTGAGAAAATTAGTCTTTGCTTTGTTTCCGAAAACAGTTGAATTTGATAAGTTTTCGCAACAAATTTTAGCATAAATGATTGTACTTAAAAAATGTTCTGAAAATGGAATGGAGATGATATCCATGGCAACGCAAAACCTTATTAAATCTTTTCCGCCCACGAGCATCACTTCGAGCAACAATCGAGTCGCACAAACTTCCTCGACACGTTTTCATTTTCATTTGACGAACTTAAAAAAAAACAACGAACTAGCATCATTATCGATGGATTGTTCCACTCTGCAACCCGAAACGTTAAGAGGACGGGCACGTTTCCCTGGGAGATAATTAATTAATTCATGTTTAATTAATACGCCTTTGATTTATTTACCCTTCTCCGTTCCACCCGAAACGAGTCACAATTTTGAGTTACAGCAAACAGAAGGAAAGAAAGAGAAAGAGCTCGGTTGCAATTTGTTGCGCAGTGGAAGCTACTGTCAAGCTGACGAATGAATGATAATTCGCGTGCACAATCGTGCGTCCTTAAAGCACAACTTAGGGTACCCCTTTTTGCCCCAATGTCGTTATTAATAAACTGATGGTGGAAATGATGAGAGGAAAGAAAAATTACACAGACGAGGGTCGTTTGGTTTCGAGCCAAGCGAAGAAAGGATCAATATCCCTCGGTGGGAGTCATCTGAAGAAGAGGTCGGATTGCTCTTAATTAATTGAAAAGCGACAGGCCAGCAGGGCGGAGGAAGGCAAATCGTCCTCTGCCTCAAACATAATCATCCCTTCGCTGGTAGGATTTTTCAAAAATGAATTGTCTCAGCAAACACAGGAAAATAGCTGCTCCGAAACAAATATTGATAGAAGCGGTTAAATGTACAGTTCGGTGTCTTCTCTAAAACAGGGTTTGGTTTGGTTCGGGAGATGTTGAAATATAAAATGTATGCCAAGAGTGTCATTGTACCGTATTGTAATTACCTGTTCTGTTATTTTTTAAAGAATAAAGAAACTTTGTGTTCCAACCAACCGTCCTTGCCAAGGCCTTCTATGTGTGTTATGTTTTTCAACGAAAGAAAATATCAATGAAGTAAAAAGCGCACCCAGAAAGATTCCTCAATCAAACTCTAAAACCCCGTAATCCGACAGTTAGCCATCGCGTCCATTCGCCGGACACTACATCATCATCGTTCGGATGCGATAAAACCGATCGCTTTCGAAGTGGGTCAATGCATCGGAACCTTTTCAAACAAACCAGCGCTTGGCCATCATTCGAAGCGCCCAGCAACGGTTACAGGTTCGCAAACCATTTCGCCAGCACTTAAACCGAACCAAAACATCGGACGTTTGCGGATTAGTTTGATGAATGGTTCTTTCCCATTAGCCCATTTTCCCAGTCGACGCGGCGACGGAAGCGTTCTGTTTCTTACCATAGTGGAATTAAATTCTCCTCCGCTCGGCAAACAAAAACTAAAAACCGAAAAAAGGAAACCGATCCTATGGAGAAACCGGACCGGACAGTGCACAATACGTTCTATCGTACTGAAAAAAGGGCGGTAAAACCTTTCATCGAACACCAAACCAGTTGGACGAATTCTTAGTAGGGATTCCGTCAGACAGCAACACTACTACTCCACTCAGCTAATAACCGGTGATGGATTATGGATAATCTCCTGCCCGCCAACCAGGCAACGTTCTGCTCACGTTTTCTATTTTCCTAAAAACTGATAAGAGCACGCGCCGGGACGACCGGTCGTCATTGGTGGACCAAGCTGTCGATCCGGGTTTGAAACAAATCGATCGTGGCTGAGGAATGCCGAATGTTTGCTCCGACACCGGAAAGATTTTTCACCAAAGATCCGACAATCCTTCTTCGGATCGGAATGGGAATCCCTCGCGGCGGGTTAGAGGAAGGTGGAAGAAGGCGTACATCACGGATCGGAGACAAGATAAATGGAAGCCGCAGACGCGCTCCACTAGATAAAGAGATAGATTACAAGTCACTGTACCTGCACAAAATCCACAAACAGGCTCCGAGGATACTTTTCCCGTCGTTTTCTTAACCTCCGTTATTTTTCCCGCTGTTTTTCTTTCTACCACCGGCTGGGGAGTTTTTCGGCGGCCCAAGTCGATTTTTCACGGCCTTTCGTTTCCATTCGCAAGTCGAACGTGGCGGAAAAGGAGAAGGGCTAGGGAAATCGTCCTTTGGTTTCATCGATCGATTTTCCACCGAAAACCGCCCGAAAGGATCCTTGGCACGCCGTCACGTGAGGTTGTTTTTGAAATCGCCCGAATTCGACCATCGCGACGAATGTGAAATGTGACCGGAAAAGTGGGAAAAGAAGGCACAAACCAGGTTGCACTCAAACACATGTAGTGGCCTGAAGGCTCGTTTGAAGCATCACCCCTCGAACTCGGGTAACCTCCCTCCCTCCCACCCTCTCCTCCGTGGGTTGGCCAACGAAATTCAATTACTAACCGCAAACCCGGAAGGAAACCGAGGAAGAAATATGCCAGCCATTTCGGAAAACCGTCCCCACAATCTCTCTTCCTCTCTCTCTCTCTCTCCTGGACTCGATGTCGGGATGGGATCATCGAAGGATAAATCGTGGGGATCTGCTTTCGACCGGGCATCTTCCCAACTGGTCGGTCGAAGCCGAAACCGCAATGTCTCTTCCGGAAAACCTCGCACCCGGGAAAAACTCTAGCCAACGTTCCGATCCGCTCGCTGCAGAGGTATCAATTTCAATCATTACGCTCGACCGAAGCTCCGGTTCGTTGTGGGACGAAAGGCATAGTGTGGGGGGGGAGGAGTGTCCATATGTAGGTGACATATGCGGATGCAACTCGACAACCAGGGAGGTCTCACATTTTCAGTCGAGTGCGCACGATGGTGGTAATATGGGCGGGGAAAATTGATTCCAATTTTCCGTCGGCCAAAGGAAACGTCGGTTGGTCTAGGGCGAAGACTTCGGGCTGCATCGAAATGTCCACAAACACTTTTTGACGCCAGCGAATCGATAACATAAACCCCCGCCGTTTGGGGTTGACTTTCCACGGGGTCAACGAGTTGCGATGCCATAATTTAATTAGAACGAACGTGTAACTCAACTCCCGTGTGTTTGGGTAAGAAAAAAAGGAAGTTTCCGAGAGCTGAGTGTCAATTTGATTGGTTCACATGTTAAACAAATTGTGAATCGATTTTGTTGTGAAAGCTTTTCACTAGAAACTATATTTACCGAAAGCAACATTAAGCGGAAGAGTTGTTTACCAATTCGTCCAAATTGAAGCTATGTCAAACGTCGTTACTCTGCATCCCATTTTGTGAAGTTGTGTAGCTTCATGATAAACTGTTCCACATCAATGAGAACGCCTTGAGTTGAGCAAACACAGACCACCACACACGACACCAACCTGCGATGCGTGCTCATTTCCATTCGACATCCTTCTGGTTCTTCTGGTTTTTCCTTTCTTCCTACCAGCATCCCGTGCACCATTTTCCCGCTCTTCTGAAAACGAACCGAGGGACTACAAACAGAACCGAAAGATAGTGCCACACCCCGTAATACCTGTGCCGAGACTTCCTACTACTAAAGAGAGGCCCGGCAGCCATCAGCACGAGAGCATAAAAATTAATTAAGTGTGTAATACCCAGAAAGCCACAATTGCATGTTAGCATTTGCATGAATATTTATAAAATTTAATTTTTGATTGGCACCGTCGTCCTCGACGATTCCGGGACGGTTCTCCCAGTGTCGGGTGACGCTTGAACCTGGGCCGACCACACTGGCACACTGTGAAATGGGGGGGAAAAGCGGGAAAACTCATGGGAGAGCAAAGCGCCAGAACAGCGGTTGGGAAAACAAGTGGACCGGGCCTCGAGTCAGCGACAGCCAGTGAGACATAACTGGCCGGAGAGATTTTATAATCGATTCTCACTACGTGCCCAGCTCTTTTTTCCACTTTCCCTGCCCCGACCTCGTCGCCCGGTGGTTGGAAAAATCCCCGCCAGCCAAAAGGACCGACCGTGCGTCCCGTGGAAATGAAATGATAAAAACGCGTCGACTTTACAAACGAAAGAGGAACGCTGGAGGAACTAATTGAAGTGGAAATGGAACGTACTTCTACTACTACTGCTGCCGTCAGTAACCCTCAACGAGCAAAGATGGAACGCGTGGAAGTGAGACTGGCAAAGCTGGCCAGTAAATTCAAAGGCACGTACGAGTTGTGTCGACTGTGAAAATAACATTTACAGCTACAATAAAGTGACTTGATTAGTCATTTGACTGACTCCGATCCGAACGAGTGGCTAAGTGTACGGTTCATAAATGAAAAGTGGATTTACGTAGTGTGAATCCGTTTCCGTTTTGTCGGGGGTTAAACGAATTGAAATTTTATTTTTTTCCTTTTCTTCGTTCAAAAGAGGATTCATTCTTTTCAAAAGTCATTTGCTTCACATAAAGGGAACACTTTCAGCGAGGTCCGCTTTCACAATTCTAAAACCTGTTCGTTTAGCATCAGCAACTGTAAATTAAATCGACAAGAAGGCAATCGATAATTAAGAACGTTAATTATACTCCATTAACGCAATCGTTACATCGAAACATGGCTCGCGCCTTCCAGGATTGTGGAACAACACAGTAGGCGGTCGTAATTTGTGTTTTAAGCTCGGGAAATTCATTACAATCGATGACATCGCGAAGGAAGGCTAAATATGGCGCACTAAATTTTCCATGGGGTTAGAAAACTAATAGCGCGAGGTCTAAAATAAGGGAGGAAAGTGGTAGGAGTGGGAGGGGACAAAAACACGGAAGAAAATGTTGAAGCTAATGGAAATATAATTTTGGATGCCAAATCGGGAAATGTAATGGTACATATTCATACTATGAAACGAACGTGTTCTGCAAATGGATGCACTCTCAGTTAAATGGAAATTGAAAAATTATGTTCGAACAATATTTCCCCAATGAAAGGTAATGAGTTTTCATGCGAAATGTATGAAACTTTGTCGATTGTTAATTATATTCGACTGTTCAAAATGACTGAAATACGAAAGCATTCAACAAACCGTATGGAAGATTGCAACAGTTGTGGTACACTTTCTTCTTTTAATACCACAACAAACAACATATTTATGAGAGCTTTAGCACCAATTCTTAAGATGGCGTGTAATTAAATAGCTTGAAGAGTGTTTCCTTTGTTGCGCTTTTTAAGTACGCAACACAAACAGGTTCATTAAACCGTACGAGACGATCGTTTAATCTTCGATTTCTTCCCCCAACCCCCTCTCTACCAGCACGTATTTGTTTGGCCAAATTTTATGCCGACATCGTTACGTCGAACGCACACCACACGCTCGTGCTTGATGCATCTTTAGCGTCGTCCGTAAAAAGCAAGTGCTCTCCACCGCGAATCGGTCCCCGTTGGCCATGGTTGTTGGCAGTTAAATTTAACGTCACTTATCTGCCCCTTCGCCTGGTCAACAACAGGGCCAGGAATTGTTGCGCCAGAATTTGTACGGGACAAGGAGCTCGAGTCGCGTGTTTCTTTATTTCATGACGATCCGCGAGAACACGGCCACGTTTAAATTAGGCTTCCACCCCGCGAAAAGTTGATGGACTATCGTAAACCCGTAAAGCCTGCCATTAAACGTACTTCTCCAACCTGCTGATGCCGGTCCTTACCGATCGGAGGTGGGAGGGGGTCCATGTCCCGATATCTAGACCCTCGGGGGGCAACAACATTTGATGTCTTTTGCCTACTCGGCGGCCCACTCATCTCGAACCGAACCATTTTCGGGAGGGAGCGTTTCAATTATCGCGCACGCCAGCATATTTCATCTTTTACGACCCCTAGGAGGTAAATCAGATTTTATGCATGCCCTCGTATGGGGCGTGCTACTCAGCTCTGGTCCGGGGGATCTCCGAAACGCCGAAGAACTGCTGCGCCATAACCGTAGTCGCGGTTCCTCGTATGTCCCATCCAGGATCCAGCGATCCAGCGATACGTTGTGGTTTATCAACCAATTGACATGATACGACCTCCCGATTCCCCATGTTTCCCCGTGCATAACAGCCGCCCTCCTCCCCCAAGAACGTCAGACAAACGCCCGCATAACGGGCGCCCGGCTAATACCCAATTACGTTTGATTAGAACCGAGCGTCCATTGGCACCCGGGAGAACTCTCTCTCTCCCTCTCTCTCTCTCTCTCTTACGAGGCAGGCGTGCAGTAAAAGTGCCTCATTTGTTCCAAGAATAGTCACGGGCGACGCGGCTTCCATCTGGTCTGGGGGGCCGACGGGCCCTAAAACTGATACCCAGATTCAATTTGTGTCCATCGAGCCGTGACTCCTCGGGTTCTCCGGGCCGACGTGTCCACGATTCGGGTGCAGAATTTCAATTAGAAGCGTGGCCACGCGCTCGTGTGCATTACTCCTACTTCTCGGGACACGAGCTGGAGCGAGGATTTATGAAAATTAATTTAAAATTGTGTACAACAAGCCTTCACGGGGTCGATGAAGCGGCGATAAGAGCCAGATCCCGAGGACATGACCGGTTTTCTCAGGACCTCCGAACGAACGACGACACCCACACCGCCGAGAGACCACAATATGGCCATTGTCCATCCTGATTATGTTCAATCTTTCTGAGCCATTTCCAATCCCCTGTCCCCTTCTCTTGCCCTCTTTCACCCTCTTTTATCAATGTGTCCCTGCCCTCAAGAGTTCCATCGGTTGCATTAAATGCAAAAGGGCCTTGCATGTTGTGTGGCAACGTCGGATTTTGGGACAGGCCATGTTTAGTCTGCTCATGGTTCGAACTATCGACAATCCTTGGGAGTGGAGTGCAGAACTCAGCCCGAGCCGATTACGGTATGCATGCAAGTCTTTGCCTTTTTACGATCACAAACTTTCAGCCGGTCCCATCCATATGCGAGCCGTTTGTCGAAAAGTCCTTAATCCACTCAAGCGCCAGCCTGCAAATGCTGCGAAAAACGAAACACGGCCCGCTTCCCAGCGCCGGACAAAACAAACAATTGACTAGATTAGATGCAAGCGATTTAGTATTTGGAAACAAAGCGAATCCCGTTTGTCGGAAGACGGCCTAATCTGGGATTTGGGCAGATTTTTATATCCTAAGCCCCCGATCGGCCTTCCGGACCGGTGAGGAGACGGTGGGATGACTGTTAATTTTCCCGATGCGGCGAGGCTTACCCGGGCGAAGGATTTTCCAGCTTCCAAAGACCGCTCCACCGTACGGGGGCACCGACTTTTTCCCGACACCTCCACGAAGGGCGCAGCTAATCGCATCACGGAATCTCACGCCTGCAACACAGTTCGTAGCCTGGTCATTGCAGGGCCGTTCGGTTCCGTCAGGTGCACATAATCGATTCAATGTTATCAATAATGCATTAAACCATTTGCAATCTGATTAATTATGCAGCTTACTCCATGCAGCGCCGGAAACCGCTTTTGCTACTTTCTTCATCCATTACGGGGGGGAGCAAGTTTAATGCCTCCATGAAGGGATAGTTTAATTTTGCGTCTCGTTAAAGGTGGGGCGCTCTTGGGGCAGGAAGATTATTTAATTTAGAATCGAGTGGTTCGTTTATTCGATTCCAACTTTGTTTCCATTCCATTAGCCAAAATACGATATAATTAAATGAATGCATAGTTAGTTTAGAGTATTGGATAGTGGTGTCTTACTTGTTTGATTTAATTTGATCAAATTCGGTAAGCTATATTTAAGCAATCTGATTTTCATTTAATGAGAAAATGAAGTCAAACGTCAACTGCATTATTACGAGAGAAAATCTCAAACCATACATAGGAAAACCATCAAACTCAGAAACCGCAACGGACGTTGACATGCATCCCATCATAATGGACCCTCCGACACCTCCGGCAACCCAAAAACAGGGGGCTCGTGTCGACACGAATGCAAATAATCATTAAAATGTGTATTAAATAAATTAACAGATTCAACATTAATAATTAATTCGCGTCAACAACAATGATGACGTGTTTCGCGCCAGCCAGCCCTAATTGACAAAACAAAAAACCGGTGGAAACTCTGATACGGCCGTGAAAAACGAATCGATCCCGCATACGGTCGATTGAGCCGAATGTCCTTTTGCCGGGGATGATGCGGATTCGGGTGGGTGTGTGAATGACCTTGCCCACCGGGGAACAATGCGCCCGAGGGTTCGGGAACATTAATCATATGCGCGTCCCGAACACGTTGACAATCGACGCACCCCACTGTCCACTCAACAAGTGAACGCGAGTAGAAAATGAACTGTTTAAATTATGTTGCGACAAACACAGAGCCCTCCGTCCCCATTCCCCGGCACGACCTTACTTTTTGGTCACACGGCGGGCAAAACAAACAACACAAACAACCACCACAATGGAAGGGCTGGGTGCGGACGGGGGGCACCAACACCATGAACGCAAATCGACCGGAGACCGCGCGGTGGATAAACACCATTTACCAGTATTGAAGAAATTTATTTCAATATTCAATTAGCCGATCGAATCGAATCAAAAGCTAGCGCGCTCGTTTGGCCAAACGGAAACGGAAATTCCCACCGGGACCATATTTAAAGCTATTTTATTCCGGGGTGCGGATTAGCTTCGGACACCCAGGCCCTATCGAAGGATAATAGAATGCAGAATGAGGTCCATTTCATTTGTTTCGATTGAAAAGACGATCCGGTTCAATTGGTTCCCTATTGGCCCTCGAATGCAGACAATGGCACTTAAATTTCGGTGTATTACGCATGAATACAATTTCGTGAGGTCACTTTAACAGGACCCCGATGGTCATTTTTTTAAAATGTCACAATATTTATTTAAATCAATCAAGTCTTGCACTTAACAGATAAAACAAAAACATATCTCGTCAAATCTGTGTGTCCCGTTGTCTTGGTCCGTCTTGCTTCCACAAGATAAAGACTTGGCCGCTCCATCCCATGTTGAATAGTGATTGATGTTATCCGTCTCCGGAGTTCTGGAAGTTCTTACTGGCACCTTAATAAATAACCTCTCCGAATGTGTCACTAGAGCGTGCGTTTATCCCTTTGCGCCACCCGCTTTTTTCTGTACCGAAGACAAAAAGGACAATTATTAGTTGAGGTTTTGAGGCATGCAATGCGGTGAAAGCGCCAATCCTTACCGATGGTGGCAGCAACTGAACGTCGCTGGCAGAGCAAACCGTCTCCGGGTGCAGACCACTGCGCAGATAGCAGACGCAGTCGTTCGTCGTCTCCGTTCGCGAGAACTGATCGGCCAGCACGGCGGCCACGATCGAGATGAACTGCTTCTTCTCCTTGCCCGCCTTCTGCTGCGAGTAGTTCTGCAGCACGAAGAAGTTTCCTCCAGCACGCTCCACTCCGGTCACACCGACGACGTCGTCGTACTTGAGCGACTTCTTCATTTCCGCCGAACCGACGGTGCGCTTCTTGTCGTTCGTGTGATACACGACGCGTTCGTTGAAGCCTATCAAACGAGAAACGGTGGTGGTTAGAAAGCGAGGTAAAAATCTCGAAGCGAACCGTCTCAACTTACCGACAATCGATTTAACCTTCGATTGGTCCTTGGTGTTCGAAAGGCCGACGTTCTTCAGCGGAGCAACAATGTTGAACAGGATGCCTCGGGCCTTAACGTTCGCTAGTCCCAGCGCGGCACTGATGGCAGTTCCCTATAGAAAAAATAATACGTTAGAATCACTTGGAGGAACTACGTCCATCATCAACTACTACTTACCGGACGAGCGTCTTCGAACGCTTCGGAACGGAAGAGCAACACGGACTTGCTGGCCGTGGCACGGAACGGATAGGTGAAGGCACGACGGAGAGCGTACACCTCGGAGGTGGTGCCGAGGTTTTCCTTGGCAACTTCCCCAGCGTTGTGCAGCTGCTCCAGGACGGCGTCGACGTCCGGGAAACCGGTGACCAGCGCCTTGCACTGCTGCGGTCCACTGTTGACGTCCGCCTGGCCCAACTTTCCAGTGTAGTCCAGTTTGCCACCGTTCGAGAACAGGCTGGTGTACTTGTTCGTCTTGCTGTAGCCGATGACGGCGATGTTGACATCGCTCACACCGGTCGCCTTCAGTTCCTTGCGCAGGTCATTGATGGTAGCTTGGACCAGCTCTCCGAGCAGCGTGCCCAGGGCCGTATCGACAACGACCACCACGTCGGCCTTCTTCTGCGGAGCCTTCACCGAGAACCAGTCTCCAACGTCGATCTGGTTGCCACCATCACCAACGCACTTCTCGCATTGGCTCGGGAGGGAGGCCGGGATACCGTACAGCCTGCAGCCGGACACGTACAACCGGGCGATACCGCAAGCGGCCTCGTCAGCCTTATCTCCGGCATCGTGAGCGGCGTGGTTACAAGCCTCCTTGTAGCCGGTTTGGTCGCGCAGGTACGAGCACATCTTCAGGGACGATTCCGAACCGAAGAACTTGGCGCAGGTCGGGTTGGAATGCTCGTGCGAATCGTGACCGTGATCGGCAACAGCTGCGCACGCTTGGCTCGTCTTGTAGTTGTTGGCAAAGTCGGTCGAAACGGTCGTAATCTTGCCGTCCGGAAGGGCCAGATCGTCGTACGGCTCGTAGTTGCCGTTACCGAGCAGACCGCGCAGACGTCCAAGGTAGAAGCCGGACACGTAGAAGTGACACAGCTTCAGGTCGGTGGTACACATGACCTGTGCTCCGTACTTCGTGCCCATGGTGACGGTGTAGTACCTGCGGAAGACGTACACATCCTTCTGGTAAAGCGGGAGGTCGGTTTCCTTGCCATTGTACTTGACCACGGCCTTGCTGTTCAGCTCGACCGTCGAGTCCTTGTCTACGAGTGTCACCGATTTCAGAACACCCTTGTCCATGTCTGCGACGATGCTGAAGTTGCCATCGACAAAGTCCGACGCCAACAGGTACGAGCAGCTGCCCGGGAAAGTGAAGTGTTTGTCGTCGAACGTGAAGAAGTGGCCACCGTCGGCGAACTGGCCGTGCATATGGAACAGCGGGACATTGGCGAACGGATTGAACGCATACAGACGCAGCTGGTGGATGAGGTCGCGAACCGAGTAGAACTTCTCGTTCTTGAAGAAGTTCCACGGGCTGAACTGGACGCTCGAGACGTACGGCAGGAACTTGAAGGTGAAGAAGGACGTGAAGCTCTCGCTGCCGAACGTTGGCTCGGCCAGCTGCAGGTTCACATTCGAGATGAGTCGCTCCACCGCCTGGTGCAGTACCTTCACGAAGCTCACGAACAGCTTCTTCAGCTCCTCGACATCGTTGACCGGCTTGTTTTCGAGCTTGCTGGTCACGTACTGGTTGATGGCCGTGGTCAACTCCTGCACCTCCGGCATCGGGTATACAGCCTCGACCAGCGTCAGCAGCTCCCTCAGAAGCTGGTACGCGTACCGATCGGCACCATCGAAGTATTCCTTGAACGTTTCCTTGACCGCCTTGAACTCGTCGAACGACTCGAAGTAATCCTGGACTAGCTTGTACAGATCCTTGAATTCCTTCTCAAGCACCTGGATGGCCTTGCTGAAGGTTTGTGCGAACTGCTTGAACAGCTCCGAAACGTTGTTGGCGATCTTGTTGAAGTCCTCCTCGAACACCTTCAGCGCCTTAACGGTACGCTCGAACACAGCCATCAGCAGCTTGACGGTTTCCTCGTAGATGTTGAAGAAGATGGCCTCCACCTTCGTCGACAGTTCCTGCAACGCCGGTAGCACCTTCGTGTTGAAAGTTTCCATCAGTTTTCCAAACACATCCGTCACGATGGCCGTCACCTTGCGAAGCGTCTCGATGTACACTTGCGACAGTTGACCGAACACTTCGCTCAATGACTGGAACACCGTCGCCACCTGGTTGACAAACTCTGCCAACGCCGGGTCACTCATGACGTCCTGCTGGAGCTTCTGCAACTGGGCGGCATAGCTTTGCTGGAACTTGCTAAAGTCGGGCAGTGCATCCATCACCTTCGACGAAAGTGTAGACACATCCTGCGTCAGCTTGGCATAGCGCTGGGTCACATCATCCTTCACCACGGCAAAGTCCGTCTGGAGTTGCTTATTCAAAGACTGCAGGAACAGTTTCGCGTTCGCTTCATCAACCTTGTACTCGGTGGACAGGAAGTGGCTCGCATCCAGGGTCACCTTAGCGTTCAGCAGCGGCTTACCCTCTCCGACAACGTTCAACACGACGGCCTTGTCCACTCCGAAAGTACCATCGGCGCTGAAGAATTGATCCTGCTTGAACGAGAACTTAGCCGACGAAAGACCGTTCAGCTGCGACTCGAACACTACCGGTCGGGTTGGCACAAACTTGAACGTGGAAGTAAAATCTCCGCGGTACTTCTTGGCATCGTACGATCCGTGGGCACGGACAAACTCATCTCCGAAGCGCGTCAACAGGAAGTCGAATGCCTCCGGGCTGCCGAAGAAGTAGCTTCCGAAGGTGTATCCCTCGAAGGGCAGCGTCAGTGATCCGGCAGCGCTTGCTTGGCGATTGGCAAGAGACAGCGCGTAATGACCGTTGAAGCCACAGTTCAATCCTAGACCCTTGCTGCTCACGCTTGCATCGGTCGTGATGTTGAAGCCCTTGTACGAAAGGTCACTGTTTGCGTAACGCACGCTGGCAACCAGCTTATCGGCCGCCTTCTTGAACACGTCGAACTCAACGGATCCATCAGCCGTCTGCTTGTCACCGTCCAGGCTACCCTTGGCACGGATCGACAGTCCCTTGATGGTCGGATGCGAGAACGTCAGTGCACCGTTCGCCGAAACTCCAGCCGA
This sequence comes from Anopheles sinensis, assembly GCA_000441895.2. NCBI lineage: Eukaryota > Metazoa > Arthropoda > Insecta > Diptera > Culicidae > Anopheles > Anopheles sinensis. The sequence goes on from KE525036.1 coordinate 237,106, forward strand.
TCCGAGCATCTTAGTTTCACCGCGCAGCGCAAACGTGGCCTTGTTGTTCGGTTCGTTCTTCTTGTCCAGGTAAACCGAGACACTACCATCGAACAGGCCGAACTTCTCCTTGGGCAGCGTGAGCAAGCCCTCCACTGCAATGGTTCGCGTGGGCAGGATCAAACTGGCACCAGCCGACGACGGATGCACGTAGAACAGGTACTGGTACTTGGGCTGATTCTTTTCCTTCAGCTGCACGTCGGTCGTATGGTCAAACTTGAATCCATTCGCGCTGGTCTTTGCGGACAGACCGAACTCGTGCTCGTACTGCTGTACATCGACCGAAACAAGAGCCTCGTGGTTGAATGCTCCAGCGTTTCGTTCCAGCTTCGAAAGGATCTCCAGCTTGGTACACTTCTTCTTCTCGTCGCACACGCTCGTCTTGAGCTTGAAGTCATTCGGTTGGACGCGTACCTCATGAGTTGCCGAAAGTTTACCAACAGAGGCCGTTAGCGATGCGGAGAATCCAGAGTCGGCAAGTTTCTCGCGAACCAGCTTGAACGTGGCGGTCTGCTGCTTGTCGTACAGCTTCACGTTACCTTGGCCTTCGATGACGGTTGCCTTGCCCTGCTCCTTCACCGAGTAATCGGCGTATCCGCTGAGAATGTCCTTGCCGCCTTCCGAGGCACGGAAGTTGACACCCTTTCCGTTCGAGCCCGGCTTGGCGTTCACCTCCACCGAGAACTTGTTCGTCTTCAGCATCGGTGCGTCGCCGTACAGCTTGAAGTAGAACGTCTGATAGCTGTCAAAGTTGGCCTCCACGTTTGCTTCCATGTCAAAGTTCGCCAGGTTCTGCACCTTTGCGTCAGCCTTGAATGCGCTGTGTCCGAGCGTCTTGTAGCTGCCGGAAACCTTCACCGTCTTGTCCGGGTATGCGAGCGTAAAGTCCACCGATGGGTTCGACTCGCTCAAGACGACGGCGTTCTCCACGCTGAACTTCTTGCCATCAGCCGTCACCTGGAGCTTGGTGTTGTAAGCGCTAACGGCCGACTTGGCGTGCTTGAAGGTAACATCCACGCTACGCACATTCTCAAAGTCCGATTTCAGGGTAACATGGACCTGCACGTCATCGGACGACGGAACCTTCGCGGAACCGGTGAACTCAAAGTTCTTGCCCTGACCGTACGTCACCTTCAGTGCGCCGTTGGTAGAAAGTGGGCCATCCTCCTTGCCATCGTAGGTGTATGAGCCTTCGGCGGCAATCGGATCCACGTTCGGGAAGTTCAGGTTAAGTTTGCCATTGCCGCGGTTGAAGTTACCCTTGGCCTGGGTTGCAACCGATGCCTTTTGTCCATTGTAATCGAAAGAACCGTTGTACTCGAAATCGAAAACACCATCGTCGGTCTCCGGTTGGAGGTACTTGCCGTTCGATGTAGCACCCAACTTTACCGAAGGAGCGGTCACGTCCACCTTCAGCTCATGGCTAGCCGGCTTACCGTGTCCTCCGGTCTGGTATCCTCCGACAAGGTTCAATCCAAAGTCCGCACCGTACTTGCTGTCCACGTGGTACTTGGCATGGTGTTCGCAGTACTCATCGACGACCACAGCAACTTCGGCCACCTGGGGCAGCAGGCTTCCGGATACCTTCAAAGAACCAGCGGCCGATCGGTAGCTTCCAGCCGGGACATGCTTCATTCCAACGCCCAACACCAGCGTCTTTCCATCCAGATCGGTGTACTTCACGTTGTGAGTAGCATCGAAAAGCTTAGCCTTGAAGTTGCCATCCTTAAGCTCGCCGGTGTACTGAACCGTACGTTGCTTGCCACCTGGCTGCTTGTCGAACAGGTTGGCCACCATCTTGCCGAACTTCTTCTCGTCCTTCGTCGAAGCGTCACGCTTAAAGTCACCGCCGAACTGACGTCCGGTTGGGAGAACCAGGTTGAACTTGGTGGTGAACGTACCATCGACCGGTTTCGGGTTACCCTGGCCTTGCACGTTGAACTCGTACTTCTCCGAGAACACCTCCACCTTGTTCTTGCTATCGAAGCTGGTCTGCGTGGCCTTGTTCTTGGTTTCGAAGTGAACCTTCTTGCTATTGTCCTTCTCAAAGTCGTAGTACAAGTCGACCGAGACGTCATATACCGGAGCGCTGACCTTGAACTTGCTGTCCAGCTTCACCTTGCGGTCCTGCTTCTGGAAGTTTGCCACCGCAAACAGTTCACCCTGGCCCTTGGTGGACTTGAGTTCACCGTTTCCATCGAAGAAGTCTTTCACCACAAACTGAAATGGAAAAGTGATCGTTAAGGTAATAAATGCTTGTGGCGGATGATTAATTTCTCCTTTCACCTACCGAGAACTTGCCGTTGGGATCATTTCCACGCTCAAGCTTGAAGTCGTACGTGGCGAACTCGGCCTTATCCACCAAAACCTTTGCGTTCGAGACGACATTTGCGGCAGAGAATTGAACCGTCAGAGAGAGCCTATAGTAGAAAGTGTGTGTGTTTTAGATCATCAACACTAGCAACTCCACTCGTCTGTTTGACTTACTTGTATGGCGAGGCCTTCTCAACAGCAACCAATGTTCCGTCCAAGTTGAGCTCTCCATCCTGGGTCGAGAAGCGGTTCGTGACGGCACCATTCAGTTCAAACTTGGTTCCAGTGCTGGCCGTCAGGCGGTTGCTGAAGCGGCTCTTGTTCTGCTCCACCACTCGCTTCGAGAAAAACTTGAAGAAATGCTTGTTCAGCGATGCTCCCACCTGCACATCGTAGTCCCCGGCCGATTTTTCGTTGTACTTCGCGTCCACATTGGCGGCAATCTTGTACTTGTCATAGCCGTACTCTCCATCCAGGAAGAACTTATTCTTGTTCGTGGCAAAGTCCAAACGGATCAGCTGCTTCGGAAGCTGCAGCTTGTTGTACAGCTTCAACGACTCCAGTCCCTTAGCCTCGGGTTTGAGGGTAAACTCGGCTAGCTGACTCAGTTCGTATTTGTTCGAAGGATTGTTGAAATCCTTTCCGCTCGCAAACGAGAAGAGGTTCTTGAACGAATTTTCCGTGTACGCCAGCTCCAGGTTCACCTTGAAGTTTTTGTTGGCATCGCTGGGAGTCTTCTTCTCAAGGTCCAGCTTGACGTGCTTCAGATCAAAGTCCAGGTGACCCAGTACGTTGTTCTTCGTTTCACCGACGGTCACGTCGACGTCTGCGTCGTAGTTACGCTCACCGTTCGAAACGACTTGTCCATTGATGGTGGTCTTCGGGGCGTATGGACTGGTCCATTCAATGTTTTGCAGAAGGTACTTGCGCTTGTCGCCGCCCAAGGACTCGACCACAATTTTACCCGTCGTCTGAACCAACTTGGACACCTGAGCGTCTCCACTCGGCGAACGGATTGTGAAGATCGGTACGTATTCTTCACGACCACCCGCTGAGCCCCGCTCGAATCCAACCTTAGCCAGGTACTCTTCCATGCCATTGTGCGCCAGAGCATACAGAGCCACTTCTTTGTCGTTGTAGTTGGCTCCCAGCTGGAAGTCCACCTTGCGGAACGGCGAATCGAGTGTCGCCTTAACATACAGATCGCCGCCGGTCACTCCCTCCAAGAGGAGGCTCGTCGAGCGCTTGGTCTGCGATCCGGGGGTATCGAAGCTCATCTGAAGCGTCACATGGCGAGGGTTGGAGTTGTCAAACTTGCCGGAGAACTGGAACTTCGGTTCAACTTCCAGGTAAGCCTCGAAGACTTCCTCCTGCCCTTGAACCTTGTGAGCCGCACAAACGGTCACACCGATGACGTTGTAAAGGTTGTCGAAGCATTCGCTGAACTTGGTTCCAACGTCGTTGCGCTTGGCGGGGAGAGTAATAAGAGGGTTGCCACGCTCGCGGGTGATGATAACCTCGCGGAAGGTGACGGAAACCAGCTCCTGCTTGGTTTGAAGCGAGTCCACAGTCAGATCGTAAGCGGAAGCTCCGTGAAGAGCAAAGTTGACCGCTGCTCCAGCCGAGGAATGACCCGAAGCGGCCACCTGCACACCGGTCAGCACATTGAACGCATCGACGCTGAGAGTTCCCGTCACTTCGAAGCTACCGCTGGGCTGCAGCTTCACGTTGAACTTGGCATTGGTGTAGTCCTGGACCAAAGCCTTCAGGTCAACCTCCACGGCGGCATCAAGGCGAGCTACAGCAGCACCCTGGGCCGACAGTTTCAGTGGCAAGCCAACGGCGGTGGTGTAAACGAGATCGGTATCCAAGAACAGAGCGTGATGCTCAAACGTACGCTCGAACTTCTTTGCGCCCTCAACCAGCTTATCGAACAGCTCCAGTGCCTTTTCGAGGAACTGCTCCGGATTGGTTGGCAGATTCTCACCCGTGCTCAGGAAGAACAGTTCCGATCCGAAGACCTTCACCGTCAGATCGAGGTTGAAGTCCTGCAGTGCGTCGTTGTGCAAGTTGACATTCTTCGCCAGTCCACGGACATCCTCGCGAATGCCACGGCGGAAGCGTGCCTTAGCACTTTCCGACATCTTCTGGTACTGCTGGAACAAAGTGTTGTAAGCCGTTTGCATGTCCATGCCGGTGAAGAATCCCTTCGGGCCAAAGTAGTGCTCGACAAGGCGCTCCAGGTTGTCCTGACGACCCTCCAGCTCGAACACGTTAACTCCATTACCGAACAGCTCAGCCGTAAAGTTCACTGCCACCGATTTCGGCAGGAAGCTCTTCTGCGAGAAGATCACGCTAGTATCCGCGCTAGCACCAACGCCAAGCGACTCGACGGCGTACGATAGCTCGCGATTGAACGAGTATCGTCTCACATCGAAGGGGAACTTATTGGAGGTGCGAATCTTGCCAAAGTGTTGCCGTGCTGCTTCACGCGTCGGATCAACCGAAGAGCGCAGGCTGGCCAGATGCGATGTGATGAACGAACCAACCTGGTACACCTTCTCGCTGTCCAGCAGTGCCTTCAGCTCGTTGGCAACGTTGGCCGAGGGACACTCCACCAGCGACAGGTAAGCGTGAATGCGGATTTCCGAGTCCTCGTTCGTGTTCTTCAGAGTGGCGAGAGCCGAGTTAACCACCTTCTTGTTGCACGAAGCAGCCGGGAAGGCCTGGAGAGCCGCAACACGAACTCGAGACGACGCATCCGGACCCGTACACTGAACAACCTTATCCAGCAGAGGTGCAACCAAATTGTCCGAGTTGCGTACACCCTTAAGCACGGCTACGAGCACGTCCTCTTGGGAACGTGTGCCTGCCTGGCACTTGCCCAGTTTGGAGGCAAACTTGTTCGAAATTTCCTTCACGTCGGCCGACTGGCATCCGTGCTTCTGGCAGTACTTGCTCACCAGCGAGCCCACGCTCAGGTAGGCCTCACGCGGTGGGTTACCTTCCAGCAGCTTGTTCACGGCCTTCAGGGCACTGTGCGTCATCGAGTCAACCAGATTAAGCGATACGAAGGCCAATTTCACCTCCTGCGCGTCAGTGATTTCCTTGTTCTTGTACAACTGCGTGATTGCCTCGACGGCATCACCGGTTCCGACGCGGAACAGCGAGTCCAGGTAGACCTTGCGAGTCAGATCCTTGTTCGAGTGGACGCTACCGGCCTTAACCTGGTTGTACAGCGCCAACAGATCCTCCTTCTTCGAGTAACGCATCAGCTGGATCAACTCGACGAACAAGTTGGCCGTTTTCTTGCCCACATTTCCGTTGGTGTACGACTCGACGGTCTGGCGGAGTTCCTGCTTGATGTTGGCCAAGTTGTTCGTTGGCTGTTGATCCGGGTTTTCGAAAATGATCGAACGCGGCTCGTTGCCAGCAGCTGGTGCGGCGCCAGCTTTGTTGCCCGTCAGTGTCAGCTTCGTCGTTACCTTGGCCGTCACTCCGACCTTGTCCTTCAGGTAGGGTAGATACTGGTACTCCTCACCCAGCTTGACCGAGGCGAGCAGACCATCCTTGAACGTCTGCTGGTTGTTGTAGTAGCTCTGCAGAAGCGGAGTCGACTTAATGCCAGCCTTGCTGTTGACAATTCGGGTGACGAAGCTGTTCGACAGCGACTCGCGGTACGCGCAGTTACTCAGGTCGCGACTCTTGTCCACAACAGTGGCACCGTCAGCCGTGTAGCTCGAGAACGACGTCTGGCATACGCCAAACACGTCCGTTTCGGTGCTCTTCTCCTGGGCCGATTGGAACAGCGAGATCAAACCACGCTTCACGTTCACCGAGAAGTCGGTGTCGTCCGCCTCGGTACAGATCTCCGGCAGGAGCTCATCGTTGGACAGGGTGAACCGAACCGGTTTGCTGATCTCAGCTCCGAAAGCAGTTTTCTTGCCATCCGGAGCAAAGGACGTCAGCGAGACTACCTTCAGCGTGTACTGGCAGTTGTCCCCGGCGTATAGCTCAACCTTGCCTTCTACTTTGAGCGTTGTCTGCTTGTCAGCGGCCTTGTCTGCTTGCTGAATCTGAACGTAGCTGTCCACATCGTAGCTGTACACAGTGCCGGGCTTGAAGTTGTACTTGGTAGATTTGTTCGCTAACAAAAAAAAAAGAAAAAAAATCCAAAAAAGGTAACGTCGCCACGTCAGTTCAAACTTTATTTCACCATCGTCTATAATACTTACGTGTTGGGCAGCCGGATTTGCACGAAGCTGTTGCAAGAAGAACGCAAAACGAGAGACGGAAAACATTAGTAGGTCTTAGGTTATCTCTTCATTTGTGTTATATAATTAGCCAGCTGCCAACCACAGTTCCTTGCACATCGGAGTGTGTATTGCCACACACAGGTCCTACCGCCATGTGCTATCTGTTTTATTTTTGAACTCCCTTCTACGATCGTTGGAAAGGTCATCGGCGCCTACATAGATTAGGTAAAGTGCACACTCAGCATCGGTTCCGCCACCGACCGTTTTTGCTGATAGCTGAGCCTGTCCATTCCCGTTTCTCGGTAGCCAATGTTGCAACCATGGAGAGACACTCTCTTTGAACCTCACGATCCTGAACTTGACATTGAACAAAAACAGTACTAACCAAGTCCTGAGAGACGGAGAGCCGGTCCTTATCAGTCATTCACCGCATGCCGATGATTCTATTCAAGCCAACATCGATGCCAGTCTCTCAAAGACCTTTTGCACTTTGGCTATCATCTCTTAAGTTCTCTACGATTACCGTATCTATCTCGTTATTTTTAGCATGTACTCTACTTCCAACAAAATGAATCTACTTCCAACGAAAAAACTCAACAATACTTTTCTTTTAGACTTTTAAATTTTTAAATGCAAACTGTTAATGCTGTTTGTGTGGACTGTGTTTAATTAGTCAATCTAGTGTGTGAATTATCTGAAAATCTAATAGTGTTTATAAATTTGATCGTTATCAGCAGCTGTTACGGAGTGCGAAGTTCGAATGGAATTTTCTAGAATTGACCCATCTAGTAAACATCCTTCCAGCCTTAATATGACCTATAGACCAACTTAAGGTAGCAAAGCTGTTGCGCTTCTAGAGAATTTTGCCCTGACAAAACATCAATCTGTAAGCAATCCATCACATGTTTTCTAAATCTTTAAAAAATGTTTCTTTAAAACTGGTAAATTCAAAATATTTGTGAATTCTGAATTGACGATGCTTAAGAGGCAATGAGTCAAAGCAGACAAAGACCACGTAATTGTCGTCTCTAGAAAGTTCGATGGATTGTGGAATGACTCAATTTAGTTTCTCACCGACTTAGAAATGATTCCCATCGTATTCACGGACCTGCCGACAAACGCAGCTTATCGGACAGTTAATTCAATTCATTGAAATGCATGAAAACAAAGCCCTGTCAATCTTAATTAAGTGATCACCAAGAGTGAAACGGGAATTGGTTGTTTTGTCTGTCAGATGGACGAGAAAAGTTTGCGGTGAATATTGTTACACTGTGATTTCATGCGGGTGAAATTAACCATTTCGTTAATCATCTGAGTACTTCGGGTGCGAACTGATGCTAAGCTTACTGCTCTTTTTCTACCTTCCCTTCGCATGTACATTTCGGGCAAAGTGTTCCCTGACTTCGTCACAGGCGTCGGAGCGAACGCATCGAGAAACCGTCCATTAAAATTTATTGTCTAAATTATTTCAAATTGTTTTTTCCTCGCACTTTCCTCGCAACCCTGTGGCAACATTGGTCTCCCGTTTGGTAAAAGGTTGGCTGGCTTCAAAGTAATAGCCCCAGGCAGTTGGCATGTCACGGATCTTTCACGTACCTGCAAAAACACTTTGGAACAGCACTAGCGACACCAGGAAACCCCAAAGCAGGCTCCGTCCGCTCGAGACCCACATCTTGCGGGCCGTTAGTTCGTGCACCTACACGCACGAGCACTCACGCAATACACGCACTACAGCTCGAACTCGGCGGAACTCGTCCAAACATCCACTGGAAAGCACTCGGGAGGTGAAGATGAAAGTCCGTCCGGCGAGAGACGGTTCACTTTCACGGTTTCACGTACGCAGTCACAGTCACTCGATCGTTTGTGTCACCGGCGATCCCGGGCGGGCCTCAGGACGGGAATAACGGACCACGGCTAGGGTTGCCTGATTTTATAGAATTTCTCCAGGGCACACGTACGCACGTGCACACATGCACACTATCATATGTTGGATGCGGATGAGCGCTACACATAAGCCAATGGTGGCTGATAACGTTTTTGGCCGATGATCGCCGCCGACTCCGGAGTTCGGAGCATCGCGTACCAACACTAGCAACTCGCGCAGCACCGCTGATCCCGTTCCCGTCCTCCTCTGCAGCGCGGGGGAACGAGGAAACGATTCAATTTGGTATCCCTAGACGGTGGTGCAAACAAGCGCGTCCGTTTCCATCGCGGGATGGTGGTGCTGGTGCCGGGTCCCGGGCCCTAGTGATTGACCAGAGGGTTGCAGTGTTTGCACTTGCACGTTGATACGCGCTCACGATAAGCGGCCGTAATCACCGCCCGAAACGAACGCGCGAATACAAACAAAATAAAGATGATCAACAGACCAAAAATGAAAACACGAAAAGATCTTGGTGGTCAAGCGCGATAAGCAGCCAATGCACGGGAAGAAGCCGAGGGCCGGAAAAGTTTCTCCTCCAACCCGGACACGGATATTGCCATCGCGATCTGCGGCCCTTTACCCCAAACCGGAAAGGTGATCGATCGATCGATCGATTGATCTACGGACTCTTTAAGTCACCTTTCGAACAGTTCCGGCTGACGAGCTGAGTCAAGCTGAGGGAGAAAACCCGAGACCCGACCCAATTTAATGTGCTTCGTAAATGGAAATGGTGATTTTTGCCCGCGCAAGCATTAGACGGCGAGCTGGGACAAGGTCCAAGTTACTTAGCCGGAGAACAAAGGCAGTTAAGCGCCAGTCATGATTACGGCGTGACCGGTACAACGAAGATGATAGCTAATGCTGCGTGTGTTGATTTGCCTAGTATTAATCTAAGAGCAAAGACGATTTTCTTTTCCATTCTTCGCTGACGCTGATCAAAGTGCCTTATTTGTTATTGGAATACGAGTAGATTTTTAATAAAACCATTAGATTTCGAGGGCAATTCCATTTCAGATAATTAAGTAATTACACTTCAACCTAGTAAAAACCAGTATCCCTGACGAATAAAGTATTGTCTTTTAGGAAGATTGATGGTTCGAAAAGGTGCGTCATTTGATGTATGCCTTTAAACCCTTCTCCAATGGAAACCACTTCATCAATCCTCCAATGTGTCACAACGGACCTTTCTTTTTCTTCTCTCCTCATCCACTTTTTTCTATACACTAAAACAACTCACTCTGTGTGAGGACAATGCTGGCTGCTAGACAAACCGGGCTCGGTAATATCGTTTTATTTTGTAGCAAAACGTTTTTCCTCTCGTCCCAGTAGGACCATTTAAATTAATTACATTACTAGAAACAACAACCTAGATTCGAGCGACTTGTGTGTGATATGAAATTCTTTACGCAGGGTTATCCGAAGGACTGGAAAGGACTAGGATGTTTGAGCAAATCCCAAGTTTCGCTCCAATACCAACGACGCCCTACGTGAAGTACTGGACCAAGGATTGAGTGATTGAAATTAAATCCCGTATTAAATTACAACCGATTCATTAATCAATTGCTCGGTTACTCGACGCTCTCTGCACGGATTGGGTTACGAGGGCATCGAGAAACCATTTATTTTATCGTTTATCCGACAAAACTTCACGCCTCCGACCGAAGCAAGCAGGGGAACAGGCGGTCAAAAGCTCGAAAGGAAAATCCTACCAACACCCACCCCACGGCAACCTACCCTCTTCGGATGCCTAGACTCTAACCAATTGGAGGAGAAGAAAATAAACTGTCCTCCCGCTTGATTGATTGAGCGGAAAATCTCTGTAGCTGAAGTTTGATTTCCATAATGAGTGGCTGCAATATTTCGTCTAGCAAGATTTTTAAATTTCGCCTTCCATTTTCGTTGATTTCCGCTTGAAAGGAAGGGCGCCTTTCACTTCGGTCCTGCGTCGCGTCGACAATCGCAACGCAATGCGATAAGACGAGAACTACACATGGGACTATAGTAAGCTTCGAGGAGGATGATGAACGAGTGCGGGACGAAAACATAACGACAGATAGAGCAAACTGGTTTGTTTGCGTTTCACCGGCGGTCATTGCTCTTACCAAGACAAAGTTTGTTCTTCCCAAGCTTGAATATGTGCCGGTTTCTCGGTAGCGATGCTAGAAGATAAGGAACCAAACGAAAACCACTTTCTAGATTGACTGATCGATCTTGCTTTGATGTTAAAGTCTAAGGATGAAACTGCTTACTTCTCTTTGATGAACCGGCCTAGCTTGTCCTTGAAAAGCCCAATTCAATTTGCTTATCTCTAGCAGAAGCAACAGCAGCAGGATTGGTATTATTTCTACAAACTAAAACTGTTCTTGCAGTCCGTGCCTTATGATTCTTTCTCTTCCAGCACGTTCCTGCCAACGGAACGTACCATTCATGAGCTCTCGACATTGACCAAACGCCCCTTTACTAGCCTTGATTGTTTCATTCTTGCATATCACAGCATACGAGGAATAAAGGCTCGTTAAAAAATAAATCCGACCACATGAGGTCACCTGCGATAGATTTTGCTGTGAGTTATTGCCGCAAAATTTCTTATTTTGCTTCTAACGCTCTTCTGAGTGATGCTGCGTTAATGTAGCACTGCTGCGAACACGTTCGTTCAGCGGCATCTTTGCCAGAGATAAGCCCTCGGGTGGATGGTCTTCGACCGGTACTTTTATCGGATGTTTACATTACCGCTACTGATTAAGGGCTAACGGAGCCCGATCTGGAGTTCGGAAGCCAGTTTTAATAAATTCGGTACATCCCCGCAATAATGGGAGTTCGTCTAGATTCTTGGAAAAGAGGGATGTGTTTTTAATGTTCATTCACTCTCCAAGTGCTTGTACTTCTTTTCAAATGATGGATCAATGTAAGTCCCTTTTTCTTCATCTTCCTTGAAAATTTCCAAACTAAAAGCTCATAATATTTTGATTGAAAAGAATGAAACACTTGATACAATCATACTGGTCGAAGCTGTTTTGATCACTTTGAATCGCGTAGAAACAGCACTCATGATTGCTATTTTAAATTCATAAATCGAGAAAAGAATCGGCAAGCGCATGGACAAATGAAATATAAACCCACAAACCGAATAGTGGGTCACAAACTGAGGCTCTCTACTTATCAATCCGCTACTCTTTAGCAATTTCTCCTCCAAGCGATAACCTTCTTCTCCGCCACCAGACGCTCGTTCCGGTGACTCTGGTCCAAGAATGGACGAACGCAGTGGAAGTGAAAGAAGTACAACCTTCGTATACCCTCCCTGCTGATAGCGAAAATCTCGTTTTTACTCCGACCCTCCTTACCACCCAACATTGACACCGGTCAAGATAGGGACAGGGTTAAGGTCATATAATTATGCTCACGGCTCACACGAACTGCTGCTGCTACCAAGGCGTCGATGGCCCAGAAATGAACTCAAAAAGACACCACGAGAGAAAAAAATGTAAGACCCGATGGACCATCTCTAGTAGACATCATTTTCAACCAAAGAAATCTCAAACGGAGACGCGCGTGCACAGTTCCCAAGCAGCTGACTGGCATCTGACTTCGGCGAGAACTTTCTGTCCGCATCAATTATTCAACCAAATACGTTTCAATATTTTAGACTTCGATGGGATAACTTTGACGTTTGGAGTTAGAGTTGTCTACGTGTATGTATTTGGGAGTGTGTGAATGTGCTCAAGTCCCAACCTCTGCCTCTGGAGTAGGTTTCCTGAAAGTTTAATTAATTATGCAAAGCTGCCAAAGAACCCGGTCAAGCTGACGATGCGCGGGGACCGAGAATTTAGCTCGTCCTCGAAAATTTGTCGCTCATTGAATCCAACGAACCCCACGATTGATTCCTCGTGTTCGCGTGTGCGGTGACGAATTATCCCTTCAATCGGTTAGAACATGCTCCCGAAACCTGCTGGAAGCTTTTCTACAAGGTATCGCATCCTCGAAAGGACCACAAGTTCTTTAACAAACTGTCAATTTACATAACTTCCCCCTGGGGTTCCGAGGAGTATCAAACTTCCTCTGAGGCGTAGCAACGGCAAGGACTTCATCGGAAGCTAATGTGCTTGCGGCGCTGGAAATAGTTTAATACGACAAATAGTTTCACCTGACTTTCGTGTGGTGCTTCAGTTTCCGTTGCTAAGCCCCGGAAGATTGGCGAACTATTTAAGTGGAACTTTAGAAGTAGAGGATCTCTTTTGGCATCCACCATCATGCAGTATGTCTTCCACGCTTCTGGCATTGGAGTTTGTATCATTATCTCCCGAGGGAAATGAATTTGAAAACCACGCTGACGTGTTCCGGAGATTGATTTTAGGCGAAGAAATTGCTCCAGCAGCTCGATTCTGTATCGTTTTGTAGCGAGATGGATGGTAAGCGCTTTTGAGCCGCCGGAATCAAATCACTTTGGCACCGATTGATCACTTCACTACACCTCGACAAAAGGTACCCGGCGAGCACGCGAATCGGGTCTCATCAAACGGAAACCAATCGTTGCCCCGCGCTCCTCGGACCATCCCCCGCGACCCCAGAAAAGGGTGGGCAAATTAATTTTCCACCAGTGGACAAGAGGCCTGCGCCTCGCAAGACGTTTTCCAATTATGCTCCCAATCAATGAAAGTCAGCTCCAATTTGCTCACAAATCCTTCGACCAGCAGCCCTCATCGGCTCTCGTTTTAATAACCCCTGTGTCGGACGGAATTTCCCCGAAGGCACTTGTGGAAAACCTCTCGGTCCGTAGCGGAAACCCATTTCTAGTGGCTGGGAGTCAATTCCTATACGCACACACACTTTCTTTCTCCCATTGTCCTTTTGGCGTGGGGTTCCATTTTCCGGGGTTGGAAAATCAACCCCATAAGGTGATACAATCAAAAGGCTTACTGTGAAAGTGTGAAAACCCATACATCCCATCCACACGTCGCCACGACCAGCGCCCTCCTCTCCCCGATAGCTCTCGATCCGGATGATGCTGACAGTAATTATGATGGCAAAAGGGCCTTGCAGGCAGGCAGGTAGCTCCGGCGCTCCGGATCCAGCGCCAGTGAGTGGATGATGTCCGGGACCTTTTTACCCTCCGATAATTGCCTGCGGGAATGACAGAAACGACCCGACACCGGAACCCTGGACACCTCGGCACACTGTCCGGACGCATCGGAATCCGGTGAGGAGGCATCGGCTTTCGGCAAGGGGGGTTGGTAATTATGACTTTACACGACCCCGGTGGGGGTTTTTCCGCCGAGCGGATGGAGGCTCTTCCATCTTCCGGAGAGCTGCTTTCATTTTCATCTGCACACACCCCCATAAACCCGGCGCTCTAACATGTAGTTCAACGGTCTCTAGAGTGCCATTTTTCACTTTTTACTCTGTGTCCGAGTCACCAGCTTGCACCAATTACGTTTTCCATTCAAGTTCGTTGGTTCTTTCTCCATTTCTGAAATGGTTTGTTTTCCCAGTAGCAAGCAAGGATAACTTCCGAGTTTCTTAAATTTTGAAACAAGACTTAAAGGTAACTCTGTCCTTTTACGCTACAAGTCTATTCTCGTTTATGCTTCCACAGTCTACCCTCAAAATTTCATCACAAAATTCGATGGGAGAACCTTTCGTTCAACCCATGTTCAAGAGAGAGAACGTGCTAAAAATTTTCATAATTATTAGAGGACTCGATCCATACGCTACGAGTACACTCGAGCATCAAAAAGAGTCCCGTGGTAAGTGATTATTGCGTACCCTCTGACCCATCAGACTCTCCTTGACGCTCAACAAGCGAATGTCTTTTCATTTCGAGGCAGCGCAACGAACGAAGCCAAGGATCGTCCTGCCGAATCGTTGTTGTTCTGTAATTCCTAATGGGTCGGCTATTAAGCGATAATGGCTTCTCGGTCCGAAATTAGAATATTCGCACTTTCAGCGCACCATTTGCTGTTAAATGACACAAAAATAAAGCACTTGTGGGCGTGCTTAATTCGTCCACAACCACCAGCCTTTTTTACGCTGCCCAGTGGTTTAATAAAACTATCTCCACTCGGATGCGTCGTTTAATTGCACAATAAAAAAAATAACACAGGATCTCCCTTCCAGCGGATCCATACTTGGCTGAAGATACTCCGAATCCCTCGCACGCCCCTTATCCCCGTTGAACTGATAGGAAGTTTCTGGATAGGTGTCTTCAGTAACGAAAGACCGAAAAGGCAAGAAATGAAACAGACAGCCAACATTCAACAGCAGAAATTCTTATCGACTGTGTGCTCCCCAACCAAACGTTGTTCAGTGTTTGGTTGTTGGCTGCCCGCCCGGAAGCTGATAAGAAGTTTAACTTCTTCGGAACGGCATCGAAAAGTGAAAATGAGAAACCAAAATCTCTTTAAAGGTGCTTCTCGAGCTACTCGAGATTTAGATCGGTCAATTGAATTGAGAAAGTTTCCAGAGTTTTCCATAAACATATGTATTTGGACGAGTACCTTTCCATACTTCGGCATCAAATATTGATATGTTCACTGTACACATTTGCTTGAGTAAATATAATAAAATGATTTCTCTAAAACAGATTCAATCATGATTGATTTGTATTAATCAAAACCATCGCACGAAATTGCCAAGCTGTGTCCTCACGTCACATTTAAACGATTCTATTTTAATTGTCCCGGAAACAAAACCACACAAAAGGCGAGCACGATTCCGTCGAAATTGACGAAATTTCCCGAGAGACTCTGCCTCAGAGGCTTCAGCGAATCGACCGCTCGTTCCTGAGCGCCGAACCGGTACTTCACAGTTAAAACTAATTCGAAACTGTCGAGTACAGCGCACCGGAACACAATTAAATGCTAATTACTTTCCGCGCCGGTCCCCCAAAAAGCGGAGGATCGAGCTGGAGGACGCAGTGAAATGTGACTACCTAATACTTCAGCTGCCAAACGCTCCCTAAGTGCAAAACTGTCCAAAACGTCCGAACGATTTGGTTCAATAGTAATATTTGGCGGTTCAGATTCCCTCTTTCCGAGGTCGGCCCAAGGTTTGGGGTCAACGCGGGACTTATGAAGTCCTCGCGGACCTTGGAACGGGAGGTACTGCAATACCGAACTTTGTCCAACATGCCGAAGTTCGACCCACCGGAAACGCCCCAATGGACATGCGTTAACAATTCCTCTTGACATCCAACCCAGACGCACAATCCAGCTGACATTCACCTTCCGTGTGTGCGTTCTTTGGGGAAACCTTGTGTGCAGTGCAGTGTGCACACGAACATGCAGTGACATGCTGTTATCATGTAACACTTCGATATTACCGACCCTCCCCCTCTCCCCAGGCCGCAACACTCAACTCAGGGCGTCATCACCATCGGAGCTATTAAACATTCACGAATGACCCAAAAGGGTCCCGGTCCGCTTGAACGGGGAGGATGCTGTAATAACCTGCCCCTCGATACCACGTTTCCAGCACAATTTCCTCCTGATGAACTGAGCCGCCATTTCGGTGCACTCCGATGCATGTGGAACTTGCAGTCACGCACAAACACACAACCTTTTTCAGGTGCCGGAATTTGCAAGCGCCATCCGCCGGAACGGGGCGTAATTGAACTAAATTAAACAACAGTTCCCAAAAGTGTAATCAGGTTTGGATAGTCAAAAAATTGTTTCAGAAATAAAATCCAACAAAAAACAATACATGAAACTGAACGAATACACTTGTTACATAGTAATACTGACCGACTGATCACGGCAGATTTTTTTAGGCACTGTTTGTTTGTTTACTAAAAACACGCGGTAAAACAAAGTTAAGTGACAGCTAAGATGGCCGCTAAGTTAAATAATTAAACAAAGATAGATAATTTATTAATTACCTTGGTTGGGCGAAAATTTCGCCCGATCAAGAAGTTGAGAAACAGGATGGCCGAGGATTTATTTTTTGCTACAAGAAAGCGGCCTTTTTGATACAAGTGACGATAAGTGAATCGGAATGAAGCATCGCGTTTTTTAATATGCCTTATGTGAAAAAGTATAAGATTCGCATTATTAATACTCGGAGCCCCGCATCGTCACATTACAAACACTAAGCTGAACGATGGCCTTGTCAAACTAACAAGTAAAAGCGATAAACGCGAAATTGTAAATTAAAAAGAGAAAGCATAAAAGTGTAATTAATTAATTACATTCATACCCGGTTTATAAAAAGCTTATCGAATACGAACCCTTTCAACCAATATTTAAACAAAACCGTGAAAACTCCTCTACACCGAAACATAGGGTGTTTATTATTGACGATATTGTGAGTTTATTTTGTTCTTTCTTTTTGAGCATAATTTTATCTCAACGATCGACGGCTTGTTTTCCTTTCTTCCTCACACGCTCCACCTGCGTCCAGCAGGATACAAAATGTGTTTCATTGTGAAACGACCATTGCCAGTTTCACGCCCAGTGGTCTATGTTAACAGCATAATTAACAAGCTGAACATAGTGAGCGTATGCATGTTCTCGTTTAAATATCCCTTCGGTTTATTGTGTGCTCCTCGCGGATTGGTAACATTTAATGACATCCGAAAGTGGAGGTTGCGACAAATGTTTATCGAAAGCGTCATCAACTACCCATTTAAACGTTAAAAATGTTCAACAGAGGCATGTTTTGGCATGGTTTTTCTCTCTTCGTAGTGGCAATTTTTCCTAGTGCCAATTCCTAGAAACTCGATAGCAATCCACGACGGCAGCCATTGGAAGGACTTGAGAAATTAAGATATATCGCTTCATTTTATCCGAGTGTAACTTTTTCATCGTGACTCCTTCCACTCTCTTTCTATCGCGTGCGCAGGTAGAATAATTTGTCTTCGCTCAATTTCGGTGTTTGCTTCCACCTTTCCACGGCCGCATCCGACCAGATAGCACCCTTACCTCGTTCTCTCGCTTGTACGGGGGCGTCTTCGGTGCTCCATCGAGTGACACCGCTCCACCGAAACGTTTTCCTTTTGGTTCAATTTATCCAACCCCGATATCGAGCATCCAGCATCGCTACGAACACAGACATACCCACGCACAGCCACAGCCGGAAGTAGTGTCCTACCGCATCATGCAAAATAGATGACTGCTTCGTTCGCTTCGCCATCTTTCGGAAGACCGACTAAGGGTTTTCCAGCGGTCTTCGAGGTGGAAAATGCGATACAAGTGGCAGGTGAGCATCCTCCCAGTCGTTGGGCGAAATTTATATCGAAACATAAATAAAGAATGGAGTGAGCAAGACGACCGACGCCACACGGACGTGTCCTGCGTCCGACACCGCCAAACCCGTTGCGTTGTGGAAAAGATAAAACGGAAAAAGTGAAAAATGGGGCCCAGTTCGAGAGGCTTACGCGATGGGTCGCGAGCGTAGGTGGTGGCGTGATGATGGAGCTCTTTTTCTCGAACCCACCCTTTTCCGTATCCTCTCGCGTCCGGCGTCTTTCATGGCACGCAAGCGTATCTTGCAGGTCGTTTTCTTTTAATGCTTTTCTTCACGCGTTCGGTTCGCGTATCAATGGGGTTATTGCTCCCCACCGCTTTTCGCACAGAAGGTGAAGGCAGGAAAACAGATAACCGTGACCAACACCTCTAATGAAATTGTTTGATGAAAGATATCTGTCTTGCGAAAACAAATGGTTACATCGCTAAGTTCGTTCGCACTCTACCACGCATCCTTTTGGATCCTTGGCAACCAGTTCGAACACATGTGCAATGCGAGCTTCTTCATGTGTAACTCCTGCGATACGTGCTCCTTCCGAGAAGGGTAACTGAATCGATAAGGAACCGTTTTTTGAGACCAATTTTAAAGTTTGACTCACAATTATGTCACTTAAAACATTTTTCATTAATTTCTACTCGCCTCATGGCCTTTTCAGAATGTTCGTAAATGGATCATGAACTGTAAAACGGCGTACTGCATGCTCAAACAAACGGAATGTCCATCATGACAGTTAACGACGCATGTCTCGACGCCTCACTGCGAGCAATTGTTGCATTCAAATGCTATCAAAACTTCACCGTACGAAGCGGCGATGCATTCGAAGCAGAGCAGAGCAAACCACACGGAATAACGATTATCATCATCACCGCTGTTTGAGTGCTGTTTTTCACCCATCAGGGACCCATCCGAACGGCCGTTTGTCTGAGATCGTTTGGGTTTTAATTTCAACGTCGAATGAAACGACAATTTTACGGACTGTTTGTTGGATAACCGAGATAATAAATAAGGAATGCAACTCGAACGTTCAAACTTAACTTGATGGTTTCGGTAAATGAAACCAAGATCAGTAGCTCGAGCTGATGCTGGGAACAGCTCGCTTCGAGAAGGTTTCTCAAAACACTGATAATGAACGATTAGTTCACGCAACTATTTAACACATTTTACGATAGGTTACACTCCTATTTGCGACACACAACCGATGTAGCAAGAAGTTGAAACAAACCCGTTAACGGTTCCTATATCGCGGTTTGGTACTTGCGCTTCTTCAACAGTTTACAACTTCCCATCACATCCTCTAATACACGCTGCAAGTAGCATGCATCTTTCACAGATACGATGACTGGAGAACAACGGAAGGTTTTCCGCAAGCCACCGAAGCCATTACCGAAAACGGCATTGATTGCGCCTTGTCGAAAATTACATTTTCATCTTGCACTAAACTTAACCGGTTGAAACTCTACAAACTCTCAGTTAAGGAGCAAGTTTTCCTTAGAGAAGACAATGTATTGCATTAGACATGACGTTTTGTGTAAGTTAGCAGGAAACCTATCGTAGGTGAAGTAGCAATGGTTTATATGCACACCAACAGTTATGAAACGATGATTTTTTTCGTGCGAAGTGTATTTGAAAAAGCTAATTTACTACGTCCTTGTATACCACGAATAATTTTTAAATATTTCCATATCTCCTCAAAACAACAAATATTTATTGAATTTTACCATTAATTAGAAAATTGAATTTTAAAAATACAAAAGTATTTATTATGCCCTATCATTAACTAGTCCTCGACATTCTATTGGATTTTAAATATGATTTTATCAAGATATTATTGCTAAGAACCCATGCTGCATTTAATGTATGTATGTCAATTTTAATGACCTGCTCGTATATCTGACCCGCTCGACACATTCGGTCGCAATAATAATCATTCTTAATCCATTCCGCCATCACTTAATTCCCCTGTGCTACAAGTAAGACTGTCCTTCCTTTGCTCTCTCGGCTCTTGCTTCGTTTGTGCTCAGAAGCTGAAAATTGTCCCAAATCATGCTTTTAAAACCTTAATAAATCTCTTCTACTAACCCTGCCTCTACGCCAACGCTTTCCTTTCCCTCCATGAACACTTTTCCTAAAACGCAGAGAAGATATATTGAAGAGGAAAATTTACTCTTCGTTTGTTCGTAAAAGAAGCGTTTGGGGCTGGCACTATCTCTCTCTCACTTTCTTATCGCTTTGATGCGTGAGTGCGGGATGGAAAAGCAATGCAAACATATAAATTACGCTGGGAATCGCTCGGCCAGGGGTGTGGGTGTTTATAGATAAAAGGTGGAGAAAAGTGACCAACCAAACCGGAAGGACTTTACCGCTGCGCCAACAGCGAAGAGAAACAAATTATGTGATCCCCAAGAAAATGTTTGCAACATTTAATTTTCTCCCCTTTTTCACACATCGCCACTCAAGCACAGCCTCCCTCCCTCCCACTGTCCAACCGATCCAAGGGATGGAGTTTAGTTGTCTTATTAAAACCAACGCTCCGGCCAGGAAGCAGAATGAGACTAAAAAAGGCGTCTCAGGCAAATAAAGTGCGAAAAAAGTAAAACTAGCCGCCGAAGCAACGGCATTCCTCCACCATCACGAGTGAGGGCTTGCACCAACGACACTAAAAGTCGCCATCAACATCTCGCCAAACGGCCGAGCATCATCGGTTTTACGAGAAACAAACGAAGTGTGGGGAAGCAAAGTAAAGCAAAGCAAGGCGTAAAAAACAAGGCTCCTTCATTTCGGGAGGTTTTCCCGAGCCGCCTTTTGCCCGGATGAAGTTTTTTTTCCGTCCTTCAAAACGAGAGACTGGCTCTTGAACGACAAAACCACAACACGAGAAAGTTGGTCCCCGCCTCGAAATTTTACACCCAAGAGAACAAGAAGGGTTGCCGTTCCGTATGGATGTGTACGTGTTTGTGTGGGTTAGCGAGTGGGTGTGTTCGTTTGATGGGAAACAACTTTTGCATTGTTCAATTTCCCACCCTTAGCCGCCCTTTGGCGGTCCGAAAGCGGCGGCTAACGACAATTTTAAGCAAATGACACAGGCGAACTCAACCCTCCTCTTCTTTCCCCCACCGGAACTTCTTTCCCTTCCTCCCCCTCTGGGCGACTGTGAATGTCGATTGAAGCCGAGTGAATATCGTTCCAGCGCGACTTCAGGCTCCCGATGTCTAGTAAAACGATCGTTTCATGGCTTCAAGCAAACACACAGGAGTTTTCCTCTGCCCTTTGGAAAATCCCGACACACTCACCTCGCGGTGGAACTTAGTTAGGCGTCCTGATGGGAGGGTGTTTTTTTTTGCTCCCCAAAATTCCCCATTTACCGCCGCATATTGAAATGAAGTGCCAGATAGTGTAGCAAAGATCTTCGAGATTCGTGCAGAAGTGGGTGTTTCCAGCGGAAAAAGGGTGGTACTCGGTAGATTTTTCCTCCTTTCACTTCATTTTTCTCCACCTCCCTCGGTTTTTGCCGGTATTTTATTTAACTTTTACGACCACTATCATCATTTGGAGAGACTCGTTTTTTGAAACAATTTTCAATAGCAGGGGACGATTCACACTCGTTTGCTATAAATATTATCCCCACACCCCCCCCCCCCCACCCACCCACCCATGTGACTTCGGCTTCGGGATATCTGCTTACTTTATCGTCCTCGCATCCTCGACGCGCCGGCCCGGTGGTGGTTAGATAAATTTATTTCACTTCTATGTTAATGCATCTTCTATCCAGACCGAACGACACCGGCTACTACTTCTAATGGCTTACGCTGGGGAACGAAAGAAAATTATTCCAATCCGCTCGGTATTAACTCACAATTTTCCTGCTCATGCAAAACCGGGCGTGAGGGGCACTCGAATGAAACTCGCCCCTTGGGGCTGCACATGACAAGCGCTACAAACTTGACGCCCAGAAGAGAGCGATTGAGAAGAAATATGTCCGATCAGGGGAACAGTTTTTAAAGTGTACACTTTAAATGCAGATTCACTAAACGGTTGGGGAACGGTTAAATCATCAAGTTGAAAAAGAGAACAAAGTAGCGGACATGGTAGAAATCAGTGACGAAATGTGAACCCTGCTCCGATGTGCTTATCATCGAACGCATTAATCCACTCGCAAACAACAATGCGCACTGTTTAGAGCACGCCAGCTTTGCGTGATGACACACCATTACGAACTAAACGAACCAAAGTCCGACGTGCCAGGACACGTACGCAATAAATTTCATCGCTCTCGCGCCAGTTGTCCCTTTTTTGCTTCGGAAAATAGAAACTCATGCAGCGTGCCAAAACGGATGACAAAAGAAGTTGAATTGAAAAAGGAAAAATTTAAACTAAAGCCGGGAACTAACGTGCATATCATGGACGCAACTGCAACTGCAACTCCCTAAGGATACCATTCTCCCTTCGAGCGGGAGCTCCACGCGCTATTTGCATGCAAATGTGTGTGTTGATAAAAATTTTAATTTAAAATTTAATTTATTTAATTGATTTGCACAAACCGTTGCCCGCCCGCCAGCTTCCGAGCGCTTCGTGTGAATTTGGGACTGCTGCATCACATTCACACTCCATCCCGGAGTGGTGCGTGTCACGATGTTGTTTTTTCCCCTTTTCGCTATGCAAATTTAGTGAAACTATCGCGAGCAGCTTACCTAGAACCTGGTGCATATTTTGCTTCCCTTATTGCAATTGGACAATTTAAATAAGGTTTGATTTGAACAATCGAAGTGCAGGATGAATGTTTTCACGAATTGTGTACAACTTTCCTGCATTCGAATGGTTTTACAATGGTTTTTGCATCATTCATAAACATATCGTTTATGGTATTTCCAAGCATTTTAGTTCGCGCGGCTCCCCATCATTTCACACATTTTTAATTTTTAAACGCAACCCGGACACGTTTCGATCGCGCATAGGGAAAAGTGAAATAAACTAATAGAAAAATCCAATGCATGGAGGGCATGAAAAAAGGCATTTTCTATATTAAAGATTAATACCACTTTTAATCCGCATCTGCCTCCTGTGGTGCGGGCAATAAAAATCCACCAACGGACGGGCCTGAGCACGAAGCGGAGTTTATTCTTCGGCTTCCGGTTCTCGAACGCACTCGCGAGGGCAGAGTTCGAATCATATGAAAGAAAAAAACAACAAAATAGAAAAGGAAAAACTAGAAAACGTAATCGAGTACCGAGAGGATTTGTCGAATGGCAATTTCGTCCATGGCAAAGTTTTCATCCAGCTGATCTTTAATGTACGCCCGAGGCAACTTTAGGAACCAACCAGCGCCACTGTAGCAAAAAACAGCTGGCTTGATTTCCTCCACCCCCAGCCAATTCCCTTTCCCAATAGCTGGATGCCATTGAGGCAAAGGGCGAAGGGTGCATAAATCAGAGACAGAAAAGAAAAGGAAAAACACCCAAATCGGCTCATTCGCAAAAATGGAACAGAGTTTTATGGCTGAACGGGCAACGAACGGGAGTTTGGAGGAGGGAAAAGTTTTTCCACCCGATTTCGATTATCGAAAAACTGAAACGAGTGCGGTGCAAGTTGTTTGAATTCCGTGTGCGGTCCCTGAGTGGCCAACGGCGCAACGGGAACAATTTTATCCATACGCTTTTTTCCATAGTTCATATGTTGCTCCACTCTAAGCGGTCCGCGGTCCTAAATAAAAAATAGTACACGCCCAAACGAGACACGGTCCAACCTTCGCCGCTTGGCTCTATTTACGATTCGGATCAGCATCGACGCTACGTTCCATTCTGGACCTCGGACGCGAAGCTGAAGTTAAACAAAACGATGGGGGAAGTTTTGTTCCGACGTGGTTCCGGCATGAAGCGATTCAGGAAACCCTTAAGGACATCGCTTTGCATATGGATTTAGCGATTATAGTAAAGTCGGGCGTCTTTTCGCTTTTCCAAGGTTGATCCCTACAGGGAAACTTAAACCAACGAGAACGGGGCTTGGAAGTTTGATTTGACTTGGAAACCGCCATAAATCATTAAAAGTATTGAAAACGGTTTAATAAAAGTGTTACATACTCGGTCCATTGATATTCGCTTCAATTGATTATTTTGCTAAACTATTCCGAACTGTAGAATTTTAAATGAAATTTAATTTTACCCTTTCATAGATGTTAACCTAAGCTATCCTTGGATTAAACGTCTACTCGTTCATACGAACCAACTAACATTTAATTATTTTCTCATTTACACACAAACCTTGCAAAATCGGTGCTGATTCGTCCAATGTTCTAGAACAAGTCTTCAGCGCGAAAACGGATAAAAATTCGTAAAAGCCCCAACCAACCGACTCCGTGTCCGCAAAAGACAAACTTTTTTGCCACTCCTGCACCGACTGCACTCACGGGAAATCAGATTTTCCAGGCACCCACATCAAAAATGCCGCTGCCGGGGCCATTATGCACTCCACAACACCCAAACAGAAGGCACACGACACACGAACTCACGCCCCTCGCCAATGTCCCCGACCACGGCATTCCTCGAATGAGCCGTGACAAACGGCACGAAGATTGATTGTGAAATTAAAAATTAATAATCTTGGTGGAGGGACACCATTTTTGTTTCGGTTTACTGCTTTTGTTCTTTGGTGCCTTGTCCCAACCGGTGCTACTAACACTATATCAGCCGAAATTCGTTCTTCGTTTTTTGGTTCCCAGCAAGCGCCAACTCTCGCTCTCGTCGGCTGTTTTTGAAATAAATTATTATCTCGACACTATCGGGATGACAAAACAGCAAAAAAAGGAACAAGGCATAAAAAGGCAGTCGCTCCTCCAATCAAACGTCAGCGGGCAGGTTCTGACCGAAAACAGCAATAATTCTATCAGGCCGTCCCAGGTCCGCCCGGCTGCACGCTTCCCAGAAACCTTCCGGCTTTCTGCAACCGG
>KE525036.1:261834-347822 GCA_000441895.2 Anopheles sinensis
CGACCCCTCAGCCGTATGTGCGTCCATTCCTGCTAGATGTGGCCACACGTCACCCTACGACGACTCGCAGTGGAGTATTGCCATGTTGGCACCGGTAGAAGCTGTGCATTTGAGCTGCAACTGCCCCGAGGTTGGATGTTCCTATCTTCTGCGGTTTTTACTACAATTCTCTTCGACACCCCGAGGCGATGTGATGTGTGAGTGCAATGGGGACTTGGGCCTCTTAACTTGTGATCCAGGTGAATGAAATGGTTCTAAATTTTACTTGAAATAAATCCAACGAGGGAAATACTACAAAAACAAGCAGTCAGAATACGTTGTTTAAACAAGCTTCTGTCTTTAAAGCAAACGACACAAAGATGCGTTGTGTGTCCTCTCGAATGGCCAAACTCGGACCTTTTCTGCTTCTCGCTGGTTGGGCGGTCCTTGATGGTGAAAATTAAATTATTGCGATCTAGCACCAGAGACCAACTTCGAGCAAATTTTATTTACCCTCCCGGAGGCGACCGAGCGACTATCGCGGCATGTTAGCGGAATTTGAACGGAGCCCTTGCGTACGCGGGCGGGAACAACCGAGCCTGTGTCCCTGATGGTGGGAGTCAAAATAAAAGCGAGTGACAACGGACCCGCCGAAAGGCCATTAAGTCAAGCATCAATCAGGATTAGGGAGAAAACCCGTCCTATCTGCGGTTGGACGGCCGAGAAAGAGTGTGAGAGCTAAGCTTCCGGGATCGGATCCCACTTAGGGCGAGCCACCATGATTAGCCTTTGAACCTCAATCATTGACTCGCTGGCGTTTCGTTCCCCTAACCGTCCCTCGCCCATTCGACCGGAAATGGATCGATGTTTCTTTAGTTCGAAGCAGATTTTCGGCCGCTGGGTTTTTCAGAAAACGAGACTCGGGCAGCATTCTTGTGGATGAAAATGAAAATCTATGTAGAACCCCGGAGCCCGGGCAATAGATGACGCTAGATGGGGTGGATAAAGTTCCAGCCCTAATCCTGACACTTCCGGAAGTCGTCGCCGGCGGTAATCGCTCGAAATTGATCAGAGAGGCTGGGGTGGGGAGATGACGCCATCCACTATCGGTCACCATCGTTAGGAAGGAAAAAAACTCTCCACCAAGCAAAAGTGTGAAAAATTTAACCAATAATCTTCTCTCCTCCGGCTTAGATCCCAGGATCACCCCGCGGCTTGATGATCCTCGAGGCAAGGATTTTCTCTCTAATCACCGGGCCAACTTTTGCTGCTTGGCTTCTTTTTTCAGCGTGTACTCCTCTGCGGTAAAAATCGAAACCTAGGCGCGTAAGATTGTTGATCGGTCCGAAAAGAATCCTGATGGATGGCGAAATACACTTCGCAAAATTATGAACATTATCTTACATCTGTTATCGCGCTATTCAATTTTGCATAGTTTAGTGTATTACGACATATTTTTATAACAAGTTGTATAAACATTCTTCATCGTTTGTTGTTGTTCAAAGAGCGCTCTAGCTCTCACCACCATGTTAATAATAATTCACAGACTGTCCTCTTTAATTAAATTTTAATTTTCACAGCCTACTAGTGGTTCAACTAGATTGTGATTTTAAATTATATTAAATTCGATGGCAGTTGGTTTGCGTGGGTTATAAAACTTGTAAATAAATCGTATTTGATATAAGTGGCAGGAGAACAGAGAGGACTACAACTATTCACACTGAAAATTAATTGTATGATTTATTTCGGTATATAACAGAATTCCACCTTACCAAAATATTAATCATGGATGGTGTTATGCATACAAAAATATGAAATTATATTACATTTATCCACTGGCATTGGTATCTAGTACCAGGTTGTACATCATTTACTGGCAAGCTGGCAATGAATAGTTTTGGAAACATTATTCGATGCCAACATATTTTGCGGGATAAAAAATGAATAATGGATGTAAACGTAACAAAACCAACCGAGACTAGCCCATTACACTAAACATCACAGATCATAAACAACATGCCAACTACATTTACTTATTCACTCGATCGATGAATGTGATTGTTCTGTCGTTGTTGTTGTTATTGTTGTTGTCGTTGCTTTGAATCTTTTTCACACACACAACACTAGACATACATACAATCTCCATTCGACAAATACGGCCATATTCGCTTCGTTTTTGTTTCTGTTTGGATGTTTGCTCTACTTTTTTCCATCCCTTCGTTCTCGCACTCGGACGTACTACAACATGCAATTGTTTGTGTGTTTTTGGAGTGTTTGTTTTTTATTTTAGAGATTGCCGAATTGCTGCAGTTGGGTCGGTCGTTCTTCGTGCAGTTTCGTTCAGGGGCGTCGTGCAGCGTTGTCACCGTTTGCACAATCCATCACCCAGTCAAACGGGGCCATCAGCGCTGTCCCCGTGGCCGGAACAAATCCCTACAAAACCCCAAAAAATCTCCCCGACAGTGACAGAACGGACCCCCGACAATGGCGAGTGGGTGTTTGGGGGGTTTCAATTAAAAAACTTTCCCACCACATCCGCCACATCCGCCTGCTTCTAGTTAGTGTGCCTGTCGTGTCGAGTGCTTCGTGGGAACGGCTCGAGGAGCTGGCATAGCAAATAAAAAGCGCGAGTGGCTTGAGTCGGGGAAAAACTGGCCAAAAATTTGCATGTGCCGTCGGAGTGGAATCAAATTAAAATGCGCGAGCAGCAGAGTCCGATGGTAGGAAGGGAGCTGTTCTAGAGCGAACGGATCGGGGCCTCAAGTCTCCAGCTGAGTTGACCTGATTTTGGCATTAACTTTTCTCGCAGTTCTTGTCAGCCTAACCGGCAGGAGAGCCGGTGGAAGTTTTGCGATTGGGACCACATCACACCACGCCGCTGTCACATCTTGTCGGCATTATTTGTTCGGCACAAATGCACCCTGCCGGCGCTGCAGCGCTTCCCAGGTCGAACGGTCGCTAAAGACTGTTTTATGGATGCTTTTTCCGGAAGGTGTCCGTTAAACGATTCCTGTGGCATTCGAGAAATGAAAATACTTCACACAAACTCCTAGTTATTATACGATCCACTTTGGAGCACGAACAACTTTGTAACGTTGAGTTTAAATCAAATATGGTTAGTCTGGTGAATTCTTTTGCATACATTGAGGCGTACGGTAATCGTCTTCGATTCCTTTTTGTTTTGGAATACTTTAAGTTTTTCAGGACACATTAATGAAAGTAAACTACACATCATCTTCAAAAATGAATATTTTCTCCTTCTTTTTTATTTTCTTCTTTAAATGAATCATAACAACTTTAACGAAAAGCCCTACTGTTTTAAGGAACATTTTGTGAAGCGTGAAGAAACCTGATTGGGGACAAGACTTCTACGAACAACCTTCAGAAGGCAGCAGACAACACCTGACGATAATGTGTCCATTATATTAAACACATCGTATGCGGTGAAACATAAAACCAGATAATAATCAAACCAATAACCACCACCATTCGATAGTTTGTACTCGCGAGGGCAACGGCTGCTAATGGTGTGTTTGTACGCCAGCACGTCCGATGTACACTTTTTGTTTCCCGATTTTTCCTTGTGTCTCTATATCGCCCCGAGATGTCATCGATAATGGTTTATCCAACGCGAAGAAAACACAGAAAATGTAGCTTAATGGTACTTGGTTTTTTTTTTTTGCGGCATGAGGGAAGACAGCGACGATCAGCAGCCGGTGGTAGAAACGTTGTGTAGTGTGGGAACGGAAGCTGCCGTTGAGACATGATGGCTATCGAGATTTTTGCTGTTCGTGCTCTGGAGAGTTTTCTTGTAAGAATCCAAACGAGAGGTCAAGAAGAAAATAAAACTCATGTAGGAGAAAAAGGTAATATGTTTTGTTGTTTCCTGCGGTCGCCTTTGAGCAGCTGTTACGTCACGAACTTCGTTATGACATTCTTTCCCGTACTGCTGATGATGTATGTTTCCTTCTCTCGACCACAAAATGAAATCCTATAACCTAGTTCTGAGGGTTAGGTTAGCTACTTTTCCTGCATGAATCAACGATTTCACTTGATCAACATATTATCGTGAGTTGTGTCCGTTTTGTTTCACAATAAAAACGCCATTTTGTATGCATTCAAATACCTCGTTAGCCGATCCCTCGCCGCTAATTAACACCCATGGGATCGGGTTTGCTAGCGCACGTAGAGTTCTTCCTTGCCAGGTTGAAAATCCCAGTGGAAACGTCCGGCTCCCGCTAAATACATCCGACTCTGACTTTAATTGCTCTTTTGCGCTATCATTCACCTCGCGTCGCGATACCGTCACTCGTGGGGGAAAAACGGGAAGCAAATGTCTTCGGCCAGCTCGAAATGCATGATTATTCAGTAACATAATTTCCCAGTTCCTGCATTCCCTCGTGCCCCGTTTGCCCCGCCTGCATGGACACGGAAGGATTGAACGATAGTTATCTGAGACCGAACACATTCGACCGAATGGGTGAGGGCTTCGCTTTCATTTCAGCAGCACAAAGTTGGGTCCGTCGGCCAGCCGGCAAGAAGTCATGGAAGCGAGCTGACCAACCGACCGAACGTTGTCACCGTCAAGTGCCAGAACCTGGCGGTCTGGGAATGGTATGTGGTTGGTGGTTTTTGCTCCCGCACCCACCGGGTATCTCGCTGATCGGTGCATCGGGATGAACTTTTCCAACGTCGGGCTCGTCGTTTCCCGCTCGGTGGTTTACCAAGCGTCCACCACACGT
Source organism: Anopheles sinensis (assembly GCA_000441895.2). Classification (NCBI taxonomy): domain Eukaryota; kingdom Metazoa; phylum Arthropoda; class Insecta; order Diptera; family Culicidae; genus Anopheles; species Anopheles sinensis. The sequence continues at coordinate 266,556 of KE525036.1, forward strand.
GCATCGCATGGATCGAGGGTGTTCTTCCACTCCTCCCCTGGCGAGAGTCGGTGCCGGGACGGTGGTATTCTTTCGTCCCATCCATCAGCGGTTCCCGTGGCACCTGTTGTCCACCTTTTCCTCTGCTCGGAAAATGGAATGCCGGGCTGGTCAGACGATAACAAACAAATGGGACTGATCTGTTCCGAACGACACCGGCACAGGCTGATAGCGAGCTGGTCATAAATAACGACAAAAACTCACTGCCATTACGAGCCAACGAGTTTGAGATAGTTTTCCTACCAAAGGAATCTACAAAAAGACAAAGATTTTTGGAAATTAGAAAATGATATTGCTAAAGCTTCAAACAACTAGTTCAATTTAGCATCTTATATTTCGTTCAATAATTAGAATTTGAACCTAGAATAAAAGGATATCTTAAAAGAAACCATACTGTAAATTGTCTTTTCAGTATAGGCTTACTCCTATTCTAGTCTTATTTTTTCCATTTTCTGAAGATATATGGGTGACCGTTAGATGCTCGCTCTTCATGGTGTCGACCACCAGCCGTATTCCTAACTTTTGCACAAATTGAATTAATTACCAACCACCACTTAAACGTAATTCCGCCCAATCGATACGATCGTCAGCGTGTTCGACACTTCAAGCGGCACGGGTTCCAGCGTTCGGCTGCCATTAATCCAATCAGCGAAAAAGCGCACACGATGCACTCCGTGGGACTGGACCGTGCTTCGGTCGAAAGGTCAGTGAATGGCCACCGATGCAGCGGTGGTTGATCCAATTTTGATTTTCTGCAACACTCGACCATTGCAGTGCCCGAATGTCGGAATGTTCAGAAGAGGTTCCGGGTTTCCGGGTTGCCGCGTTTCTTTTTTTAAATCAATTTCTTTCCCCCTTTCTTGTTCAACTCGTACACGTATGTGCATGTCCTTTTCGGGAACAACTTTCTCGCTCGCTAAAACGCTTCAATGTTCCGCTTCTAATCCATATTTGGTACGAGCTCTCGTGCGTTGGTCTTTCCCCGGTGGTTTGTTGGAAGCACTTGCATGCCATTCGGAAACCGGACGCAACGCTCCCTCCAATTAGCTCTGATGATGATGTGAAACCATGTCCATGAGACGTCCGTACCGGTGACCCGGTCCCGATCGGGAGTTAAACCAGGCGACATGATCGTAACGGTAGCCTTTGTCCGTACACTCCTGGTTTGATGCTGGCTCGGTATCATTAAGTGCATTACAGTATGAGTTCGCTGTCAGCTTCGGCTTGCGAGTTTCAGCGGTACGAAAATTAAAGGGTTTCACCAACGGCTACAAAGGCAAGTTGTGTCAGACTTCGTGTATGAAACAGGCAGAGAAATTAAATTAATTTTAGAAACCCTCCAGATCGTAATATTCACTTTTCAAAAGAGGCTTCCCCAATGGTCAACAAAACAAGGTTATGGAGACGGCTAGTGGATACATTATATGTTACAAACTATGAGATCTAGAGAAAGCTTGCGCTCCCAAACTTGTTAATTGGAAAAGTTTTTTTTTTCAATTTAAACAACACTAAGGAAACAGCTAATTTGTTTTACAACTCTACTAATATATGCAATAATCTCTCCAAAACTAAACTAGTTACAGACTTTCAAAGAAGTTTATTTTTTGAAAGCTTTGGTTCACCCCTATAAAAAACGTTTTCATCCACCCATGCTCGACAAAACATGTTTTTCCCGTACAGGCCAGGTGAAAAACCTCCGGCTGAACGAAAAAACTACACTCCGCTCTGGCAAGCTGAAATCGATGCGACGATCGTAAATATCAATTACCTGACGTAAGAACTTTGAAAATTCAATTTTTCACCCCATCGCGAGGCCACGGGAAATTCCGCGCACCCGCGCCGGAATAAACCGGAACCCGGATGGATGGCCGAGCCACGAGCCAAACAAACAAATAAATTCAATTAAAAATCTACCTTACGGAACGGGCGAAAGGGCGGAGAATATGGTGAAATAACTCCCGGGGTCGCTAACGAACGAAACGGTTTCCGCGCGTTTGAAGGCTCGCAAATGCATTCCAATATTGGCGGCGTTCCCGCTTTGACGCAAGATGAAAGTTGTGTAAACTCGGTGGCGAGGTCCACTCGCCACGCGAAAACTCCTCATTATCGTAGCTCCTCCGACCGTATTCGGTTGCCATTTTTCATCGATCCGTCCGTCCGTCCGACCGGCTGCACGTTTTTCCTAATTGTTTACCCCGGTGGAGCCGTGGTGGAATTTATTTAATTAGGTCTCGTTATTTACGAGTTCCGCAGGCACGCGCGCGCATATACACGCTCCCCCGCCCTCGCCGGAGAAAGTTTACGAGGGAGGAAACTTCCGATCCATTTCCATTTCGAATGACCAGTTGGTAAATCCTTCCGGTTCCGATTCCTTTCAGCTCCTGTAACCGTCGTCCACGTAGAAAAAAAGGGAAAACATGTAAATAATCACGGTCGCTTGATGGAAGGGTTTGCGAATGAAATGTTTACTACCTTTCAGCAGCCGTCTGCATTCATTCCGAATTCTTGGTCTGAACGGGACGAGGGGGAGTTACAGGTCCATTTTTCAGCAAGCCAGCCATCAGCAGCACAATAATTCCATCAAAAAGTTTCCACCCAAGGAAACAATTATTCTGCTTTGACGGCAAGGAAGAGCGACCGTCCGTTAAAGTACGCCAATGGATGACTATTTTCGTGCCTTTCACGTACCGTTCCACGTGGGATCGTATTTGCCGCGCCTTTCTTTTCCATTCCACCCTTTTGGAACGATTTTCACACAAGAAATCACACAGAAACACACACATACACACGAAGCGGTTACACTTCGAAAGGGTTTTACACCAAAGAACCCTCTTAGCGTGAAAGTCAGTCTACACTACACAGCCAGGAATCCATTAAACTTTGCTATCTTCCTGATGGCAACATCCTTTCGGTGAGGTCCTTTCTTCGCCCGCTCGTGGATCCTTTTTCGTCGAGGAAAGGCCCGTTTTCCCACGAGCGACGGAATCGGACCAGGAATGGTAGCTGCCTTACACTATTTCGGCGCCCATGCATCGACCTACGCAGCACTAAGCATTTTGCCCCTTTCTTAGACCCTTTCACACATACACACACACACTGACTAGCTCATACACCATGTCAGCGACGCGACCATAGCCGCTAGGGAAGATAAAGGGAAAAACCGCAACGGCCACCCCTCTCCCACAGCCACCCGACGGAGGTAACTTTTGTCGAACAATTTCTCATTAAGATATTTCACTTTTATGGTTTTTGTCTAAAACTTAAACATTGTGGATGAAAATTAGTTTTGCACATAGTTCTACCATCGCTTCCGGCGTCTCCTTGCGAGGCGAACTTTCTTCAACCCCCCCGAAATCACCATATTCCTCCTAATTTCCCGGCTCAACTCATCGTTTTTCCTCTGCAAATAATGGCCCGGTACAAAACCGAACGCAGCGTACCGCCCCTTCGAGGGACAACTTCCTCCGGGTTTTTGCTGCCAAACGTACGGTGGGGAAAACTATCGAAGAAGATTTGTTCGTTGTATGTTTCGTTTTACACGATTTGGTACAAAAACGTGCAACAGAAATCAAGAACGAACCGTTGCAGGGGTGGTGGTTGGTGTAAATGGTTTGACCTAGGCATATGTGTGTGCTTTTGGTAGTTCCACTCAAGTGGAAGTCATACAGATAAGAAGAATAAGTTTCTTTCGCCCATGCAGCAGACGATTCGAGCAATTATTGCGGTTGTTGTGCGGGTCGAAGAAGAGATTTTTAAGTGATTTTACAGATTATAGAGTGCATATGTTTTACATAGAGACAAGTTGTATCCATTATCGAGTGCTGGGAAAGTTCGAGAAGTATTTATTCAAGAATGAACACTGCAGTGCGCCAACCACAGGGTTTTTTAAAGCAATAAGAGGCGTTGCTTTCGTTCGGAACAAAATTGAACTGGAGCAAAAGAAAACCACACTTGAGGATTCCATCCACTCGGCAATGAAGACGACCACTTTTCCAATGCAACACAAATACTTCCGCTTCAGTTTTGTCTGACTAATCTGCAAGTTATTTGTGGTTTGCGGTTTTAATTTCAGATTTTTGATAGAAGATTAAGGAAAAAGATGAACGACCAGGCGCCTCCATCGAAGACTAGGCGCCTCCATTTTCCACGTTTCATTTTACGGGCAGTTTTCTCACGTTAAACCAAAAAGTACTTTCAATGAAAATTCCATGAAAAAGAAAAATAATGGACAAAACATGGATCTTTAAGACATAACATTAATAAATAATCCTCACTTTTAAATAATGAAGACCGACAAAAGCCTATTAAAACAACAGCTTAACAAGTTTAAGAGTTTATGTGATAAACTGAAACAAACATTGAATACACCTGAGGTTATTGTTTTACAATGATTGAAAACTCTTGACATGAACTGTAATGAATTTAGAACTACTTCTTTTAACAAACCATGTTCATGGAACAGAGATGAAACATATCATTCAAACTATAGCTACCCCTGCATCATTCTCAATTCTAACATCTGACTTCCTTAAATCCGATAGAACTCATAAAACACAATTTTGCACAGTTTGCATTCTCACACAACTTCCAGTATGTTCTGGTGTTGGGCGGAACCGAAGCAGACCAACGACGGATCGCGTTCCGCCATCAGAAAATATTTCCTCCACCCGAGCCAGTCGCGTGACAAAAGGAAAATATTGAAAAAAAACGGATAAAAAACAACGCAGACACATCCGAGTAAAATAGGAAGAAAATTCCAAAACCCTCCGCCAAAGTTGAAATGTATTTTTGCCGCCCGCAGCAAGGAATATTTAAACGTAAATAATTTTCACATCATTCATGCATCAAACGCGCCCAGCAGAGGAGGGCGGGATGTAAGGGAGATGATGGCTGGCACGGACCGGAATCCGGAAACGACTCGAGAGAATGTGAGCAGTTTGTGCTGCGGAGGTATGTTTGAGCAAGTGAGCGAGCGGGTTACCGGTTACTGTGAAACAGGAAAACACAATTACCCACCCCACGCACACCCACACAAAAAATAGGATGTTTCTGAGCGCCTTCACCTCCCGAAATCCCGCCTCGACTCCCCGCAGCGTGACGCTCTTCCATCGTGCCGTGTAATTTTCTCCCCCGAAAGTGCCGGATCCGTTTCAACCCCGCGAATGGTGGGCTTGAACGTGGATAAAAGAAAGGGGAGGAGGAGGAGGAAGGAGTTTTGCACAGCGCGAAAAATTGCGCGCGATTGTTCGCTGCGAACCGAGCGAGTTACCCAAAGGCGTCCCGGGGGCGATCAAAAAGTTTATCAGAAATAATTCGACGTTTATGAAGCATTTTTCCTGGTCTCCTCCTAAGGTGCGTTCTTTTTTGGCCGTGTTTGCTGGTCCATCCTTTATTCTTTTTCCACCCACCTACTCCTCCAATGCTTCCTTCCTGGCCGGTGGTATTTTGTTACTGAACCGCTCGTTACGAGGCTAGCAAGTTCCGACATCCAGGAACGTCGAAAGTTTAGGACTGAAAAAAAACCTACAAACACATCTAACGACCACCTTCTGTGAGTGCTTTTTCCATTCTCCCTCACCACCACCACTTTGTGCCCATGGATCGGTTTTGGTACGTGACCAGTCCGCCCCAGCACCAGGTACGAGAGCATTGCAATCTTATGCTTATTATCATGCTCGCCAATACCTGCGGTTCACCACATTCCGTAGCAGATACGAGAGTCGAAAACCCTCGGACCCATTATCCAAACCGTCTAATATCAAGCCCCACCGACAGAAACCGATCTCCATCGACCACCTGGCACACGGTTCCCACACACATACACACGATCACACACTTGGGGCGCTCAACGAAAGATACAAAATTACCATAGTTTTCAACCCATCCACCTCGAACGTGTGTGTGTATGTGTGTGTGGGTCGAGCCGTACATAAATCTTCAACTTCAACTGCACTGCAGATGACCACTACCGGTTGCTGGCTGGCTGCAAGATCATGCATTTTTGTCCACTTCCCGGCGGTGCGCACAAGAACCCATCCGATAATTGTATCCACCATTCGCCTACAACCGAACCTGCGCCTTCAATTGCTATCGGCGCTCCACAACGAAACGAGTGTTTCATAGAAATCGTTCCTTTCTTTCGTTTTCGTTTGCACTATCATCATCATCAGCAGCATCATCATCATCGACAGCGTTGTGGAGTCTGAGAGGAAAGCATTCCTGCATGTGCCTAGATTTTCAACCACTCTCTTGCTCCTCTTGTACTTTCATGTTGGTTTTCTTCCGGCCATATGACCTTTGCTCTCCGATCCGATAAGCCATCTACAGACCACTATCTTCAAGCAGCAACTTTCTGCAAACAGCCTTTCAACACAGCTTGGAGTGTCTCTGGCTTGCGTAAGGTCCATTGTTGCCAGTGCGGAACAAGATAATGCGTCGACAAGTGGCAGGACCATATTCCTGGATCGATATACAGCCGCCTGCATTGCGATTAGTGCTTCGTTCGAGATTTGCGATAGGCCGAAATGTAATGTGTGACTATTTTAATCGATTCCAATATTCTTGATATTTTAATAGAACTACAATACTGTTGATTTTAATAGTAGGAAATATTTTGAAAACGATTGATAATACTAAACTACATTTATGTCAGAAAAATTTGCCTCTAAGGAAACCATTTTTGCCTCTAACGCATCTATGTTTGCCTCGTAGCTATAAACCAACTCCAGAATTTAACATTGATTGAAACATTGCCAGAAATAATTATCTTCCCTTGGCCAGGCATTGCGGCTTGAAAAGTCTTGCGCTGCACAACGACGTCAATCGCCACAACGTTCTCGTTCACCACGACGAAACCTATGCCGTTTTCCTACGGACTAAGCATCTCTCTAGGCTCGCCAGCGCATCGCTTTCTCTATGCCTGCCGACCAAAAGTGAAGAATATGTTATTCGAGAAAATATGCCGGTTTCCTCAACGATTGGATCTTCCAACCACAACCAAGCACACACATATCAATGCCTATGCAATGGGTCGTCGAATTCGTTGGCCGTTTGCATCATGGATGAGCTCTCCGGTAAGCAAAAGTTGGCCTTCTCGCAAGAGCCATCCCCCGGAGCAACGAACTCCGGACCATGGTTGACTTTTCCGAGGAAAGGAGACTCGACTCTGGTGAGAGAAGAGGCTTCCAAATTCGCCCCCTTGTCTCATAACCGAAAACTGACTACATCCATTTGCTTTGATTCTACCAACACACGAAAGAACGAGTTTTAACCTTCGATGTGGGTCTTCCGTCCGAAATAAAAGGCAAACTTTCCGAACGTCTCGTTCGCACATGAAAACCTGAGCTGGAAACTAATCTCCTCATACTCCAAATCCCAGCTTCCCTACAGTTGCTGCACCAGAAAACCATGCTCCTCATGATTAGAACTCAATGAAGGAGGTTCCAGATGCAGATCAAAGCCATAAACTGGATGCAACGAAAAAGGGCGATTAAAGTCAACTTTTTCATAAATCACCAAGGGGTTTCCGATCGGAAGGAACTGTATTTTAAACTATTTTGCCGGATAAAGGGTATGAATGGTACATATAGGAGGGCATCACTAGATGATTATATTACTTTTTCTGCTGATATCATAGAAAAGGTGATGATAAACTGTCAAACGTTTGTTTGAAACGATTTTTTACATCTCGGTTACGTATTGTTTGTGTGGTTTTTGAGGACAGCTGCTCTTCGTTGCATCACAACAACGCACAGGACCGACCGTACAGGACTTAGGTAAAAAAAGAACTTGACACAGGCGAGCGTGAAAACGATGTGACATTTCACGCACCAGCATTTTCCGAGCCCCTGCAGCCGAAATGTGCCGAAGCGAGGGCGCTGGCGGCATAAATTACTTACGCAATTATCATCATTCTAACGCGCGGCCATCCACATCACGTAGCTGAATTATTATCCCACGCAAACTATGTGAGCGTGTAAACGCGCTAACGATAAACCGCCAGATTAAACCACCTTCAAATTGATGATGCTTCAAAAGGGGGCCCGCTTTTATTGTAATTACTAATTAACTTATTTATCGGCATGAACAACACGAATTATGTGGTTCATTGATTTTATTGGTTGAAATAAAAACTACCTAAGCAATCAATGCGTTTTAGAATCGCATAGTTTTAATTAAATTATGCCAACCTGCAATTTAAACTAGTGATTTTATCTATGTTGGTTCTAGTTGTTCATTGATAATGTTTGAAAAACTTAAAATCGCACCACAGGAGGATTTGATCATCCTGTTTTTATTTTTCCAACAAGCAAAATACCACAAAAGGATAGCAAAGATTTAGGTCAACCGATTGCACAAGCACGAAAAATCTCGCCTTATCCAGATCAAGCGGGAAAGCTTTGAAAATGGGAAGCTTTTCTTGCAAATAGCTGGCCGCCGCCACTGATACGAAACCAAACGGCCAAACAAAACATCATCAAAAAATCTGAAAGAATTTGCAATTTCTCGTGCCAACGGAAGACGGAAAATCCTCTTCCGGCAAAGCTAGTATGTATCGGAGGGGAAGCAAATCTGCACGAGTTAACAAGCGCTTGGGCCGCGGAAAAACCGAGCCTGCAAGCGCCCAGCGAAAACGCCCTGGAGCAGAATCTCCGGCGGGTCAAAGGGAGAAAGGATGCCTGAAGGAAGTGTAGGGAAATTTTTAATTACTACTCGAAAAACTTTCCCACCAATTTGCATTCGCAAACATTCGGCAGCAGCAGCAGCAGCAGCAGCAGCAGCTTTCGGGAGAGCCAAAAGCCCGAATGAAAGCAAACTCTTGTTTTGCGAATGGAATTTTTCCACCCGACGCAAATGAAAATGCTCCCCTTTGGGGCCGATATTCCCGACCCGAGCCGGCTTCAGGAGCGATCAGGGGACGTGCAACAGGATGAAGAAGGGAAGGAGGAGGGGAGGGGGAGAAGTGAACATATCATATGTGTTGATAGCATCGGCAAATAGTGGCATGTTTGGATCCGGTGCCATCGTTCCGCCTCATGACCAGTACAGAACATCGAGAAAAGTGCTTGTTTTCCCTTGTCGAGCTTTCGCTCCAGACCCCCAATACTCCCCGCTCCTCGACACTGGCCCTACAAATTAATGGTGAATTTTGTGTCCAAAGAAGCCTCGGAGCTGCTGCTTCAGCCACTTCCTTCCCTTCCCTTTTAGACCCAAAGCCGAGTCGACTCTGGACGAGAGTATTTCAGACGAGGACTTCCGCATCGCATCGGGAACGCTCGGGAAAAAAGGGGTTGGCTTTGGCGCTGCGAACCCGGTTGCTACGTAGGAATCCAATCTTGTTTGGCTTGGCTTCTTCAGTTTGATAATTTCGCCGTCTTTGTATCCGGCAAAATCCCCTTTACCGAAAGGGAACGCTGGACTGGACCGGCTTTCGATGCGATCGTATTTCTCCACTCCCGGCTCCGGTTTCTATCAGCGACGCGTTGACTGTCGTGCTGATAACAACGAGGTAAGAGGAAAAGAGAAACCACACCCACCCTCACTCTTTGGCCACAGGGTGTGGTGGGGAGAGAGGCGGGTGAAGCGGAAATAGAGAAAATGCGAATAGAAAATACAAACACTCGCTGCTTCTCCAGCAAAGGGGTTTCGAACGACGCACCAAGCACTGGAGCGAAAAATGTCCTTCTGAAAAGCGAAAAATAGAGTTTCACTTGAGGGGGAGGAAAACCGGGGAACACAGGATCTGCCGGTGGACCCGCGAAAATGCAGATGAAAGAAGAAAGCCGGAACGCAATCTGTCTCGGGCAAACACACGCTCGAAATTGGAACGATTTTATGCTTCAGGTGCAGCTTTCATGTGTTTCAGCGCTTTAGCTGCCAGAATCCTCGGCTTTGCTGCACTTGAGGCAGGGTCTCTGGCGGCTATGAAAAACGAGGAAAGCAGAGAAGGGAAAACCCAGTCACACATGCCCCACTTTTCGCATTCGCATTAATAGAACGCGCAGTTGAATTTGGTCGCGAGCGCGACGATGATGGGTTTGTTTAAGGTTTTAATGATGAAATAACAACGTGAGGCAGCGGTAGAGTTGAAATAGGAAAGCGCGCCACACTTTATCGCAACCATCGAAACAAAACGACACTCACGGAAGAGGCGCATTTCGCAGGCTGCACCCGAGCTGCACAAGTGCCACCTGGAAAGCTACTGAATTTTCCGACATGAAAACCCCAATTATTATTATATATTCGCGATGGAGTAGGCGCTATTTTTTCCGAGAGTTTATTTTTTGAATACCTTGAGGAAAACGGCCCCCACTCCTTCCCTGGTTCGTAGGGAACAACTGTCGTTCCCCTCCTTCCCTGGTTCGTGGGGAACAACTGTCGTGCAAATAATTATGGCTTGCATTAATCCCCCACTCGCTTGTTAAAGTAATTAGACAAGCAAGAGCGTTTGCCAAGCTGCAGCCTTGAAGGGAAAATGCACCGCTGAAAGAATAATGTGCTGCTCTGGGAAATCGTAATTCACGGTATGGTATGGAATTTAATGACAGACATAGAAGATTACATAAAAACAAACAGGCGACAGAGGGTTATTGTTGATAATTGGAGTAAATATGGCACATTTTATCGGATAGAATGTCGTTATCTGAAGTTTTGATCTTATGTAAATTATTTGACAACCTTTATTTTAATGTTTTAATTAGTCACACTTATAATTATGTTGATGAACTTATTGAAAAGAGTTATTGTTTTGGTTTAAAGAAAAATCAGCTCTCATCTAAAACAGACTCATTCTGAATGATGGAAAATTGCTTTTCGATGGAATAGCAAGAATTGGTCCACTATGAAAAAAGCACTCTCAACGACCACTGCGTTAAAAAGGAAACATTAAAGAGCATCCCAAAAAGGGGTTGGCTGAGTTTCGCTCATCATCCTTCCTCACATGCTCGACGCACCCTTTCCTTGCTCCCCACCAGCCCCCCGCTCGATCCAATCCACTGACCGAAAGCCGATGGCTAATTCCGACACCAGCAAAGTGAAACCACCGAGGCCGGCGATGGCCACTACAGGTGTCGAGTGGCCGCCGGCTGCTGGGATGTTATTTCCACGGTTCACAAATGCTCGTTTCCGGTCCCGTCCCCCCTCGAAACCACCCTTCCCCGGGGGAACCGGTTCCAAGCCCTGGATTGGGCACTCAACCGTTGCAAATCCCGCAGACCGACGGTCAGCACACGGTCCTTCATTTCACCACGGGGAAGGTGGGGGAAAAAAAGCACAAGTCCAAACACTTCTAGTGTTCCGAACGACTTGAACAACAACACGCGGCACCATATGCAGATTATTCGGTCGTTTTCGATTTTTCATGTTACCACCGATGGTGCGCGGCTCAGGTCGACGAATCACCAGCAGCCGGAAATCAACCATCGGAACGAAGCGGAGTGGAAAACGAACCGGGAAACGCATACCGAAAACCAGTGCCTTTTTTCACCCAGTCTCCTTTATTGCAATCCATTTTTTCCCACACTCGATTCGGTAGGAAGAATCCGAAACCATCCTAAATTGCCCCAGGAAGCCAGGGCAACAGCTTCGGATGTCCGGCTGGAGATTCACGCCCTGCTAAAGTGTATGAGCGCGTGTGTGTGTGTGTGTGTGTGTATAGTGATGGTTGTTTTGCATGATGCTGGAGGCCATTAAAAGCCACCTAAAACTAGCGTACGGACGCAAATCTGCATCTGGGCTTACTCATCCTACACACACACACATACATACATACACACAAACACACACAAAACAAGAAAGAAACCACACATGCGAACAAGATGAACCTGAAGGATGACAACGGAAAAAAGGACATGGCATGCAAAAAGTGTGTGTTTCATCAAAACTGGGGAAAACCTCTAATGGGACAACATGGAGCTCCCCATCTACAACCTCTTCCTTTCTCGCTCCTTTCCGCCAGTGGAGGACTACGGTCATTTTTTAACCCTGGTGTAAAGCTGCACACTATCATGCAAGCGTTTGAGGCCCGTCCGAGATCAGACGCCGGATCTGTCGAAGCTGGAACTGGAAAGCAAACATTTCGCTGGTTTGCTCGTGATTGAATTTGAACGCGAAACTGCATCGAAGTCTGAGCAGTGGTGTGCACTCTGGCGTGTGCCTTTTCCTCTGTGTGCATATTTTTCCACCCTCCTCCCACCTTCCTATTTTCTGTATCACCATATGAGGCGCAATTGAATTTCTAATCCATCGGTTCGACATTTTGATTTGGACAACGCAAAACATTGCGAGCTTTAGAGATAACGTGGAAGCTCAATCCAATCACCTCTCGTTCAGCTTTCCGGAGGGTCATCAAACAAATCGAATCAACATGAAATGACTTGAAATGGGAAAAATACGAACTTCAAAACGACGTCAGTACCTTAAAGTTAAAGTTTACAAAGCTCTAGATCTATGAAAATCAATTGATTACAGTGTTTAGGAAAACTAACTACACTTCATTGGTAGGGGAGATCTTTTGCTCGGCTGAAGATATTTTATCAATGTCAAGAATAACTTCTCACTTCGACGTTCAATACTTCACAAGCCCACGAAATGAAAAACAAACCCCACAGTAATCTCAACAGAAACTGCCAACGATTAATTGAAACATCAAATATTAAGTAAACCGATAGCAACATCGATCAATCAGATGTAGCCTTCACCAACTTCACCAGCAAGATCCCACGCTTCCTTCCACGGTTTCCGCCAAGCCAATGAAATTATTCTTCGATCAATATCCTATTCAGTGAGCCAGAAGGAAAAACCCTCCCTCGAGAACTTGCTCTCAAAGAACTTCCCTAAGAAGCCCTTGCTTGCTCGTGAATCAATTCACGAGCGGTCTTCGGAGGAGAAAATGTTGCTTGGTTTGGAAAGAACAAAACACTACATTTCCGTAATCTTCCGGCGTCCCTTTCAGCCCCCCATTTCACCGGGATTGACCACGACTTCTCCCACCCCATCTGGAAAACCCGGAGCGTATCGAATGATCAGACATTAGCTTCGACTTTCGATAAATTGATTGAGTCTGCTTGACCCCGCAAAGCGGCAGGAAATGTAAAACAAAGTCTTTGTGTGGGGAGGGGAAAGTTCGGATAAGGAGGTGAAACTTTTCTCACCGTGCCGGAACCGGAAAACCCGACTCGACGGACACAAACAAAGATACAAGCGGAGCGTGTGGCGAAGTGGAAATCGGATCCGGCCGGCGGAAGGAAAGCTAGTCCCGGGGAATCGTTCCGTTTCAGTGCGATAAAGTGGTTGAAGAACGAGAAAACTTTTACACACCCACCCCTCCCTCCTTTCCGGCATTCCACACTCCCCGTGTCCCAAGGTCACTTGAGGTGGAGGAGCGACTTACGGATGGGCTTTTGCTCGGTTTTTCTTTCACCGTTTTCGCCCTTCGGTTAATGGAAGATAGCAGAATTTATGATTACCGCCGGGGGTTTCGAACAGTTTGAGTTCTTTTTTTCCACCTCGTTCCATTTTAAACCTTTTCCTCTTTGCTTCCCCCGAGGCCAGTCGTGATTGCGAAAGGGCACTCTTAAGTCTTAATCCTTGGTAGGTTAAATCATTATTGCCTCGTCGGACGAAATTGAAATGCTTGCAAGGAGAAAAAGAAACGGACTACTTTTTTGCCCTCCCCCCGGCAATGGCGGTGGTAATAATTCAAAACCCATCCCAGAAGCAGATGAAAAGGAACTCATTTGCATGCACATATGCAACCGAGGGCCGTAGGCAAATGAGGTGAGCTTGTGGCAAAACTTTGATAAATTACGCCTGATAAGTGCATAAATTCTGGGCAATTTCGAACCAGCAGCAACCGCCGACGCACGTTTCTTTCCCCGTAACGTTGGTGTTGGTAACATTCGGGGCCATGAAACGCATCTCAAACGTGGCACGTACTGGTACATTTTATGATTCCTCGTGCTAGAAATGGACCCCATTAATGGACCTATTTCGTGATGCCTACTTTTTACGATGCTTACTTTTTGCTTGGAAAAAGGAAAAGCAGAAGAAGAGTAGATGTTTTACACAAATTGAACGCCTTGAAAATATGTTTAGCATATGGTAACCCCCCGGAAAGAAATGTATTACAGTTTGGCAATGATTTATAATTGATTGAACCAAACACAAATCAACCCCCAAACCGGGGTAGAAGAGCATCAAAGGGCTTCTATTCTAATTCCACATTCAACCCACTCCAGCCGAATAAAGTCTCACCTGATCGAAGTTCATTAGGCAACTGCGCACAACCCACATCCAGAGCGAGAGATGAGTCCTTCACCTTCACCCTTTGGGACGAAAATCAAAGAGAATCAATTCTCGTATCGCCTGCCTACCAATTTGGCGAGATACGGGGAACCCGTTTAGGAGGTCTGCAACCGATGAAAATCAGGAGGGATGGAGCCTCTATCCCACTCGATCCACATCCGAACTACTGGAGAACACAGTGTGGGTGTCTACAAAGTCCCATTTAAATGCCATTGATCTACGAGAGGTTCAAGTTAATACGTGAGCTATTTACAACCGATCTGTACGGAGAAATCCCACCACCATGAACCGGCGTTCGGCAAAAGGACAAACCGGCGACTCGGACTGTTTGACCAGTGAAAGGATAGTTTCAATCCCCCTCGGGAGGGACGAAATGGTCTTTTCGTGGTCTTCAATCATTGAATTCCGACGAAGGGCGACGGCGTCGGTACGAGTCACGCGCGACTCCATTAGAGAAATCAAAGAAACATTATTAGCGGCCCCATTGTAGTTCCGTACCGTAAGGTTTAGGTTGTGGAAAAAGTTGAGGCTGAGGACCGCCATTCCGACTACCACAGAAACCGGTCCGCCATCGGTACGGGGACGTGTGAACTCGATTTCCTCTCTCCTCCCAAGCTGAACCGAACTTCACTTCCGGCCCGAAGCACGAACCTCGATCGACCGCTCCCTCACTTGGGTCAGCCGAGATCTTTGTGCCTGTGCGAACATGTTAGCCATCACCAACTTCTGACCGAACGCCGACCGGAGTGACCGGAGGAATGTTTTATTCCGTGCGCGTAACACGATCCTTATAAATCAATGAATCTGAATAGTTTTACACTTTCGCCAGGAACCCGAGACTCGTTCGTTAGCGATTTCTGGAGCTCGCGGGAGGTCCAAGGATGGCGTGGAGTGAAAGTGGAGTACGAACTGATGTGTGCGTGCGTCGGCAAACAGACGAGCTTTCCAGCGCAGAGCCGGATTGCCTCGCGGTAAATGGGGGAAGGTTCTTTTTTATGATCTCAGAAATGTAGATACGTGACCACCGGTGTGGAGGTGGAACTTCCCCGGGACTCCCCGTAGTGCCTTCCCCTCCGGACGTGATGATCCGTTAACAGAGATCCACTGAGAGAGTGGCGTAGCTTCTCGACACCGGAAGTCACATCCGGCGAACGAGTTTCTCGGGACGAGCAAGTGTTTTATATCGCGCTCAACCTGTGTCTCGTCGTGTTGAGTGATTTTCGCTTCAATCGGTAGCATTTATGGCTTCCGTTTTGCACCCGGAGTCCGTACCATACGAGCACTTTGTAATCTCCACCGTACACTACTGTGTCATGGGGACAAAGACAAACCCGTGTTCAGTACATTATAGGAAAATCAATCCGAGCTCCGGAGTGACCAACTCATGGGTTATCCATTTAAGTTCCGAAGATTGATGCCAGCGAAAAGTCTCACGATAACACACAGTGACGATTCGGAACGCCAGAATCCACATGCTCCATGGCACTCCTTCCACTTAACATCCGGCCAATGAATAATTCATCACAACGAGCTCGAGTTGGTTTAATGAAACATCTCGCAAAGCAAAAGCGCGTCGTCTGTCGATCGATTCGAGGCATGGTAGCGATAGCTGGAGCTGGGTGGAGTGAAAAAACGAGTCAATTTCTTCACCAGCACACGCTTCATTAGCCATCTTTATGCTACGGTAGTTACGTGTGCGTGTACGGCTGGCGGAACCGGAACCTCCCGCTCCCATCCACCCACTCGGGTTTCTTCCTTAACCCGAGGTAGAATTTTCTGCAGCCTTCAAATACCTTTGCTTTTCATCGTTCCCGGGTGCGTGTTGCGTCCCTGGATACATGCTGTCGGCCATTATCGATGGCACATATCTAATTAGTCCGTAATTATAATCGCTCACCGTGCGCTCGGTGGTGCTGGTTTTGTGTTCATTCACTTTCATCGGCTCTCTAATCGCCCATCGGCAGGAATCATCATTATGTTTAATGCTTCTACTTGAAGATGGATATTGTGGGAGCGCTCGAAACATGTATCGTAATAAACGAACGATGGAAAGAGGAACTACCTGCTATGGCAGCGAGTTTTGCCCCTCAATCTCAAGTTCTTCTTACAGACACAAACTACGTACAATTACATAATGTCCTTATTATCCTAAAAAAAGTCTTATATTTCTACCGCTACAAAATGTGTTCAAATCAATTTTAGAATGTAAATTATTGGTGATGGAGGTAACTTAATGTATAAAAATATACTAATCTGCCTTCACTGCATGTTCAGATTAAATCACACCATTTTATACTTTTATAAAAGTGGAAAATTAGGGCGACAATCATTAACTCTTTTACCATTTTTTACAAACAACTAACATCAACCATTAAGGAGTCTCCTAATGTATACGGAAAAGGATGACCTAATTATTATTATAATGACATCGGAACATCAACTCGTCCTATTTGCGCGTGGAAGCAAACCGAGTCTGGAGGCGCGAAAAGATGGAAACATTGATTTACACTTAAACAATTTCTACTATCAAATATTGGCACACACTGCCAGATTCCAAAACAGGCAAACATAGTTGCACAAACAGGTTGAATGCATCGCGTTGTAATCCAACCAAACCACCGTAAGCGACCAGACTACTTTATGGTCAACTATTACACGCTACACACATAACGTTACGGAGCGTTACAGCTCAAATATAGGACAAACGGGGCAACCGGGCTTCTAATATAACCCTTCCGTTTCATTCTCTCCTTCTCTTCGACTCCATCTCTTGTTTGTCTCTCCACCTATGCGGGTGAATACGGAAACCAAAATGCGACCCAAACCGCTGCAAAACGGAAGTGTCTCTCCGTTTCCGCCCTTCGCCGCTCGCCCCTCTGTCCACTTTCAGCAAGCGCATTTCGTTCATTCTAGTCGAATGTTTTAGATTTAATATAATTTTAATTAAAAGTTCCGCAACCCGCCTCTCGGTGGAAAACATTTCCCCTTCACTTCTTACAGCTTTCTCGAGGGTTTCCCGAGCATACCGGTCTGTCAGGAATTACTTCCCCCTTCGATTTGGTCCCCGAAACGAGCCGAAAGCGTACCTCCTAGTTCCAGGTTTCCCAACCGTTGGTCAGAGTGCTTAGTTTCGTTTCATTTGTGCGCCCGGTTTCGGGTTTCGGTGCCATTATTGTTACGATTATATGCCAACTATTATTTTCATATCGGCGGAAACGATCCCGGTTCTGGAGTTAAGACCCAAACCGAGGGGAGTGTGTAAGAGACTTGAGCGCTGTACTCTTTTCCAGAAGCGACCCCTAAAGCATACAGCCTGCCTAACATTCCGCCATTTCCGATGTTGCCAAGGCGCCTTCCCGATCCGAATCCGCAACCGACGCAAGAATCAATCCCACGCAACACAATCCGAATATGAAAACGCAATGTTGCCCAGAGGATGCTGGTGGAAAACCACCGCCAATGCCACTAAAAACAGATGAGATGAAACGGAATTTCCAGTCTCTGTAATCAAAATGCTTCAATTTATGAATGACAATTTAAATAATTGTTTCCCCAATCGAAACCTCAATGCCGATCCGCTGCACCACAACAAGCTCTGCACAAAGCCACAAATTCACACGAACCGGAAATTGACCCTGGGAACACGATCCGGACGTTCCGGAGCCACAGCTGCGTTTCGAGCCTGTTTAGAAACGCCAATCCCCCGCTGGGCCGAGATCGATCAATACATCGGGTTTGACTCGATTGAAATGGTTTAACGATATAAAAAACGGACGACCACAAAATTAAATGTTATCTTATCCATTGTTTTGCAAATGAAATGCCGATACATGGGCCATAAACTTGCTAAAGCGGATACTCGATACATAATTGACGGGGAGCGTACTCCAAACAAATTAATGGTGTACCAACAATTTCATCGCAAACGTTGATTATCCTTGTTCGATCTAACTTATTTTACAATAACCGAGTCAAAAAACATAGCAAGTAGTGAGTGAGATATAAACGAATAAGCAAATATTTCCATATTTTGAACAAATCAATCGAGTTTTCCCACCAAATTCATGAGCTAATTGAACAATTTGAACAAACAACCCTCCAAAGCTTGCCGCTTGATGGTTCCTTTGCGCTCATTTGTAGCATTAACAACTCTTTCATCACCCACCTCGGACAATTATTGATTGCGCTCGTGTGGGCCGTCGGATGAAGCATCATTTATTGGCCAAATAATGGACGCTCGGCACGAAACAACGGTCCTGTTGCCGTTTGAGAGAATTGGCATTGCGTGCCCGACGACTTCACCGACCGGCTTGGTGAATGGTGATGGAGGTGGCCCAAAGTCATCAATATTACACGCGAAAGGTTGCGAGAGACTCACCTTTTCTTCGATTGGAAGCGTAAAAAGACTCGGTACAAAGACCTCGCGAAGCGTGGATACATAAACAACATAATTCGCCGACTCGACTCGCCTCGCCGTGAACCCGTGAGCTAATTTCGTAAACTTTTCAATCGGCAAAGGAAAACTGAGGTGGTGGGATGAAAATTCGCGATGACCTTGGACTTTTCACTTTATCGATACAAATTCAAACATACCACGCACGCAAGCCAATTCAATCCAAGGAAAATGCGCCACACAAAACGTGTATTTCAACAATCGGAATCGGACAGTATTTGTATCATGTGCGGGTATGCGTGAGTGTGTGTAAGCCAATCGTAATTGAATATTCCGTATTAACATGCTTGATTGAATTTCCAATCAATCGCACTGATCGACCAATCGTCTCTCTCTTCCGTCGCACACAAACACAAAATCTGCAGCTCCCTTTTTCCTTTGTCTCACCATTGAACTCCGTACATTCCGCCCCTCCTCTTCATCCATCGTCTATCAACAATCAATCAGGCTTATAACGCGTGTGCCTGACTTCTGATACCCGACGGCGGTAATTAATGACTAACGTGACATTTACACAACCGAACAATGTTATTACATTGATTACGACTCCACATTGGCTGGGCTCTCGTGCGACGGAAATAAAAGCACAACGAAGGTCTACATCTTTGCACCGCGTGTCTAACGTCCCAACCCCGCAGGCAACACCTGTTCCGCCTAGTTTCCGATCGTTCCGTGTCTTTTGTGTTTCGATTTCCCGCGGGATTGTGCTAACTTAGGGAACAATTTCCCTTTCAAACCAATTTTATTCGGGGAATGATAGGGGCTAGGGATGGTGGAGGTGAAGATTGAGTCAAATCACCGAAGAAAAATTCACTCACTGCGCGTTCAGCTTCCTGACGGCGCCTCCTTTCTTTTTTTTCCAACCAGGAAGAAGCTGCCATATTTCCCCATTTCCACGAGCGATACGTCATTTCTGGCTGAAACAAAAGATTTTTCCGCTACCCCTTATTCTCGTGCTGCTGCACTTTTCCGCTTATTTCGAGACCACGAATCTTTAGAAATCGACGAGCTTCGGAGTTACCCGGAGTTTTCTTCAGAGCGCTTCCTGCAGATCGTGTGGCTGGTTCGTTCCGTTTTCTTTCAAATTTTCTCACCCCTCTCTCACTGTCTTTCACCCATCCCTCGCACCCAACCCGGCAGACATCCGGCTCTTCACGACGTGAAGGAAAACAGCCCACGGTTCGCGTGTGTTCCTGCAATGAATGCTGTTCGCGCTCGCATTCTGTAGCCACATCCGGCGACCTGCGTGCATTTTCCATCGCTTTTTCCTACCACCGGAGCGGTAAGGAAACGGGTAGGTGAGAAGGGATTCAAAAAGAAAACCCTGGGAGTAAAAACACGATTCCCACCACACTGCGTCCCATCACGCGAACGGCTCGTATCCAGCGCCGGAATGTGTTTTCCGAGTATGTGGTCGTTGGTGCTGGTAAGGAAAATCTGAATCCGAATTTTCCACCTCAGCTTGCTTTTACTTGAATCGTACTGTGTGTGCATTACTCTCTTTTAAAAATGTTTCGCTGACGAGAAAACTCGTCTAGAAGTTTTTCTTCCGTTGCACACCGTTTCACCTTGGCTTTTTCTCTTCGTCTATTGTGTGGAAGACTACGGTGCGGCACAATAGGGATATGTAAATTTATTAACCGCCAGAGAAGCAAACTTGCCCCGCTGGGGTAATGGAAAAAAGACGTCGACAGTGCGATAAGAAGAGGAGGTGGAATCCGAGGAGAAGATAAACAGCTTTGACAAAAGCGACCGACAAACGACCGTGCTTTGCTACAGCACGGAATTTTCCCGCCTGTTAATGTGCGGTTCCGCTGCAGGAATCATTAGCATCTTCAGCGCTACATACCAATACTTGCATTGCTCTGTTATTTAAGGTAGTAAGATATCAAAATCCACCAATTGAAAGACTAAAAATTCGATACACAAGAGACAGTTGTTTGGACCCGAGCAAAGGAAGAAAGTGTTCGGTTTCAAATCCATCTCCAAATTATTTCTCAGTATGTATAAATTTTGTCCTCCAAAATTCACACTACTAAAATCAATGCATCGTGGTTTTTGTAAATTTCATTGATTGAAAAGATCCGAACACTTTATTTCAGACGTGCAGCATGAGATTCTTATTTCCATTATATGAAAATTCTCGGCGAGTTTCCATTTCTTAGAAGCAATATCACGGCTACGCCATATAAATCATGCGTCACTCGATTTATTGAATTGATGGTAGAACAAGTTTTCGTCGGTATCATCACTCCATAAATCCTTCCATATGCTGCGTGTGTGTGTGTGTGTGTTTGAGCAAACACCATTCCACTCTATGAGAACGTCTTCATTTTCAATTCGGCAGTGACTTTCTTACACGCCGAGCTTCCACTTCCCGTCAAGCCACGTGTGACGCGTAGCCGCAAGGTATGTACGGAAAAGCCAGGCGTGGCGTACGTAACCACGCATCGGTAGCCACCAGAAAAGTAAAGGAAAAACGGAAATCTTCTCAGCCTTTCGGAGCGTAGCGTTTGCGAAGCGTTCTGTTCACAGGCTCATCAACATGGAAGCTCCGCGGCGGATGTTGGTGGAAAGCGCAGCGGGATTTTTCACTGTTTTACAACACACGCACACAACCACAAGCGATCCTCGGGCGTTGGTGAAAAAGCCCGTGCGCCTCCGGTGTGGGAATCAGAGCGAAAATCTCTGAAAAGAATGCAAATTGGATATGTTTTGATGCTGTTGGATGTTTCCACGAACACTGTGGAAAGGGGTGGTTGAGTAAGAGAGTAGGTTTCCGCCAGCAGCTTTCAACGTCTCATGCCATCGAAGGCGCAAAGTGGGTTGCCAAAGTGACGGCAACTTCCAAGAGAATCTCCGTCGCATGATGTATCCACCCACGATTTCGGCGTGATTGCGTTTAGTCTGATCATGCAGTGAGCACGTCGGAAATGCTGAAATGTGATCGTATTAGATATAGTGATGACTATGAAAGCATAGGTTCTTAGAAGTAAACCATACATGAGTAGGCGAGAGCACCATAAGCTTTTTCTACCATCGAAAATAGAAGTTTGATAGGATTGGTTTTCCCACTCACGAGAACTTAGCACAACCGATCAAAGGAAATCCAACTTAAAAGTGATTTATGTTACAAAAATACATTATTATATTTCATTTGAAGAGTTTAGGCATATTCATTTCATGCTAATAATATTTTCTTGCGTCAAGGAAAAAGTTCTTCCTACAAGAAAAATTGAATTGTAAATCTTTGATTGTTTAATGCAGAGGTTGGCGAATTTCGACTCACCAGACACTTTTAGTAGAACTTACTGCAAAGAAAAGAAAAAGTAATTTTAAAACGATCCACAACCATTTTGGATAAACAAGAGCTACGCTTTGAGTTGAAAAAAGGTTTCAAACTCAGTTTTGAATGTTTGTTAAGAAGATGAGAAGGATGATCTCCTGCATCCAGACCAATCAAGGTAAAACTTTCAAGAGGCCGTAAGTCTCTATTTATTCGTCGGATTGCCATGTCATGGAAATAGGAAACCCGGTTGTACCATTTGAACAGCACGAGTACGCTTAAAGCGATAGCCTTACGTGTGAGGTTTGAAGGAGTCATCCCGCTCCTCGCCGTAATCGCCATCGTGATTGTATTTTTGAACAATAAATTTTAATTAAGTGAACCGAATGAAATGATGCTCAACGCTGCACGGTACGTCCATCCGCACATCGGCAGCTTTTCAATTACAGAACCCCTACCGAAGGGCCAGCTGTAATCCGGTGACTAGTGCAAGTAATTGAAAGTACCTTCGAACGTCGGCCAGATATCGGATGGAATCAAAGGCGTGCTCATTTCCACAAAACTTCCACCCACTCACACCCGGTTGCAGCTGCAAAGCAACGCCGGACTGAAGTAGACTGGACTGGAGTTGTCGAGTGGATTTTGTTTCCGTTTTCCACTTTACATACAGCCAACCCCATTCAGAGTTTGCGAGGTTTTCCGTAAGGGAAGCTGGAAACTCGAAACTCCTACTCCCTTTTCCGATACCGAAAGAGGTTCAGGTCTATTTTTCTCCAATCGTCGAATGACTTTCTCGGTGTTCGTCCACGTACACGATCTCTACTCCCTTGTTCAGTTCCTGCATCCAAGCGAATGGAGAAGGTCAAGAGCTGCAGTGCCTTAAACGATCCCACATGCCGACGAATCACGACGAATTCAATCGACACTAAATAGATCGATTCGAGCGGAAGCCGTGTGCACAAAATCCGTCCACTTCACTCGATTGGAGTAGAGACGACCGGGACTACGACATTTGCAAACTCATTAGATGTTTGCCGGCGCTCAATTTGTAGCTGGGATAGAGTTGAGCTCTGTGGAAGGGAAGAGGTCTATAGGTAAGCTTAGTGAGTTTCCGGTATTGGTCAAATAAATCCCTCACACAGGGGAGAGCTGTACAAGTATTTGCTAAACTGAGCACCATTTTGCAGAAGGTGAATCATTACGAGAAATATGAAATAAATTGAGTCGTCGGCAAACGATGATCCTATAACAATTTCCTGGACCTTCCATCATCCATTGCCCCTTGTTTGTAGACGAACGATATAATCTCTTCATGAGAAAACAAGGAACATAAACTGTAAAAAGAAACCATTGAACGGTGAAGTACCATTTTAAGATGTAAAAATCCCCATCACCATCTATATAGCTTTTCTTCGTTCCAAGAAACCGGCTTCCGTCAGTTCCCTGCAAGACGGTAAAGTCCAAAAACACAACCAATTGTAAGATGTTACAAATTGAACCATTCTCACGGTTCCACCCCGAAATGGGGCGATGATTTTCAAAATGTTGAATCCCAATGTAGTCAAGCGATCGTTTCACGACAGCACATGTTCGTGTGGGTCACACCATCTATCGTCGGAAATTCGCGACACGCCTCGGGAAGGTGCCCTTGCGGCCATGTTTTCCGCCGAACCGATGTAGAGCGATATAAATTTCAAAAAGGCGTTTCCATGTTACCCGAGCTACGTTTTACAAGTTTTCCCCCCGGGGATGGGAAATGGACATGCGAAACCGTTCCGTGCGGAAACCGGGAACAATCGAAATTCTACCGCAACGATGTAAAGTCGCGCTCCCGGTCTCCTGCAAGATGGTTGGAGTTAATTTTCCATCAGCAAGAAAAGATAAGCTTATCTGCGAGCGCCAGACAAATGCAACTCACTGTAACGAGTTGAATTTACATAGCATTCTTTCTTTCTTGAAGGATGAAACATTTTTTATCGAGATACATAACATATTCACCGGCAATCGACTTAACAACTTCTGCGAAAGTGAAGTGATTAGACTATAACTAGAAGAGGATTTAGATCGACATTATGCCCTAGAAGATGTTCCTTTTTTGGAACGGAAATGACATAACCCACCCATGAACGATGTCTATGTGTGTGTATTTTATTCAAAAATACAACAGATCTTCCAAGCTCTTCGGGCTCGGAAAATGCACACTACACCTAACCCCATCGTCGCAGACAGTTTTGCCAGTATCCCATAGATTATCCTCGGTTCGATCGAAGAGTGTGTATTTGTGGGTGTGTTCGCGTGTGTGTGCATCATGATAAATTGTCTCCTGACAGTAATCACTTATTCATACCCAACATGCAACGGATAAAATATTCGAATAAAATATGTGTCCTCGGGGTGAAGAAGGGAAAACGGCGCTTGATGTGTATAGAGGCGTGCGGTTTGGGGAATGGCCGTTGAAGACTTAAGAAGAACGACTTCCTAACGTTGGTAGAAAGAGGCAGAGAGAGACCGAGATCCTGCTACGCATTTGGGACACTAAAAGGATGTACGAAACTTTTCGGTTCCGAGGGGTTTGGCAACAGATTACAGGCTGCATGAGCAACTGCACGCTGCACACTACGAATCGGTGGAACCAGCTGTGTGACATGAGGTTTTCCCGTCCCCATCCGCCTCCTCCATCGGCCAGCATCGCTCGGCTTGAAATGACATAAATCTTTTGGGGCTTAATAAAGGAAGTTTTAAAAACTAAAGCATATTTGCGCTGGTATTCTCGCTTTTACGATGTACACAGCACAGCCCGTTGGGCTCTGATGAGAAAAGCATCACCGGCACCAACATAATGCTGTGCACCCGAAAAGTGCCACCCGCACTCGAGAGGAGGGGTGAGATTGAGAAGTTTAGCTTCGAGCATAACACCAGCGCCATGAAACATTCATTAATTCATACCCTCAGCTCGTGGCTTGCAAGCATCGGTTTGGTACCCTGGACAGTTTCACCATCAGCCACAGAACATAGGGAAGTCCTTATCAGGGGAAGAGTTAAACAAAAGTCCAAAAATTTTAGGAATCGTAGGGAAACGAAATCAGTTTCGTTTCAACATTTTTCAGTATCAGGAAATTGTTGCCAAGAACAAAGGTAACAACGGTCCAAGTTAAGTTATTAGCTTATTATTTATGAAAGAAGTAATTAATGAAAATAGTCATATGAAATTGCGAAAGCCCTTGAACGAATACAGTAAGAGACGTTGCAGGATTCATATCACATCATGCTTTTGGAGAAGGCTTTATACGGCATTCTCGAGATGAGTAAACTCTTTATATACCCTATTTTCTCAGCCATCCAATACACAATATACCGTTGTGATAGGAAAACTTTTCTACGCTTACCACAAATCGACAACGAATCCAACTCAACTTCATTAGTCTTCTTGTTCATCGGTGAAAAAAGTTATCATTTTGCTAAGGCTTAGGAAAAGAAACCTCACAAAACTAACACACACACACACAACTAAACGCACACGGATAAGAAACGATGGCCGTGGAGCTCATTTAATTGACTTTTATTTATCGACACCACGTAGCGGTGCAAATACCTCACGTACCAGGGAGAGGTTCTTTCATCCTTTTTTTTGCTTTGCGGGATGATCCCTTTGGGTGTCCGTTTCGGATTGGCTGAAGCCTGATTGACCAGAAGCCGACCAAATGGCCAGGAGTATCATTTGGCCGGCAACAATGCACGTACAATCTGCTCACTTATCATCGGTAAATTTAATTACAACTGCCCTCCGGAGTGGGCGCCGTTTCGGTTGATGAAGGAACGAAGCCCATGGGAAAGCTCCCAGGGTGGAATAATTCTTGATTCGCTCCCAAAACGTGACGAAGATCGATTTGTGACATTACTCATACGCGCCACTTTTGGAAGATATTTTTCCAAAGCGGATGGGAAGAATATTTATTTTATCTAAAACCCTTGGAGCAAACATTTCCGGTTCATTATTAATGCTGGATGCGCTTAAGTAATCTATCTGTTTAATTCTTAGCAAGACGGAATAAAATTAAACACCATCCCCATCAAAATGGTCTGCCCGAACGCTTTGCACTTCCGCTCAGCGAAACACCTGCTTCTCCAATTGCGATAACCACCAGAAGCCGTGAATTGGCCCAACTAATCACGATTGATCTACAGCCGGTAATTAATCAAGATGTTTCACGTTCCCATAATCAGCCAAATTAAATTACCAATAAATTTCCCACCGAACGCGCAACCGGCCTTCGGTAGCATGGTGCTAGAATAAAACGAAAGCGAAAGAACATCAAATTGATCATCCATCCCGCCGCCCAGAGCTGGAAAGTGGTGGAGGTTGTGTGAGGCTGAATTTTCACGGCTCAAGAGGTGTCAAGCATAAAAGCTGACCCTCACGCTTGCTCTCGATCGATTAGCGATTTATTGTGCCGATGTAGGGGGATGTATTTTGAAAGCGTTGGATAATGGACATCGGGCATGGCCGGGAACAATCTCGCCATGATTCATGCGAGCTCAACACTTCCCACGCGCGCCGAGGATTATAGCGGCGCCAAACGGAGTGCGAACATGGCCGGGCAGCATCGTGAAGGTGTAATGTATGCGACGCAGTTAAACATCGACATCGTCGCGCTGCTGCGTCCAGCATAAGCATATGATAACGCTCATTATCCTGCCGATGATTAGTGGCAAACGCGATTGATTTGTTATGCGGCGCCATTATAATCCCACACATGCACCACGCCCTCGAAGGCCTGGGGAACCTGTTTGCGCAACTACATTAACCGGCCGCCCCGTCCCCACCCGAGCTGGAGATTAATGGAGAAAGAAGCATAGAATCATGCACAGTCTCCACATTGTGCAGCGCGCGTCGTGCGGGGGCTCCAAATGTATGCAGTCTCTTATCGGTCGGTGCAGTTTGATGATGTATTCATCATTACCGTAACCTTTATTAAACGGTCGTTTATTGAATGGCGGACGGTTAGAAGTTGTTTATTATGATAAACGAAGCCAATCTAAGATATTGCAGCAAGCAATAGAGGAACATATTGATGGAAGTCATAATAGAATCGGCCGTTGTATTGAACTACCGCAGGTTTGTACTAGTGTTATCAGTACTGAGTGGGAATCCATAATTTAAGGTAATCTTTCTTACCAACTGAATCATTTAACACATCGAGATAGTTTGATGTTTTCATCTTTGAAAGATTTGAATCCCAAGTAGGAATACGATTCCCAAATATGGTTCAAAACTAAAAATAAAAAGTTTCTAGACGTTATACAATTTCGTAGCCTAGTTTGAGATTCAAAACCATGATTTAGACGCATTCAAATCCCAAAAAGAAATTCAACTTTCTCTCTTTTGAGGTTGGCGTAAATTTTACACCAGTAAATTAGTAAATTATTGAGTAAGTTGTTACTTCTGTTTGGGGATTGGAATCCCTTTTTCGGATATGAATCATTAATTTCTAAATACAAGAGGACTTCAAGAAGAAACAGGGCTTCCAGGATAAACCCCAACATGATATCAAATTCCTACAGTAAATGAGTAAGTAAAACGGTTGCTAGTCACCTTGATTGGAGTTTAAATAAATACTCAAGAGTCTTATTTCTGTTCGAGATTAGATTCTCTTGTTGGTATTCAAATCTTTCAGATCTTTATTGTGTAGCACGATTTAAATCCATAAAAAGAGTTATTATTTCCATTGCTAGTTTCAAAGTGACTCATTTTTGTTCTGCTACCTTCTCCATAGCTG
The DNA here is from genome assembly GCA_000441895.2 of Anopheles sinensis. Classification (NCBI taxonomy): domain Eukaryota; kingdom Metazoa; phylum Arthropoda; class Insecta; order Diptera; family Culicidae; genus Anopheles; species Anopheles sinensis. The sequence goes on from KE525036.1 coordinate 294,415, forward strand.
AGAATAAATTGGATTACTGGACACTTACTCGTGAGAAATAAAGTAATTATGAACAAACTGTTAAGAAGGCTGTTACAGAGATACGATACGAGTGGTATTAATTTCAGCAGTCCCTGTTCAAGGTAGCCATTAAAATAAATATCCACACTTCTCTTCAAAATAGCTGCTATAACTCTAACGGGAAAAAGTTCTACTGCAGAACATTAGAAGAAAACCAAACTAAACAACCATCCTTGATGCTCCCTCATGTCCAACATGTTCGGGCTATCATTTGTCGATGAACCTCAGCCCACTGGCTTTTTTTCCTCCCTACAAACAAAGTAGCATTCCGCCATGGGAACCTTATTATAACTGTTCGATGCTCGTTCATTATCGCCTTCACCACACCCACACCCAAGTCTGGTGTATTTTTTCATTCTTTCTTTGTTTCACTCGGAACGTGAAAATGATGCTTCCCTGAGTAATGGCGTGTTTTGTAAGTGAGGACGAAATGAGCTACGGCAAAAACACTTTCACACATGCTAGCCGTCGTACTGGCCCGAATCGTCCGTTAACATGTGTTTCCATCCGAACGAACGGCCAACGTGTTCGAAGACGTTATGTTCCATCGGCTCCCATTAGCGAGCCTTCCCGTCGCCTTCCCCGTCGAACAAATCTGTGTGTGTATGTGTGATGATGTTCTTTCCAAGCATAAGTGGTCAGACTTCAGGAACGTAAACGGGCAGAACAAAAAGGTTCCTTGAGGCGAACTTCCACTAAATACGGCAGATGATGACAGGATAATGACGAAGCTTGCGATGTTTTCATTTGTTTTGGATGGGAGCTGGAGAAAAACACCTTGGATTTCGCCACACGCACACCAGGTGAGCGCATTATAGGACGCATCATCATTATTGTAAAGTTCCGATACGACTCTCAGAGTAATAAACAAATGTTGCTACCAGCCCTTTAGCATACTATGTTTTTTTTCTTGAATCACATGAACTTTTCCTCGTTTGAATACAAAAAAGTGTATCATAAAAACAAGCCAAAACTGTGAATAATCATCCACGGGTCCAAAAGATATCATGCTGAGTTCGTAGAATTTAGAAAGTATCGCCTTGTCGCATTCTCCCGCTCAAAAGTTCCAACCTTAGCCCATGGATGTCGACGTCGTCGTAAATTTATGCCACATGCCCACCGATTTCCCAACCTTCTCCATACTGTTTCCGGAAGGGAAACATACAGAACCGGGCTTTAATGCAAATATTCGAAGTTTATCTCCCACGGCGACACTCAGGATTACAGGTGGAACTATTCCTCATCTGACTTTCGGTTGCCCGGAGAACGCTGCAGCAGAATACAGAGACCAGAGGGATAAGCTTGTTATTTTTATGTCCACCCTGTAGGATGCTTCCCAGGCGCATATTCCGTACCCCGAAATCCGGGCCGCCTTTCTCGAGCCATATTTTCACCGAACCCTCGATTAGTGTGTGTTGCCTTTTTTGCCCCACTTCGACCAGCGTCTCCCGGTCTCGAAACAATTTAGTGCACTCTGGTCCGAAGCTTTACTGGAAAGCAGAGCGTGTTCTCGATGAAAGTTAGGCCTCGGCAAGCGCATCAGGCACCACACGAAGCTGTCTGTTGGCTCCTTCGCAGGCACTCGGTAGAGAACGTGGTCCAAGCAATGAACAGCAACGACGCAAGCAAACTTCGGGATTCAGCGAGACGATAACAAACTCCTACCACGACCCCGAAAACCTGTCCCGAACACGACACATGCCGGAGTGCCAGCGCACCAAAGATGCAGAAAGGCTAGCTGCACCGCAGCTCGTTGGAAAAAAGTGGGAAAAATGACATCATTCGTAATACAGCCAAAGTCGACACACAAACACACATAGTCACAATGAACTTCACCCGGTTCGGAAAATGGCGCTCAGAAAAGCGAGCGGAAAGTAGGATAGCAACTTTTTATTTATAGCATGTGTGTATGTGTGTGTGTGTTGCGATACCTTCGGCTCGTTTCACTTTCGGTAATAAAATTTCGGCTGCCTTTCGGTATTCCATAAATTACGCGCAAAGTTTATAAATGCTACTCACTTATAAATATTAATATTTGATCTCGATCTGAGGCAACTCGAAAGTGGGTGGGGATGTTGATGCCGTCCCATTTTACGAACGTTCAGAGCCCATTATTGGTGTACCGAAAACCGCACTCAAAGATAAGAACTCCAAATGGGGACCAGCACAAAGCAAGAGTGCAGGCAATCGAGCTCCTGGTTGCAGCGGATTTTACAGGAAAAACGAACGGGGAAAAGTCAACAGAGCGTGCACAGTAAATTCCAGGTTTCCGTACCAAACGTAGAAGTTTGAAGATGAAAAAACTAACATTCGAAATGCTGTCCAGCCATGAGTAATGATCATCAGATAGTTATCACCAATTTCGTTTAATTTAGACACGGAAAACTTCATCAACTTCTGTTTCTCTGGAAAACATAAACAAATGTTTTAGAACTGTGAACGAAAGTTTAGAAATACTTGTCCAAACCACATGCTCTCATGGTTCCAGAGTTGTACACATTTACATTTACATTGATACATTAAACTTGAAAACGCAAGTTGCTATACCATTTTTAACAACTATCAGTTCGTGCTACTTAGTATCGGCATCTTTCGAGTATAAAAGAACGAAACGAAACCAGCAACATCAATTTGCAGCACGATCCAACATGGAAAACCCATACTTGTACTATCACTTGTGTCCTCTTTCCAAACACATGCCCACACCTTTCTTCGAGAGTTTATTTAATGTTTCCTGCGAATCAGCTCGCCTTGCTCACCTTCTACCATATTGTGCACCTTTGTGCATCGCCGCAACATCCATCTTTTGCCATCGTGTAAGGGAACGCAGACGGAAAGGTGAAAGCAATCCTTATTTAACCTACTTGTCCACCACCCACAGTTGAGCCAGAACAACAAACAATTACTCTTAATTCACCACAAAAGTACCGAAAAACATAACACAACCCACTCGCTCTCCCCATTCCTTGGCCGAGGGGTTTTAGTTGCAGTTGCAAAGGGCAAAAAGCTCACTTTCCAATCAGCACCGAACGGAGAGCCCCGGACGGGCCCAACTCCCAGACCCCTGCCCTACACCGATAACTGTACGGTAAATGCCAAACAACAAACAAATTATTCGCAATAAACTTACCCAAACCGAGGACGGTGGAGGGTTACACCGCCCGCACTGCATTCCGTAAGTAAGATGTGGCGGTTTTCAAAGGAACGGATCTCCTCGCCAGCTTCTAGTGCGGGAAAACACATGCAGCTAGAAAGCAGAGTAGAAAAAAGGTACAAACATGTTCAACATAACGTGGGGCGTGTGTTGGTAGCAACATGGAAAACAGGCAGCACACAATCGTCCTCACAAGGACAAACCAACAAGATGCATCCCGTCGATGCAAACAGTTCTACCGACCACCAGAAGAGGAGGAGTCCATTGCCCAGAGCAAAAACAACCGGGTTGGAGTGGACTCCATTTAAATTCATTAGACAAACCCGAAATAATGATATATAAATACTAGAGAAAATATAATTATTTTGTTACTGGCAGGAAAACTTAAAGCAGCACGTCCTGCTTGTAGTATCAAAAGGACAGGACCCTTCCTGCAAAGTGCTGGTGCTCTGTTCCATCATGCCGACGGTTCTCTGAAGGACCCTGGCCTGAACAACTACCTGAAGAACTAGGACGACGATCGACTACACCAAGCTTCAAGCAACCCGTCCCTCGAGCACACCACCATAGACAAACACACACTCAAACATATACCAACAACAGCGGAAGGATGGTAAATTTACTGACTGCAGTGAGGATCCTTCGAGCAGGAACTGACTGTATGTGCACGATACGAACGACAAAGCGAGTGAAAAAGCACGCAAGTAAATCATTAAAATGCTACAACATAAATATTTTCACAGATGATAAAATACCTTACAACTTCCTCCGGTGCCTTCCCGAATACAACTGAGGGAAGGGAAAGAGGCAGGAGGGGGAGGCTGCAGATGCAATGCGTGCCAATATTTTCCTTTGGTGCAGAAAACCCCAAGCCTTCATTTCACAACCAGGCCTGGACAGGAATACTCTACACTGAAGAGAAGTCAGTAGAAATACATGCCTATGATTTGATTCAAGTAGAGTTTACAGAGACATTTATACGGAGTCACTTTTATGACCAATCGGGATTTTAAAAATAATCTATAAGGATACTTGCTAAGGAGATCATGTTGTTATGATTCGTTTTTATGCAAAGCCTTTTTTTAAATATGTAATAAATGTGACACTAACATGTTACTCATAACTGACGAACAACGCTGTGCAGTACTGTGCTTCGAACAATTCATTCTACTAAATCGTCGGTACAAGGGCGTATTTGGTTGGAAAACTACTCTTCGGGCAACCATTTAGCCAAACCATCGCACCAAGAGTAGGATATCGGACCCAGAAAGACGTAAACAACTGCAATTCCGTTCGCAAGGCAAGAAAATGTAAAGTACCACAATCCAGTAGATGCTGGAGTTGAATGCTAAACCGATTTGAGGCAGTGGAACCAAATGGGTTCGAACAAGTGGTGGGAATGCAAAAGATGGTCAGCTGGTGCTCTCCGAAAATCTCGCCTCCCGAACGGAATCGCAATACACCCTTGTAGCAAAGGACAATATTGAGTGTTTGTTTGTGTTGTTTTTACCATCACAAGGGGCACAAAAGCAAGCACCTACTTCCACCTTTCTGGTCTAGGATCGTTTTCCTGCGTCCACCAGTTTTCAGGTAAGAAAACATCGTTTCTCAACGGGTTCTGGAACGAAGGAGGTATTAAGGATTATTCCAACACCGTTTGCAAAAAGATGCTGAACGGGACTCTCGGAAACCGAAGGCACTCGGATAGATAGGGAAGAAACGAAAACATGTAAATTAATTTTAGAGTTTACGAACACTGTCGCCAGTGGCGAATGTTAAGCAAACAAGACTCTCGAAACACCACTCCTGGTGAGGGTAGAAAAAGCTAAGTTCTTTTCCAAATAATATGCAACCCCGGTTGCATACAGACCGGAAACACGTACGCTCGGATTTCTTGGGAAGCATGTGAGTGTGATTTGTAATCTTAGCTTAACAAATGAAATAAAAGCCACCATCCAGGCTTTAGGTTGGATTTTGGCTGCTCTTAAGGCACACAAATTAAAATTGGTTTAACAGGTATTCTGTATGCAAGTAGATGAAATGAAAAGTAAAATGATAATTTACTTAAATGTTCCTGGAAACATAACAAAATCATAATTAAAACACTGTGTTAACATAAGTGGGCCAACCTCTTTCTGGTCATCACCATATTGATGGATATTAAACAACTGGATCATGTAGGTCAATGATTGAACATTTCTTACAACTTGTGGGATGTAGCTCGAAAAGCTGACGCTTGAAATTATTGCTACACCTTGTTGTTTGTTTCACTAAAATAGCTAATTTAAGATCCTTCTGGCAGATTGTAGGCATATCAGTCTTTCTCGATAATTTGTCGCATCATACGCATTTAACACCACTTTCTAATCATTTGACGACGCACTGTTTCATTGCATTTTTTCCAAAATTTGATTTTAATGAAAAAAAAACTAGCCCAAAGCAGCTTGAACTAAAAACAACTTCATCCAATGTTTGACACATTTTTCACACCAGAAAAAACCACATCCCTTAGAGTCATCAGTCAGCGCAGATTTCACTTCTTATACTCTGGCCCGAATGTTGCAATCATGTGCAGCAGATGTCGAAAAGAAGCAACGACAGGATCTCTTCGCGAGCGCACAGCCGCGGTGGCAAATGTAAAAGTCAATTTAGATATGAAAAATGTGTGCATAAATTTCCCCTAACATCGTAAATTTCCCAGCATCGAACGACAAATGAGAACCTTTTTTTCTCGCTCTTCATCTCGCGCAACCATTCGGGCGTGGCTGATGAAATTGGATACGCAGCAGAACGAAGCTATGGCACGAGACGAGACAAATGGCAAACGCCTTAACCATCGTTGCGACGGGTTTTTTGATCTGCAGATCTTTCCTGCGCGAGACTCGTCGTTGTTCGGTGATTTTATTCACTCATCGTCATTTCATCTGCTTTAACTCGAGACGCTTCTTCTTTTTCGCGAGACAAAAGAAAGGTTACGGAGCGAGCCCGATTCCAACCATACGGTGCTACTGACGGGGATGATTTGTCATTATCTTTTCCGACCATCGGATCTGCGACATGTCGCACCGGGAGCCCGTCCCGTTCCAGTGCCATTTTTTCTGAACTGATTAATAAAGCACCAGGCGCCTCCACCGGAATTCCCTCATCTACTCTTGCCTCACAAAATCAAGCAAATCTTCACCCTTACCATCCATTTGTGTGACTAACCGAGTAAAATTTATCCTCCTTCAGCTCTTTCTTTAAATCAAACGTGTTTTTTTATCCGAGCGAAATGCCTGACATCTTTGCTTCGGTTCATATGATCCATCATTTGAGGGTTCATTTAACCGTCTTCGAAGGTAGGGGTGGACGGGGTAATACGCACCCCTTAAGGAAAACTCTTGAATTTTCAATTAAATGGGCAGGGGATGGTTGATTTTATTAACTCATTTGGTTCATAAAGGTTCTAACTAGTAACCTATTAGGGAGTTTTTGCCGTTTTTGCTAAAAAAATCATGAAATTTTCAATTTAAAAAAGTGCGATTTTTGATCGACTATTTCTTGATGGGGGCAAAACGCACCTGTCTTGAGGTAAAATGCTCCAAAAGGGGTAATACGCACCAAAACGAAAAGAAAAATACACAATAAAAGTGAGGCAAGATGCACAACAGAATAGAGGTACAAAGCACTCATCAAATAACCAATTTTGGATCAAATAAAAAGGTTAAAAATTTCGTCAAACTCGTCGTCGGCAAAATTACGAATTACCGGTTCGAACCGGTAATTTTCGTTATTTTGCTTTTATTTCGCGTTTCTGTTAATGTAGAGCTATCAAACTCACTAGGTGACCATTTTTTAGTTCATTCTTGCTGAGAAATGGCTTTTTTCGCGACTAGAACGTGTTTTTCATAAGAAATTGGAAAGGGTGCGTTTTGCCTCAGGGGTGCGTATTACCCCGTCTACCCCTATATCGGATAAAATCAAACGTATATTGCACGATGATTGATGTGCGCCTTGCGTTTGTACATTACGAATGATGGAAACCTTTGTAATTGTGGATATGAATTATCTCTTGCAGTCGATTTCTTCAGAGCGTTTGCAATTTACAAACGTGTTTTACAACCAACTATTTATTGTTCTTTTTTTCGTGATGATAATAAATCATCCGACACATGAACATAATCGTTTCCACATTATTGCTTCCACTCTATTAATATCTGTTAAATGTAATGTGAATCAAACAAATCATTGTTAGTAAATGAACGCTTGGTTAACGAAAACTGAGCGAAAATTCATTGTATTCATTAAAATGTCAAACCACGTGAACCAATAAATTATATCATCTTTATCAAACTGCTAGCAATTAAAATTTTCGTAAAATTTTCTGGACATATTTTTAAAAGAAGCAATTAGCTAGAATAAAGCCCTCAATATATCATAAATTTTCCCCCCACAATGTTACTTTCTGTCAGTTGATCTGATTTCCCGAATATTTATTGAAATCGGAGAGTTCGTGTCGTACAATTACTGAAGCACTTCTAACAACAGCATGCCAACGTTGTTGCAACTTGAGAGAACAAATCAATAAATCTTTCTCCGAACGTTCCTCCTCACAACACCACTCGCCGGCATTATCGTTTCGTAGGGTAAACTCCCAAACAAATTCGCGACTACTAAAATAATTCCCCCGGACCTCCCAATTGGGCTTCAAAGTGCGTTTCACGATGTTCAGCTTTATTCGCTAATCTGATCCGATCGATGTCTTCGAGAAACCGGTACACAAATTTGCCTGTGGGTGGAAAGGAAGTCCCCGCTTTTCCCCCCATCGGTAGCCGTAAGAAGTTAATTTTATAAATTGATCAAGATCGAGAAGTTGAATAAGGGGAGCGCTTGAAAGTCCATCGAAAGTGAAATCCGGGCTATCCTAGGACAAAGTTTGCTTTGATTTTTAATACTGAAAAACACTCCGAAGAAATATTCCTCTCCGGATGGATAATGAAGTTGCTTGCTCTTTTTTTAACAGCAGGAAACAACCGTTCGAAGCATGCTGGATACTGGGAGAGTGGCTGGGTAAAACATAACAGCAAAACTGTGAAATGATGAAGTGGTACAAGGAATGTCCAAGCCCGAGAAGCGCTGAAGTTAGACATTCCTTAAAGAATTGTTGGGAGGCTCCACCCCGGTACAGGATTCAAATTGATACAACTTCATAAATAACGTTGTGCTGTTTTCATTCACTAAAATACGTCAAAAGTTGGGGATCGTTTTCACTGGGATGAAATTTCAACCAACACTAATTTGACGGCAGTATGAAAATTTAATATTTGCTCGAAGCATGAGGGATAAATGCACGGAATTCAAGTACAACAGTTTGAGTTGAGCTGACAGCCCAACAAATGTCAAAAGGAATCAACTAAAACATAATTTTTGGGTATTTCTAATCAAAGCAACTGCTTTGACTATTTTTCTTCAGATTTTCGTTTGCGTAACAGTTGCTTTAACAGCCAAAATTGCGATAAAGCCACGGAACCAAGGTTGAAACAATCCAAAGCACATCAAGAACCCTAAAGGAAAGGCAAATCTACACACCCGTTTTCCCCGAAAAAACGGCTCTACCCATGAACATCGCCCGGAAGACGTTTTCCACTTACTTCCGCGTGCTATTTTTCCTCGATTGCCTGCTCGAATGCAGTTTTGACCATTGCGCACGAACATCCGCCATCGAAATCGGCAACATTAGGGCGGAATTTATCATAGCGCGCGAGTGGCGATCATTAGTCGACGGCGAAATGGCCAGGGAAAAGTGTTTTCACTTGCTTTTTCCACGCCTACCGGTAGAAAATGTGCACTGGCTAACCTCAAGCCTGCCATTTCTCGTGAACATGGCCACAACACACAATCGCAGGAGGAGCTGGGAACGACAACAAAAAATGTGTTTAATGCAAACCGAAGGCAATGCACCATGAAATTGCAGGCTTGAAAACCATTTGATGCAAGCTCTAATGGCAAAAGGGCAGCGGAAAGCCCGTTTTCCGCATCAGCTTTCAAAAGAAACAACTCATCTGGTAGGGAGGCAAAAGAACTTGTTCCCGTTTTTCCACTTCGAAAGGAAAATAAGCAACGAGAAAACTTACCGGCAAACCACACTCCCGACGACATTCAAAGAGGAGCCATTTTCGGAAAAACGAGGCCCATCTAAGACCACTTGACCAGCGGGACGACGATGACAACGACGACGAGAAATGCTGTAATTGTCGTAATGTCGACGTAAGTCTCGGAACAAGCAATAGTAGAAGCAAATGCAAGTTGTGCAAACCGACTAACTTTACCATCTCTTTAGAACGTCATTAATCGTGCTTTTCTCACCTACAACCGGTCTAGCCAAAGGGGGGTGTAGGAAAAGCCAAACAAAATTAGCACGATTCTCATCACGCGCCTCCCTTGGCACTCGTTGACACCTTTTCTTTGTGACTCAAGAAAGAATAAAAGGGATGAACAGCATTTTGAAGACTTTCCTTACTACGAAGCATCTACATGCATCATAAACTGTCCATTTAAACCACACGTTAACGAAGGGTTGGCTTATTAACGCATGCACCACCAACGCTCGCTTTGGCATGAAATAATTTCATTTCATCCAATGCTGATGATTGTTTTCGAATTTTCCAAGTAGTTTTTATCCTCGTCGAGCACCTGTACTTGAACTCGCAAATGGTCGTGAAAAGCGCGATGACGTCCTAAGTTTGTCATTTTGTCACCCGATTCACCGAGAATGGCAAACGAACCAGACCCTGAGGCTGAGAGATAAACGTAGTTTCTTCCACTCAACCAGAAACTCGAGCACGGTGCTTCTTCGCGAACGGAAAGTAGTTCTAATTGCTGGACCTAAGTGGTGCGCTTCTGAACCAATGTGAAATTGCAGCAAAAGGAAGCTTTGAATGCATTCACTTGAAAGACTTGTCCTTTTCAAAATTTCCACTGCGAAACGATTCTCAGAACCACAACTTGGATTGCGAGGTTTTTCGACATCGATGTTACGTCAACGCAAATTAAACTAGGAGTTAGAAATTACAATAAATTAAACGGTGAAGAAGGGAAAAGTGTGTGCTTTAAAATATCAAGCCGAACAGTCTCATTTGACCAAATGTTTTCCAACGTCTGCATTTGAAAGATCATTCCATCTTAAGTATGCAACACAAAAGGTTCGCATGAATCACGAAATTTAAACGGTAAGAGTGCTCTCAGCTGAACCGAGAAGGCCAATTCATCCAATGCAACCAACGAAAAACGAAAACCAGAAAAAATATAAAATATATGAAATGCAAACAGCGATGATTGCGCGGGGAATAAGTGCACATTCATGTTGCGAATGAATCCCTCTCGTTCCATGCTTTTCCACGCAGCCCTTGACGTACGGGAAACGGGCCATGGTTTTCATTTTGCACGCGTTCTCTCGTAAACTCGCCACTCGTGCACGGAACGAAACGTTTCGTTCTGCCCCAAAAATGTATTCCAACGGCTTTGCTGTTTTGCATAATGCACCCGGGAAAGATGATTTCACGCACCCATTTTTCATACATTGCACCTAACACACCACTATTGTTTCGTGTGCTCCGGCAATGAGATAGCTGCTCAGATAGCGAAACATCGCCAAAGTCCCTGTCTGTTTTTCTAACCTTATAGTTCTTTCATTTCTTTTTGTTCCTTTGGTCGATCGACCAATCACTTTCCCTTTCCCTTGGTGTGCATAAAATGCTTTCCAGCGATCGTTTGCGTGTAGCACGCGTTACCAAAAAAGAAGAAAAGCAGAGAAAGATGGTCTTAATTTGCAAAAAATTACCTCCCAACATCACTTTCCTTCGCCAAGAAGGTCGACGACGACGGCGATGACGAGAAGTGACGCGAACAAGACAGAACTCACCCTTGTGCAACATGCTTTTCATATCAATGATAACAGCATCATCACCATTATTCTTCTTTTCATCATTGTTCACATCTTCATCATCAACAACAACTTTCGGCTCATCGCGATCACAATATCAACTCGTCTTCGTCCAAACAGGCTCTACCTCCGTTTGTCTGCCTTCTACAGGGACTTTTTCAAAGGTTTCATTGAAAGCATCCAACTGCTCTTTTTTGTGTAATCTTAATATCATTTGCATACTTTGCTTTGACGATGCACACAGACACCAACCGGAGCTTACTTAAGGCAATGTTTTCGTTTCAAAGGCAAAGATATCTGTATGTTTAAACATCTTATTTACAGCTTCAAAACTATTAGAAGCAACAATGGGCGAAAGTAAGAAAATGAGAATATGTCTCCTTATAATAAACTAAATTGTTGTTCATTTTATTTTCATGGCTTAATTAGGAGTATGAATAAGATTGACAGCCGTGAATAAGAAATCCTTGTTCTACAAAACATTCTAAAGGCTCACAAATTGATATAACAAAGAAACAATGAAAACGTGGATGAAAACGAAACAATAAAAGCAGTGGTCTGGTTTGTTGCAAATAAACAAATGAATAAAAACTCCATTCAATGCAGCATTAAATGAACTGCTCGTGGGCAGGAAAAGGAAATCAGTAATGGCAGCCACATCCACCGCTAAAAACCATGCAAAAACAATTCATTGATGTGTTCGAAAATGTGGGTCATTTTGTAGAAAATATAACTATTTGGACAACCTGTCAACTGGATTGCTAGCTGCCGAACTGGACGAAAAGCACGAGCGAAGAATACAATAATTCTATCTTTAAATGTTCAACACTCCATGCTGTCACTTCTCACTTGTCTGACTCATTTTTACCTTCGTTTTCTCTTCGGCACGCCCTAGCCATCGTTGGCCCTTTTCCGACACGCGGTCATCGGTGCAAGTAGAAGTAATTAAAAATTTATTGCAATAAATTATTGCACCATGGCTGCTATGGTATAAGATCATGCTGAATAATATATTTAATACATGAACTGTGCCTTAATTGCAATGTATTTTGTGGGAATAATTTATGCGGTCGCATCGTAAGCATGCTATTGCTGCTGCTTCTGCTGCAAATGCAACCTCTTCTGCAACATGGTTCGGAAAACTGGGGGAAACTCTTCGAACCATCGTTGGGTTCGGGCGTTCATCGCACGCACCGCAAACTGGTTCACTGTCCTTTCATCGTCCCTTCGCCGGCCCGATGGAGCGTGGACTTCCTGAAGGAATGAGTGAAGTCACCGGAGGCGGCTTAAAGCGCAGGAAGTTTCCCGCGCCGGTTTCGTGTTCGGAGAAAATTAATGGACCCATCGGACCGCATGTTCTTCGGCCCAACCGAGCGCGCCACCGGCTGTCTCTAACGGGTAATCTTGGGCTACGGGGAACATGAATTTTCCTTCCGCAGCATGTTCCGCACTTGTACTGCGTGTTTTGCGACGAAGATCGGTAGTCGCTTGTCCGAAGCCTTTTCGAAACACCTGGCTCAATATCATCGAGCGGGAGCTTTCAATGTCATCGATCGATGGCGAAGTGTTGTGCCGAAGATTTTGTTCTATTATACTAACGCAAGTTTCTTAATCTGATATGTGGTCTAATGTAGTGTTCATTTAATGGTTTAGTCATACAAAAATGTACATCCGCTGAATAAAACGCATCGATGGCAAAGATCTTAAATAGAATAGGAAACATTTCGAATTGAAACCCTTTACCACGCATGTTGTCGAATAGTTGAAGTGATCTTTTATGCTTCTGTTACGAATACACACCCGACCACGTAGGAAACCTTTCTAAGGATCACTGACAGGGCTTGTCGCCTTCTCAAAAGGAGCAGAAAGGAAACGAGCTCAAGTAACGCAAAAGGAACGACGCACAGTGGCAGAGCCAAGGCAGAAGTGAGCATGTACCTTTTATTGATTCAAAAGATAAATGTTTTTCCTTTGAAGTTCAAATTAATTTTCTCGGAAAACATTTCCCTCACCCCCTCTCTCTCTTCCGTACACTTAAGGAATCCCGTAAGATATCATTGCTAATAGAAATCAGACCTTGAGACACAACGTTAACGACGTGGGAAACGAATTTGGTAAGAGTGCGGGATGAGGGGTGGGGGCTGCAAAAAGGGCAGCAAACCCACAAACACATGATGAACAGTTAGCAGGCCTATCTCACCGAGGGGAAACCCATCTAACTGTGCGGTGGTTGAACTTGTCCACCAGGGGTGGGGAGGGGGGGAGAGTTTGTTTTCAAAGGAAATTATCTCGACAGGCAAATCAGCATCGGAACAGCTTCGAGGCACGAGAAATGCGAATTGGTTCGGGCCCAACGGCTCATCCGGCTTAGGGTTTTGAAATCTGGCCCACAGTGGTAATGCATGTGGTCAAAATGAGTCTTTAATTAAAACAACTATTGGAGCAAGAACATAAACCATTTATTCGAAACTTAAAGGAAAGTTATGTAAAATAAAAGCCGTTAGGAAAAACTCCATTTTGTAAACAGAAGGAAGAACTTGTCCTCAAAATTGGAAGCAAAGTATCATTGTGAACTGGCAGTTGGTGGTTTCGTAAAATAAGATGTTGGATTCCACTATACACATAGATGTCCAAATAACGAAAGTCGATGTAATCGTGAACTTCCAAAGCAACATTTATGTTTTTCATTTCCATAGAATTTGATATAGAAAATATCTAAAAACAAAACTCAAACTAATTTAAATGACATCCTTCGAACAAATAAGTAAAATGAGAGTAAAATGATAAGTAATGAAAGCAATACGAAGACTAATTGCATTCTGTCTTGAAGGAAGGGCAATGATGGCTTTATTAATTCTTTTGAAGGCCCTCACACAACTGATAGAAATGCCTCACCTTTCGATCTTTAATTAAACACTTCCTTAGGACAAACGATAACTTGATTACGACGAACGAAACGACGGCTCAACTGTTGGACATTTTCCTGCTGTAAATACGTCATAAATCAAACACCCCGTTGTGTTACGTTAGTCTGACCTTTTTCTTTTCGGTTCAAACCCCGAAGAAACGCTCAGGGCCACTGACGTTCCCCGAACATGGTCACGATTTCTTTTCATTATTCATTAAACCCCCATCGTTCTCCCCATGGAGCCAGATTTTGCACCTTATTTCACCCACGTTCCGCTTTTCCAAAGACACGGTCGAAGCATAGACTGTGGGCCCTACATTGCACTTTCTTCCTGTTCTATTTCGCCTTCGAGTGTCCTTGTGCATCGTTCAAAAAATGGGAGAGAAAAAAGGCACCTGAATCTACAACAAGGGCACGTTGCACGTGCAGAAATATGAAGCACGTTGCGGGAGCGAAAATTCACTTTTCCTTCGACTAAACTCGTTCGCTTTTTTGTTCGCTGAACAAGAGAGACCCTTGGCAAGGGACGTTCCAGATATCTAGCTGATTGCCAGAATATCGAAGCGAACATAAATCACAGTATATTGTGCTACATTGCGGGTTTCTTTTTTAACGAAAATTGGCTGAGTGTGTGAACCATGGGACTGATCAGTTTTCCTATTAGAAAACTAACAGAAACTTTGATATAATTCAAGATTTAATAAAAGAAATCGCTTTAATTCTTCTTTCTCGCTCGACAGTAAGAACTTATTCAAGAATCTGCTTACTTCCTAATTTTCACATTTCATTCTCCACTGAATCCTGTTTGGGATACCCCTTGAGAATAATTCCTGGTCCTTTCCTGGTCTTTTCAACGGCACCACCTTTCGACACATGCCATGCGGAGTTTGATGCACAGAGAAACATATTTTCAGCATCAAAGCCTTTTCGGCGCACAGTGTTCCGGAGCGTGGACCCCGTCGTTCGTTTGCTTCCCCATCCTACCCCGAAGTC
This sequence comes from Anopheles sinensis, assembly GCA_000441895.2. NCBI lineage: Eukaryota > Metazoa > Arthropoda > Insecta > Diptera > Culicidae > Anopheles > Anopheles sinensis. Next base: position 309,451 of record KE525036.1, read on the forward strand.
GCCTCAACGGCTGAAGCACAAGAATGCGAAAAATGCCATAAATCATAAGACACGTAAGCACTCCTCATTTCCACCTCCACTTCCAGGCTCCCACGCCCTGACGTGATGTCTCTAATGTTGGAATGCCCGTGTACGCCTGGTCGGCAGCAGCTCGGCGTCGGACGGAGTCGCTACATCGGTTTTGCGTCTCTTTGGCGAAATTATCCCCCTGGACGCTCGTATCACGCCTGTCACCCGTCCCGTGGAAGAGGTCCTGCCACTCCACGGTGGCGAGGTGAAGTTCACTGCAATCATTTCTTCGCCATTTTGCGCCTGATGTTTCAACACTTTATCACTCGGCGCGCTGCCACTGGTGGTGCTGCTGGGAAACAATTCATCATCGTATGCCAGCCGCAAGGACGCCCTCGGTCGGCGGACGAGCCAGAATACGAAAGTAAGCTCCTTTTGGGCTCACAATTACCAGCCACTTTTGCAGCGGAACTCGTCCCCAAGCCTTCCGTTTCGTGCCGACGCCGCATGATTGAACAACGATGTTCGATGTCGCCACCTTGCAATCATTACCATATGTTTCCGCTTGCCGCGGAATGACATCGGTAGTATTTTTACCGTAGAGCGTGGTTTGCTGCCGTGTGTGGTTCCAATAACTTGAAAGTTCCGAGATCAGTCCTTCTGTTAATTTGCAACAACGGAAGAAAGTCCCAGAAGATTCCAAAACAAATCTGTTTTCATACTTTTATCGTCCTGCTAAAGCTTTTGTCATTTCACAGAGAGATCGTTGCAATGCTGCTCTCTCACAAGTCTCGAAAACGGAGGCAGTAATTAATCTTTCACCACCTTTGAAGATTTATGTGACTCCTCGTGGCCGCTTCCATCCTTTTACTTGTAACAATGTTGTTAACCGACCGTGTAGCCAAGCGCCGGGACATGCTTTTCTTTTTACGTGGCGGCATGATCCACCGTTGCCCGCTGCATTCTTTTTCCGAGCCGAAAGTAAAAATAGACGTACACAACACAAACAGCGCTAATTAGCTTTAAATAATTCAAATTTATGAAAATGGCCTGGACCCGAGCACGGGCGACATGGCGGCGGGGATGCTTTACACAGGCACAGCGCTAAGTACTCATCAAAATTTATTACAGTGCCCATCAACTTCTCTCGGTGGCTTTTCCGCTTCAAATGGCTGGCTTTTCTGGAAAAGCAGATTTAACAACTACATCCTCGAACTCTCATGTAGTCCGGGGTTTTTTGGAGAGTAGTTCAAGTAAGAGCGCAAATGCACAACTTTTATTAAACCCTTACAATTTCCTTACTTGGAGCTCCTACAAAAAATGCAATTACAACATGATATTAAAATTTTCACCAAAAACATCTGCTACTTTTTCATTTTAAGCTCAAGTAGTGCTCTTCTCAATTTAGTGTGGTCTAAATTAGATCAAAACTATCCGGCAAACGGTACCCAAAGTGAACGTAAACAACGAAACCTGCCACAATCGCACAGGTCTTTTGGGGGAAATTGTACTGTCACCGTGATTACGACCACAACCTGCCAGCGGTGAAGTGCGCTCGTTAAACTTTATGACTATCCGGGCGGCTTCTATGTCATAGTAACAGTTTTCTGCCATTTTGTACAACATGGACAGGTATCAGCATCATTTTACGGATAGGGCCAAGCTTTCGAACTTTTCAGCGATAAGGAATGATACTGAACACGTGAAAAAGTCAATTAGATTCCTCTACAAATACACAAATTCAACAATTTTCCTACAAGTACTTTCTTGTAATTCTACCTGATTGCTAAATCTGAGAAATGCTGTTCTATGTAGGTATGGTTCTTATGAAATACATACAAAAAATTTATTTGGGTGTGTTCTTGTCTTCAAAATGAGTTCTGATTAAAGAAAACAAAAGATACTTGAAAACGTTCCGAATACCTAAAACTGCAGCTCAAACCACATATTCCTCACATCACAAGAATCTCTCCACTCAGCGATGTCGATTCTATCGAACTCCAGACATTGTCTTAAAAGCATTCGACCATCAATTACTGTTTAAGGAGGGCAACGCAGTTTATTTCATTCGAAAGGAATATAAAGGATAACAGAAGCATAGATCGGTTCGAGTGCTGCTTCAGAACCTCCGAAGAATCAGATACAAGATTGAAACGATAACATACCGAAACGAATAAAACACACCCAAAACAAAGGGCCAAATTCTTAGAGTATTATTTTTGTGCAAAAGACTTTCTCTTTTCTTCTTCGATGGTTCGAATGATGGTTCTACCCACGACACGTTCAAATAAAATGAAGTAGAAAAATTCAAGAAAACATTCTCCAGCATTGAGATACCTGCAATACATACACAATTCAATGTGTGACAAATTAGATAACTCATCCCAAGAACAACTAAGCGCCGAGACATGTTTCACCCACGCGAGCCCGTCGTCTTCGATTACTTCGCTCGAACCTATCAGGAACTGCAAATTTCATTACCACACACTGATTGACACATTCCATTTCGGCGCCGTCCAACGCAAGCCGTTCGTGCTGACACGAAATACACCGGGCGCCTCCATCTCCGGAGGCGGCAGAAAAGTGGCCGAATTTGTCAAATCCAAAGGCAGACAAATAGCGACCGCTGTTTGCGTCTCCGGGTCGAAAAGTTTGACGTGAGTCTGATTACGAACGACAATTGTGTACACGACAACGTGCGGACGCTGGGCGTGGAGGTGATTACTCATTAATTCAATCACTACACAAACGCACATACTCTCGGGGAAAGTTGGCCGACAACGACACCTCCATGAAGGAACCCCGGTTTCCATTCAACTCTCCAGCACGATATTTGTCAGCACGATAAATCATGTCCAATATATAGACATAAACGAAAAATATTATCCTCCATACTCCGGGGTTCCGGTTCGACAGAGTCCGGGACAACCCCCGCTGCGACTCTGCAGAAAACCACCCCGTTCGAAAAACGGGATGGTACGAAGGGTCGAGAATATAAATAAAAGTTGCCCCAATCGCCTTACGCTGGTCGCGACGAGTTGCTTCCGTTTGGTTCCGATGCTCGAGAAGAACCGGAAGCCGCTAACGTTGACTTTTCCCCTTTCGACAGTCGCTGGTCGCTGCTATCGTTTCCGGTCGCGTCGGACAATGTTGTAGCTCGGTGCCGTGCCGTTCTGTGCCGGGCTGATTTCTATTGCCTGCTCGCCAGAGGATATGAATCATAGCAACATCCGAATCAGCTAAGGTTCCCGTATGTTCCACTTTTCCGGACCATACTGTTGGTGATTTTCATGTTTGGAAATAAAATAGAATTGGCATTTTTGCTTTTCCTACAATTTAAACGAAAATGCATGAGAAGAACTGTACCCTTAATGTAGCAGGAACGGGTTTTTACAAAGAATCAAATTTCCACTCATCCCGCGCGGTTATTTATTTTGAAACATTGTAGCATAGAAAAATCAAACTCACCATCTGACATTCATTACCAATCTCAAAAAAGTATTTCCCCCCACACATTGGTGCAAAATCGGTTAGAGAATATTCACCGGGAAAACCTCTCCTCGCTCCTCGATATTCGTCTGGTTTCACATAAGCTTTCAAACCATCCTACATTGAACGCAAGCTTTCCTTCGAAATGCTACTCGAACGTCGGAACTGGAAACACCACTGCTTTGTATAGGGTTATGAACATGCGAGCATATATTCCATGTGAGTGTATGCGAGCGCCCGGAACACCGAGCAAATGTCAGGATTTTCTTCGATGAATTTCTTCCAGCCCGAGGAAAAAACCGATTCATAAGCTGCTCCCAGCACAAAAACATCACCCTCGGGAGCAGCTTCCTCGCCAGGGGGATGAGAGAAACGGAGGGAGCGGTCTGAAATATGAAACCAGTACAATCTTGCCCGGAGTGGCTTATGAAATATTTATTTCCTCCAAGCCACCACCTTCGATACGCATCGTGGGCCACTATTTCAGACGCTGGCAGCCGCCTGTTCGCCTTTTCGTGTGGCGTTTAATACATTTATCTGAATTTTTATGTTTATAGATTGGGTTATTTTATTCATGGTTGCACATTGATTTATGAAAAGGAATAACCCCTTCCAACGAGCTGAAACAACGAGACCTTGACAGTTGAAGTATGGAAGGGTATTCACTCGTTATCGAATGCGAGAATTTTCTTCGAATTCGTATCAATCGATATAAAGGGCTCATTGTGAATCTCGAACGTTAGAGAATTTAAAACTCAAACGTCACATTTTATCCGTAACGTTGTAGCTACCTAAAATGCCAAACGGTTCAGGTGTATTGACAACATTGAAAATCTAATAGTAAATTCCATTCCATAAAATTTATTCAATTTAAAATAACACGTAGACATAATACTCAGATATAGTTTTGCGTTAAATCATCAAATTACCGAAAACTCTTCTTCATTTCCAAAGTTTACAAAATTTGACAGCCGTTTTAAACCAGTTCGACAGTTGAGCTTGGACGAAAATCGACGAAACTTTCATTGACTTTAGCAAGTAACGATAATACAATGTTTTCTATCGTTCGTGTAAACAGTTTTCACGTGATGTTACAATTATAAGAGAATCGTAATAAGCCAAATGAGCTTCTGCTTGGAGAACGTATACAGCTACTACTCTTTTGTAAACCACTTACCATTGGGAGATGGGTTAGAGTTGGTACCATCATTAACCAATCGAACAGCAATTGGTTCATCAAAGTATGCTTAAAATCGCACCAATAGAATCATCATCCTCTGAGACGCTCCCTACGAAACCTAACAGCATGTTGTTTACCGCCTCTTCGAACACCAATTGGCCTTTACGAACCGGATTTTAATCAACGGGTGCAGGGGAAACAGTGTAAGAGAATTCATTACGGGACCTGCCATTCACACAATTGCCGCTACGCTTTGAGACCTAAACCGAAAAGATGCATCATTAATGGTACAGTTCCATTCCTTCGATGCCTTGACCCGATTCTACATTGCAGTTTGACGAAACGGGCTAATTCGTCGCACATCAACACCAACAACAATTTTTTCACTCCAACTCACAAATGGTTTTGTCTTTCAAGTGAACTGATGATCGCGAATCAGCAAGCAAGCAAATAGATGTCGACATGTTTCATTGACATGTCACCATAACCTCCACTTCGCAAAGTGCCATTATTTCCGTCTAGTTCAACAAACATTCCGCACCGAATGCAAAACATCAACCTTGGCCAAGATAGTGGAAAACTGTTGTTATCAACTGCTGTTATCGAGTCGCTGCGTCGAAGATCCTAGCGTCTTCTTTTTCACTTCGTTCCGTGAACTGGAACTTATTTTCCAGCGTTTGCCACTCAACTTCCACCTCAACGATGCACAACGAACCTCTCGGGAATGCCGTTTGCCAATGTTTCGAATTCCTATTTATCTTCCTCTCAGACTCCCCACCCCCGCTTACATGTGGAAAACAACCTGCCTTCAAAGCGAGCCGAAACTCGTACTGCAGATACCGGAGAGGGTTCGATTTGTCGATGTCGATGTGCACCACGAGGGACCGCCGGATGTAGTCACAAACTGTCACCGTCTGTCGAAAAACGACTTTACATCATCATCGACGTTCCCATCGAGGGTTGGGAGGGGGTGTAACGGGCTGAAGGATTGGGGGTGATGGTTAGCATCAAAAAACAATATGTTGCACTCGGTGTAATGCGCCGTAATGTTACTTGTAGTTTATTTCCTTCCCCCGAGGAATGCTGTTTTTGCTTCCCATTGTCGTTGTCGTCGTCGCTGAGGAAAACATGTGTACCGTATGTTTTTCCAGCGCTTGCAAGAGAATGCACACCAGGGGTGGGAAGAGGGCCGTGGTGGGGAAAGGTTTTTGCTCGCCAACCCGGTTCCGAATGGTTGCATCCGCGCGCATTACGACATACTTTTGCTGAGCGGAACTCACTCACATTTGGATGCTGTCGCTGAAGACGAAATGTAATAACAGCAAGTAACGATACAAACCTCCCGCTTTTCCAGTCCTACTCAACACAATTGGCTTTGTAAGATTGATTTCTTTTGTTTGACCAGTTTTCTTGCGTCTCTCGGCGACATCGAAACATACTAATGTGTCATCACAGTCTAAGACAGACGCGAACGATCCAAGGCAATCCACCCAACTCTGTCTATTCCTCTGGCTTTCCGAAGCAAACTCGAACGACGCCAATAACTTTTCGATCCCATTCTTCAATTCGCGGAATTCTACTAACCACACGAATGCGATGGGAAGCTTCTTTGAACGATTCTTGGTGCACGTGCTTCCTGTTTCGAGCGACTCACGTTCAACTTGGTTCGACGTTAACTTGGTCGCATTGTTGGTAACAGAATGCAGATAAGCCGAACATGTGTCCGTACTCGCTCAACACTTGTTATGCGAAGCTGCACGCTTTTGATGTACCGAACCAAAGTTTTTAACCATTCGAATTGAGGAGTTATCCAATGGTCTTCTTATCGTACTAATATCCAACATGAGAAACCCTCCCAATATAACTTGCGGAATCCAAAACTCAAGGTTAAAGAAGGTAACAAGAAGCCTTTTTAATATTTTATTATTTTAGTTTATGAATGCTATTGTTACAAAAATTGAACTGATAATTATTTTGGATGATTCGTCTACGATAGAATAGGATGCAATAGGCCAGGATAACATCATTAACGTTCCAAAGACCTTAACAGACAGTTTTACCAACAACCACAGGCGATATGGACGTGACTACTAGCGTCTTTATATGGCAAACTCGATCAACCGTCCCTTTAATAAATACTTTCCTTGGACAGCTCAATTCAAGGACTTGCACCGTCTCCTTTTCTGTCTTTCTGGTCTAGCAAGCACGCGACGCCACGGCGAACTCGTTGACCGTTGGTCGTTGTTGTTGTTTTGTCGACGATCCGTTACTATCGGAATTAATTTGCACATCACTTACACGGACATTACCATAATTGATTGTCATTTTAATTTCCCGCCATCAAGTTGACTGGAAGCGAGGTATCGCGAGACTTTATAAACACCATGGTTTGACCCAACCCAGGAATACAATTTTTTCGTTATCGTAACTTTCTCTCCTCTCCACACAAAATGTCGCTACGTTCTAGCAATAAACGTGGAAGAGCCAGATGATTTCGAGAAGCAAAATCTCGTAGCAACCAATAACAAGCAATATTAAAGCATGCTTGGGTTCACGTACTCGACAGAAAAGGCCTAATGCATCACGTTTCATTTTCAGCACTCAAGAGGGAGATGGTTCTTGTGTTTTCAAATCCCATCGGGTCTTGGAAGTCCGAGAGTGACAGTATTGCCCTTCATTTCAAGATTTATTGGTTTTTTTATCTACAACAAATTTTGCCTGAAAACGGACACGAATCCCTCCTAACTTTTACTAAAAGCATATGGATTAAATACTTTTGCTTAAGCTTGAACTTGTTTTAATGATTGCATGCAATATTTTCTCATATGGTTTATTTTCTAATAAAAAACCAAATCAGTGAAACAAACATGAAAGTTTACAGAACAAATTTCGCCTATTTACAAAATATTCTGAATGATCATTTATTCAAATCATCTACGTTTTCGACACGACAAGTAAACGAATGTTTACTCCTATAACAAACAAATTAATTGAAGCTTTTCATTGAGTGCTTCATCATTACGAGAACATCATGCCGAAGCGAACTATTTAAAAGCCCATCCTCCCTCCGTTGGTTGAAAATCGGTGGCTAAAGGTCCAAAATTAATCCCTTCCTTCCGCACACCATTTGCAACAAGTACCTTAATGAGATTTGGCGGCCGAGAGGAAAGAGTCTGGAGCGGTGAGCTTCCCGCGACCATTCGCAGCTCTTTCAATGTCACTTGACCGTAACGCATTTCGGCAAATTTACCCGTTTTGCAACGTGACTTCCGGCAAACGACGATTCGTCCCTCCGGCTTCCGGGCCGGTTTCGACTCATTTAATCCAAGCTTTGGTGGCATGATATGGTGGAGGATTTTCCGGGGAATATACGGTTTAAAAAGGACACCGTTTGACTGTAAGCCAATCTTTTTCAACCGCACCATCCCTTACCCCCTCTCTTGTATTCTCGTATTTGACCACCGGATCCGGCAAACCGGAAGGGGAAGCTTAAGGTTCTACTTGCGCTTGGCATTTTCGGGTGTGCAAACGACACACACACAAACAAGCTCTCACACGCCCATTGTCGACAAAGGTCAACCGTCTATCCAATGGCCACGATTGCGTTGATAATGGTGCGCAATGGAAATGGCATTAAAAAGATAAAAATACTCGCGCCAAGATTATGTTTGCTGAACCGTTCTTAATGGCTTTTCCCCAGCGGGCTATTTTTCGGGAAAGGTAAATTATATCCTACTTAAAAATTCCTCCACACAGGACACCGAGGACAGCTTTGCTTTCCTCCCGTACAATAAACCTCCTCCGATCACAGGGAGATCGACGGAAAGTTTCGTAGAATCCTTCCGATGCCCGCAAGGAAGCCGCACCTTTCTTTCGCGAGATGAAATGTCCGGTCCCGGATTTTTCCGCCAAAGAGAGCCTTTCAACAAACACAATTTTAAAATAATTCCCTTCGCAAACAGCTTGTTCCAGCTGGAAAGGCGTCACAAAATCCGTCTAAAAATACAAAGTAAATAGCTATAAATTGTCGATTCTGATCGCCGGAGGGAAGTAAAAACACGTCTCAAATCCAGGTAACACGTCGCAAAAAGCAACCAACCTCAATCCCAATCCAAACGATGACGTCGAAATGCTTGGGGAGTTTTTGTTTTGTTGTAAAGCACACTTTGGTCAAAACTTGTTGGCATGATTTCGACAAAAAAAAGCAAAAAAGTAATGTAAACTAAAATCAAACTACAACAATCCCGTGCAAAACAAACCAGTTAGCAGTCAAACATAAAACAGTCTGCGCTGAAGCGAAAATGGAAAAAAAACGGACGAAGGAATGGTTTGCGTCGGTCGTAACCTCCGCGTGGCATGCGATTTGCCAATACTCATAAAACAAACTGATTTAACTGGAAAACTAAAAACCGGCTCCTTGTGCTGCTGTGTTGTACTTTCCCTTCCGCCAGCTGTAACTTTTTTGTCGCCCTGTCAACAGCGAGCCCTTAGCGCTGCGAGAAAAAAAGGGCAAAGTTTGGCAACCCACAAACAAGTTGTAACTTTGGCTGTACTACAATATCCTTCACCAGCCAGCATTTCCACACGCCTTCTTGGCATCTCTCTTGTTTGTTTTCTTACCGGTGTTTTTATTTTCCATAGGAAATCTCACATACACACTCTTGCCAAGGTTTTCCCGGTTGGGACTGGGGAGCGAAATGCACTGGCGTTTGGGGCATTTTTGGCCCAATAATAATCTTTAATTACCAAAGTTTTCACACGACACGTGCAAGTATTGCTTTGGGGTGGGCGATTTTTCCAGTAGAGAAAAATAAAACTCCCCAGCAAAAAACAAAGCCGCGAACCTTGAACTTATACGGCATCCTTTGAGCCTCCCATGCATGTCGGACATGTTTCCAGTGTTCTTACAAAATTTATCACTGAAGGCCGGATAAAGTTTTGGAAAATAACGATCAAAATTGCTTGAACTTGAAATAAATATATCCTGGTTATTATTGTTTTCTCTTTACTGTCGTGCATTGAGTCAAACTTCAGCGAAAACTTCGTAATACTTTGATTTATTCCCGTTTTGACAGACAGAACCCGTTAACGAGTCTGCAAGCTTCCCTTGCGGTGTGCTTTTCAGACAATTCATTCAACCTTGAGCAGACGAAAACAAAAATCTTCGACTTCAAAACCAGGCAGGAAAACAAAACTCCAATTCGCTCAAAGTTTCACAATCGTTCCCTTAAGACCTATCGACCTATAATTCATGGTTAAGCAGTGCCAGTTCCGAGCGTGATGTCGATTTCTAGCCGCACGTAAGCTATTGCAATACTTTTCGCTCCACCGAGCGGTGAACAATCGTAAAATAACTTTATTTCAAATCCCAGCCCAACTGAACAGCCACCGCCTCGTACCAATCAAACGGAAAGGAAACCAGCAGTCGCGTAATGGAATGTTTGAGTTTAGTCTTATCGTCGTCAAAAATGGCGAGTCAAGACGTTTCATAATTGAATATTGGGGATAACAATCGTCCTGCGCGCGGCTTTGACCAGTCGGGCGGCTTATTGCCCGATCGATGTCGCCCGTTTGGTTGGTGTACAAATCCGAAATAATAACAAAATCAAATATTAAAATCATTTTTCGATTTTCTTTCCACCATTCCAGTTGTCCCGTTCGAGCAATCGGGCAGAGTCGAAGGTTTTATTTTTGTTCCATCTTCTATCGGTGATCGGTGATAGCGGTTGTTCGATGAAATTGTTTGATTCGATTTATGCTCGAGGCGCTCGCTGAGTGACAAATTTGTAAATTCTTTGCCAGTTCAAAGATGTGGGAGAACCAAGTCACCCACCAACTATTTTCCAGCTCGTACAAGATTTTCCCCAGAGTGCGAAATAATTGTCCAAACACGATTGAATAATTCATTTGATTTTCCCAATTACCCCGCGCTAGTTCCCCATTCAAGTACCACAAAATGGCTAACACTGGAATAAATGGTTATTGGGATTGCGGGTGCGCTCTCGAAAAACTAATAATAAGTTCCTGCCGGGAGTGAACGAAAAAGGGGGAAACCGTAGGCGAAGTATAAACCAAAGGATTAAGCAGTGCGGGGGGATTGAAATTAAGCTGACACTTTATGTTTGCCATTTTTTCGTTGTCTTTGTTTTTTCAACTTCTTTCTGCGATTTTTCCGCGTGCTCCCCCGGATGCTCCGCACCTTTGGCCATATTTTCTTAATGGTAAGCTAAACAATAATCCGCCCAATAATCCGACGGTAAGCGGAGAAAATGCCACTCGACCGGAAACGTGTGTGCAATGGTGTTAGTTGGAATCGAGCCGATGTCCCCATGGGGGATTTTCCAGGGAAGATCTAACTACGCGATACCTTTAACCATGTGTTGTTTTTTTTTTCTTTTATACAGTCCTTCACCCATTGACCATTCCAGAATACTAGCGATGGTTGATACATAACTTTCGTATAACTTTCATATTTTTGGTCCTATATCTTAAAGAACCGTCTGGAATAAATCTGTAGGAAAAATATCTTTCATTTCACACCCATTACGTAACAGATGATACCGCCGTCGTTGTCAGCCCTTCCTTTTGGCTAACTCAATGCTTATACCCTTTTAGGACATTCTGGTTTCACAAGTTCGCTTGTTCAAGCAGCACTTCTCGGTTCACTTCATTTTAATCTTTTTACTTTCTGGTTTCCCAGTTTTTTGTTTTTTTCTTTCTCCACTTGTCTCTTCTTTTCGTTTTCGACCCAAAGGACAGCTTAATGAGCTCGGCGGTAAGATTGAATAATTCATGCCTTCATTCCCGCAGATTTCCATTTGAGATTAAACTGTGATGAAGATAAAATATTTAAATTCATCTAAATTTATTCCACTAAAATCGCTCGCCGGTGGCGGGCGAGAGATCTTTGATGCTGCGGTTGATCGCGAAATGATCGTCAAAAGTAAAAGGGAAAAATATTGCCAACACTTTGCCGGTAGCGACCATTGTCAGGGATGTCTAAGTATGAGGTATAGTTGATACTACTCTGATTTAGATATAATAATTCAAATGTAATATGAGTACTATTGAAAATATAGTCATAATGAGTAGCTTAATAACATGCTTATTTGTATATTTGCAAAAAAAAAGTTTGTTAAGAAACAAAGTTTGACACCCCTGAACTTCATGAGCTCGGAACCAACGGATAGCCTTAGCCTCTGTCATCCCCAGGAAGTCGGTCTCAAAACTCGCACATCACGCCATCAACCATCAACGGGCGTCAGTACTTCCCCGAACTAACTCCCAGCACGAAGGACGCACTCTACTAGCCTCGGGCGACTCCGAAAATAAACAAAAAACGTCTGTCGCTACTTTATCTCACCATCGTGCACCTATGCTTCTGCGTTTTTCACCTGCTTCCAGCTCTAGGGCGACCGGTATTTTCTTTTCGTTGTCATGATGGCGCTGACTACATGACGGTAATTTCAAATTCCGTAACCGACTACTGGCGAGGAATGTTTGATGAACAGGTAATGTAGCAGTCTTCCACATCCTACTGCTCATCTTTCGTTCGTACTGAGTCTGTTTCAAAACTTTCCGAACATTCCGAAATAGTTGTGTAAAGAGTATAGAACTCAGTATAATAAACGTAATAAACTTACTACCATTTTATTTGATACTTCAACTTTTACCCCGTTTAAACACTGAAAAGAATAATCATAGGCCAATTCTTTTTTTTGCAGTTTTTATTGCGGCGTTAATTTGGCAGCTCTTGCCCCATCCCACATTCTACCTTTTTCTTGCGAGATTACTTTCATCAAATCGTTTTATCTCATCTTCTGTCACGCTCAGTTTTCACTTCAATAAAACTAAATCCACCGTGCCCAAATCCTTCCGATGTCCTTCCTTTTCCGTTTTTTGTAAGATCATCTTCTTTTTCGTGGCCGACCTTTCAGTTCCAGTACACCGGAGATTCCGGTTCCGGGCTAGGGTTACCCGGTTGGCTGTATGGGAACGAACGATTTGATCATAAATGTTTCATGACGAGGTGTCCTTCATTACTCACAGCTGGGTTGACGCAACCCAGGACATTATTTTTCTTATGCTCAAGAGGGGACAACACCGCCACACCGCTATTACTGAATATTTAAGTTGCTAAGCTCATCCGGTGCTTACTTTTTTTCTTACTTTTAGGAGATGGTTTCTTTTCTCTTCTTTAAACCTTCGACGAGAGTACTTAGAGATATTTTGAAGAATCTTTTGCTATGTTTTCTACAACATAAGGCAATCTTTTCGAAAACATAAATCGTGTAAAAATCGTTACAATTCAAATCAATCGTCTCTTTTTACCGGTTCGACATTAATAGCTACTTCGTCGGTTAGTTCTGTTTGAAAAGATCTAATCCCTGTCGCTGCACAGATCAGTCTTCGTTACCGAAATACATTCCCAGCCATCACCACATCGCCAGCTTCAAATAGGATTGTGGATAAAACTTTTCTTGTTTGAACAAATTCCTCCGGTCAGTTGGAAAATAGAATAAAAATCTCTCTCGATCTCACGAGTACTCCCTTCGTGGCCCATCGTGGACGCTAGTTGGAGGTTTTTACCAATCCGCAGTAGCAAAAGTTTAAGCACTTTTTAATTAGTTGTTAAGTTGTTCCAGCGCTTTGCATAGCGTCGTAGCGGTGGTTATCAACCGTCACACCGGAATGTGAAATGAAATAAAAGTAACTCCATGCTGATAATAGAGCTCCGGGAGTAATGCAGAGTGATTGAAAAATGGAGAATAAAACTATGCCTCGGCTCAGGATGTGCTCACTCATTGAAGTAATTAAACAGACCCTAATGGCAAACGCTCGAGCACAATGGTTTATGGCAAATATTTTACTTCGTTCAATGAGCTTTGGTTAGAGTAACGTTAAAAAAATACAAACACTGTTAGGGAATTCAAAATCTGATCGGCTGAGGAATTTAAAAGAGTAAGGTCTATTTTATCACCTTGCTTCGAGTTAATCTATTAGATTTATTTGATTAATTATTCCCATCAAAACCCTCGTCGTCTTATTTCGCTATATCCAAAAGTAACTTCCCGTACTGACGCAAAAAGGCAACAAAAGCCTACCGTAAATAAAACTCACTGTTCAATTAATCGCCAAAAACTGGCTGATGATCTTTTTCCCAATGCTTATAGACCAGGGACTTCGTTTTTGTTCTTTTCGTCAAAAACCAACCCACCGAAATAGAGTTCCAAAAAAGAACTCCAACAGAGCTGATGTAAGCGAAAGCATCCGCATTTGCATTGTCATTGTACCACTTAGATTTTCCATCGAATGCCATCTTCCTACACTTACCACTTCCCTCCTCTCCCTTCCTTTTTCTCTTATCCGAACAAAATTTCCTATCCAATCATTTCCATAATGAGTAAAGTTTTGTTAACGCCAACTCATCGCAATGGTTGCACTTTTTCTCGAAGTTTCCACGAACGAAGCGGGGCAGTTTTGCTGGCCAATATTTCCGGTGATCAAGTTTTGAAGAAAACTGTAAAACTGCCTGTGTGCCGCCGCAAAAGCGAAGGTGAAAAAGAAAAATCCGAACGAGTTTTTCGTCTCGCACAAAAACTAGCTGGCGAGCGAAAATTTCTTCGAATTTGTTCACTTGAAAAGTTAAATCTCTCGCCAAATCCATCGACAGGCGGCTTCGGTCACGGCTGGCTGGCTGGCCGGGAAACCCGGTCCCGTACGCCATCAAATTGTCGCCTCGTAAGGATTTGTTCTGCTGGAAAAGGGGGTGGAAAAAACCACACCTTTAATCTGACGGCTAACAACCGAAAACTTCTGCCCTTCTGGAGAAGAACGGAACCGTTGAAGGGAGGGATACTCGTTGCTCGTGCGCGAGCCTTTCGAGCTGGCATGTCGCATGACGCTCCGGAATGCGGCACGTCGTGCCCGGTAAAGGACCGTTCCCAGCATCGCAGCCGGTAGCAGTAGCATTAGCATTCCCATGGTGAAACGCGGCAAGCCAGCAAGCTAAGCCAGCAGCAGACCACGCCAAACCATAAATCCTATCCGCCGGCCGGACAGACATGATGTCCGCTCTTGGCTCCGCGCTGTGAAAGCTCCGTGATGTGGAAATTGGCCCGTGCCCGGTCATCACACGGACCGTGGCCGCCATTTGGCTTACCCTTTTCCGTCCCTCGATCCGACGAAAAGTGCTGGCTGCTCGCCGGTCTTCGGCCTTTTCTCAACCCGACTCCAACCCAAACGCCAAAGTGTTCCGCCAAGGGCTAATGTAACGTACATGTACTTTCCCCCAACAAGGCCTCCCGAAACACCCACACACACACGCACCCCTGGAGTGTACACACACACTCGGAGAGTGCTTTTTTTTCACCAACAACGCCACACCCTTTCCTTCAAAGTCTGGGGACGCATCCATTATGGGCCCCCGGTGGTAGCATAGGCCCTTTGCTGGATGCTTTAACCTGATTTAAGGGTTTCTTCCCCGCGATAAGGGTGGCATTTTCCACCTACCCTTCCGGGAACCAACGCTTCGGTCAATCGGATCGCCATTCAGCTCTGGTGGTCAGCTTCTCAAGTTGAGCTTTTCGCTTTTCGGACTAGCTTCTACCCCGTCCAGTTCGGCTCTTCCGGTGATGAAACCCGGACCAGAGCCACCAATCCACTCCTTCACACACACACACACACACATTCATACATACACGCCCACAGTGCAGGAAAGAGAGAGAGAGAGTGAAGAGATAAGTTTTACGGCACGGTCGTAAATAAAATTAACACTTCATACACATTTATTATTAACGAATGCTGGTCTCGTAAAAGTTTACGAGAAAAAACAAAAAGCAAACCGCGCGCGCCAAGATTCACGCCGTGCCTGCCTGTTTGTGACTTATGGTGTTTTTTTTATTTTTGTATTATCTTTCACCTTCGCTGCCACTTTTATTTCAACCTTTTTGTTGCATCTTTCTAACAGGTTTTGTTCGCTGCCGAAAAGGTGTGAAACGCAATCAACAACAACTGAACTAATGCAACACTTGTGTTTGTTGAAGATGCATACTATTTTTTATTTTTACTATCTATTTTTTGGTTTACAACTGATTTTGTTATATAGCACAGTTCAGCTAATTCATACAGGGTTTACTTATCGTTTTTCTCTGTGAATTTGGTGACTTCGTTTACAGATTCTTCGGAAAACTTTTTAGAAACCTAGGATTCTGCTTTATTACATACAGTATAATTCCTCCCAAGGAAGTAATGGATTTAATTAGAAATTAGGTTTGCAATTTGTCTGCTTTTACACTCGAGTTTATTTGCTTATGGAACGTGAATAACTGGTTTGAATGAATTTATTTCACTTTATCACAAATCAAAAAACCTTAAAGCAATTTCTAATAATTTCAATTCCTTTCGAAAGACTTCTTTTACACGATCCAGTTTGGAAAAGTTAGCACCAACCAACAATGCATTCCCTAGGAACGAAACAATTTATCATTTGCTTATTGCACTGTACGACACCCATTTCTGCCGTTTCACTACACTTTCCCGACTGGCAATGAAAAATTCACTAAAATTACCCCTACACATTAATCATTCCGCTCCATAACGGCAAAACTAACCCGACAAATGTCATTTGCGGAGTTCTCCTGGTTGCCTGCCAGCACCCACCGATGTCCTCGTTGGGAAAACGAAGGAACGAGCGAGTAAAAGCGAAAGCGAAATACACACAAACGAAAGGGTGAAAATTGTTCCAGGTTTTTGCACGGACCATCGAAATCGGTTAACTTCTACCGTTGGTGTCTTGGTCAATATAGAGAACGGACAGTCGGACACAAATAGGTAGACCCATCCATCATAGTTGTGTCATCATTAAAAGTGCGTCAATCAAGGGCGCACGCCACGCCAAGGCCAATGTAGCAAAGAGCCATCACTTTCTCTAAAACCCGAAAAGGGCTCGCCCTGAAGTCCGGTAAAGCAGCTCCATAGGAATGACTTTTCGGGTCGCTTTTGGACGAATACTTGTTCGGGTGAAAAGGAAGAAACGCTTTGCTGTCAAAAGATCCTCGTTGAAGACATGATGGGAAAATTCAACTGACTTAAGATTGACCGTTGACGTATAATGTTGATCGATGCCCGTCTGCTGGGTACCCGGTCGATTCCACTCAAAAGTAGCTTTTACACTTCCGGGACTTTATTTATTTGACCTCGGATGAACTCCCCGTTAGTAACCCGGTTTAATTGGGCATTTCTTCCTAAAAACTCAACTGCGGCCTACTACGAAAATAGTCACGGCTCCTTCTTCGTAGGATGACGAGTTCTTCACTTCACAGTTCCTTGAATCTCTCGGCACCCCAAGGGAAAAACGCCAGCGCGCACCACCAGATAAATGATTTCCCGTCATGAACCGGGCGGGCTTTCCGGGAAAATACCAAAAACCCCCGGGAAGAACGCGCTCGCTCGGTTGCCATTCGGGTGGAAAACCCTGATTCGCAACAAGACGGGCACAAATGAACGGTCCTTTGCTGGATTTTCTCCCATGCCCGTCGAAAAGACTGCCCAGTGCGGATGATATTGCGCTTAAAAAGGGAGCCATTTCCCCTTTGACGGGGGAAAACCGGGCGTCATTCGAGGAGCAGAGGGTGAACAAGGAAGAACCACGTTTTTGCCGAAACCCCGAAGACGATGAGTGTGTTGCCGGAGGTGGTTTTTAAGAGGTGTATTTGCTCACCTTTTTGTATCCCACCAGCTTTTCCTCCGGGACGAACGCTTTCCCTCTTTGCTCCAAATTTTCCGGTTGTTACCAACGGAGCTTTTGGGGGTAGAAATTTCTCAACCCCTACCTGGCAAAGAAGAAATGGACCGGCAGGCAAAGAAAGTTTGTTTATTAGTTGTACTATCTGTATCTGTTCGGTGCTACTTAAAATGCTTTATTTTCCTTTCCGATGCCCCGCAGCCTTCGCGCTTACTTTATACTACTTCGTCTCTTTCTATCTATCTTTCAAGCAACTATTTTCAGCCTCCCCTGAAACCCTCAGTCGGAAAGTTTGTCTTGCTTCAAATGCTGGATTTCCTTGCGCGATCACCGAACCCGGACCGGATGGTGACGGTAAAGTATGGAGGGTAGCTGCTGCCTGCATGAGATACCTAATTATTGGCGGAAATGAATCCCGAATAAATACTCCCACAACGCCAGCAGGTTGGTGCATTGAATGGAAGTCTTTTTTCGGACGCCTTCCACTGTCGGATTGCAACTTCCCTGGATGAGAGCTAGGAATGTTCTTTCCAAAGGCACACCGTTCTTCCTTGGTTGAGTTATTCCGTTCGCAGGAGGAAACGTGCGATAAACTTTACTTAATTCACAGGACGCTTTAATCAACCCTCGTAACGAGCATTTCTTTCCACGGCCAACCGACCATTACCCAACACCGGCGTGACATTGATATGCGATTGTTTTTCCCGTGGGTGGCCGTTAAAGCATTCACATAAAACAGCGCGATCTGTTTACCAAATTTGCTCCATTCGCACACACTAACGGGGGGTCCGTTTTATTACACAACTCCTTCCGAGACGCGGGCGTGGGCTTTCTCTTTCTCGATGGTGCGAAGGCGGCGACAAGAAACTTTCCAGTCAACCACCAGTCAAGGGAACCCCCCCCGCCGAAGGTGTCAGAAACATTGCCAAAAAATAAAGCCCTAGCAAATTGTGCAACACCCATAACACGCCCAATTCTTTGCAGATACGAAACACCCATCAGCATGATATCAGCAAAGGGAGGATAACGCAAGGGAAGAAAAAGAAGTTCCAAACCACCCCAGCCGTCGTCTCTAATGCCTAGTTCCGACCCCCGGGAGCACGCGGTCGAAGCGAGGTGATCATGCGGGCAGACGATAAAATCGGGCGAACCAAGAAAAACATGTGTGAAAAATAACTTTCCCCTAAGCCGACCCTGATATGAAGTTTTTCCCATCGTTCCGGTATTTTCTTCGCCTGTCCCCCTTTTTTGTTACTCGCTCAACGTCAAAGACGAAGGAGGGAAGACACACACCCGTGAGGATGATGTAGGATTTGAAAACCCCAAAAATACCAACCCCACCCAAGGTTCATCATTTAGTCACCGGGGACGATCGAGTGGGAGAGGGCCGCCTGTGATCGGCCGCCTTTCGCTAAGCTGCAGAACAAATAAAAGCTTTTCCGACCCGGCTTTCTTCCACTTTGTACGAGCAACTGTTTTTTCCTTTTTTAGGGTTTCGACCCCCTCCGGCGTGGTTCCTTACAATTTATCTATTTTTAAAAGTGAATCCTTCGTCCACCCATTGTGAAAAGAATCGGACTCTTTTTTCTTTCTCAAAACCTTCCTGCCTTGCTGAACACATGCCTGGGACGATTATCCTGGCCTCCTTCACAGTGTGTGTGTGTGAGTGCGGGTGTGTTTTTCGGTTTTCCATTCACAGCTCCTAAACTATAGGGGTTGTCCGGTATGGTAGTGGGAACAATAAAACTCACCACAAGATCATCCACCAAGAAAAGCAAGTGAAAAACCCCTGAACCAGATACATGCAGGTGGAGCCCATCACAAAGGCGAAATCTTCGTTAAGATTGTTTGCCTCTGCTTCCCAATACAAGCGCCCGGATATGGGTGTCGGACCAAGCGTCTCAATTGGCCACCCCCCGGTGGGCCATTCCCTCTAACGCAAACAAGGCCGATAGGCCGCACAAATTGGCTGCCCAAAGGATGATCCGTTGCATACCTTTCGGTTCTAATAAAGTTTCATTTTTCCCCGCCCGAACTCGGGTGGTGGTCATCTTGGAGGGCACTTTCCACGGGTTTCACGCCTCCATGTGGCCCATAAATGGGGCCTAAGCACACACACACACACAGCTCAGGAAGAAGGAAAAATCCCACACACTTTGTTCAACTTTTCCAATCCCTTCGAATGGCCGGCGCTCATTGCAAAGTTATGATGGTTAAATTGAAAAAAGGCGCCCAAAGAAACGAGCCAAGAAAAACACACAGCCACATAAACGCCATCATGCTGGTTGGAGGGGGGGATGGTGGGCGGTTTTATATATTGACCCCATATCCCATTCAATTTCACCTCTCACCCAGCCATATCTACCTCCCCCGCCCTTGTCGACAGCGAAAACCACACACGTCCAAACTCGTACACTTTATGGACACACATCGCACCGAGGGAAACATGGGTATAAAATTTAATAAACATGCATCATAAAACCACCAATCTCCTCCTCCTCCTCCTCCTCCCGACTCACACCGATAGCCAAGGGGGTTTTTTTCTTCCGTTTTTGTTTGATAGGCTTTAGAAGTTGGGCAAGAGAAGCTCGCCCATCCTGCCAAGGTCCACAATGTGCCATCATCAATCAGACCGAAAGCCTTGCGTTTGGAGTATTAGCTTCCGAAGGTGAAATAAAGAGAATAAAATTGCCATAACGGACAGATGACCATAAGGTCATGAAATACCAAATTTCAAAACAATATTAAGTGACTTTAACAGATCATAACATCATCGAAAGTATTCATCTAATTTACTTAAATAAAGCAAAATTCCAGCGAATCACTCGCCGCAAATTTTCGTAGGAGCGCCAAAGCCCTTAAGGGCGGCCCGAAACTTGGAGACCCTCAATGAAAGCATTAATGTTTCGGTTTCGTAGGAACGCACGTGCCGTTCGTTCCCTCGCATGCGGTTAAAAGCCAAAACCCGAGAAAACAGCTGACACAAAACATAATCGTACGTAGCGAAAACATTGTTGATGGACGCAAAGTTTTCCACGCAAACGAACGCGTCCGACGCGTGGGTTCTGAATCATTTCACTCGAAGCCTGTGGAAAACTTTCCAGATCAACTTTACAAACATGGAATAAAACATACCCAAGGGAGCTTCTCAAAAGGAGTTGATAAAAATCTGAAAACTGGATGTTCCAAATCATAATAAAATATCAAACATCACACATGATGGTGATAAACGGAAAAATCCATTCATCCGGATAACGAAGAGGTCGATGTCGAGGAAGGCCCGTCACTAAGGCGATGGCACGAAGGATTTTCTTCCCCGTCACCAAGACACACACACACGCACACACACGGGTTGGGATTTTTCTTGATCCACCTGCACTATGACGAACAAACGGATCGAAATGAGCGAAGCTCAACAAAGTCATCCCTCCCGCATTGGCCTCACTGTCGCTTCGAGCCGGGAAAAAGCCGGAAGTAACGGAAACGGGTCACGTGTATTCGTTGGTTGGTGGGTGGGTGCGGATCACGACTCGTGCGGTTTGCGGACCTGCAATGTCAACGGGACAGCGCTGGGAGACGAGGAAAATGAAAATATAAGCATTCTTTTTCACTCATATTAAATCATAACGCTTCTTTTTTACGACATTCGCTCGTTCGGTCGCTGCAGAGACCCGTGAAAAAAGTGATTCCTTCCACGAGCGCGATGTCGCCCACCGTGGAAGGTGGGTTGGATTGAAAGAAAAGCGAAAAGAAAAACGCCATGCCCGTAGCACGTAAAATTCACCGCAACCGCTAGCAGCAGGAAACGCAGGGAGGAAGGAATCTCGGGAAGCGAGGACGAATGTGGCTCTACTTCCATCATGCTGTCGTTTCGGGCGCGTTGGTGTTCGCGTCCACATCGTCACCGGGTCTCATAACTCATATTAATGCAACACCGGCAGTATTTTAGCCTCGACTCCCACCAGAGAGGTTTCATTTGCTGACTTTTGACCATCACCCGGTGGCCGTTTTCCACCTGGTTTTTTCGGAAAATTGCTACCTTTGGTGAGGGATTTATGCAACTTTTCATACAAAAATCGTTTGGCTCGGATGCCTTTACGAAGAATCATCACCATGATCCCTGGGTGCGCCATTTTGAGTTTTGTGTCGTTAACGTGGAAATCTTTATGCTTAAAGCGCATCCTCTTTTATTCTATAAGCTCCTGTAACGGATTCCTGGATTTTCCTGCGGGAACACACAAGCACCCCCGTACCTGCGGTCCACTACTATCGCCCCCAAACAAGTGCACTACCCAGGGGTGTGTATCTTCTTCACATGCTTCGGACATGCAGCTGTAGGTAGCGAGGCCAAATTGCAGATTGTTGTACCACTTCCTCTATCACCCACCGGCGGTTACCACCTTGTGCCCGCCTCTCCCCAACACCCACACGAACACGCTGTGCCGGCCAGCGCCCTTCGTTTCCATATTCGATTAGTCCTGGCCCGGGGGAACAATTTCTTGCCGTAGCCCCACCGAACGAAGCTGGGAAAGCCAAAAACAACTGGAAGAGAATCATGCGACAAGCTGCGATCCCTGGGCTTCGCTTGGTGAGGAAGAGAAACCTCTGACCCTCCCGCTTCCCGCCCCAAGTGTTGGTGCCGTTTGGTGGAAGTGCGAAAGTGTCACCACCTTTGCCGCCACGATGAGAGCAGACACTCGAGTCAAGCCAGTAGCCGCAGTCCTAAAGGGAAATAACGTGTCCCGTTTGTTTTCCACATCCCCCCCACCATGTGAGAGTTTTTCTTGGAGCTTGTTTATGCCCACACCCGCTCTCCACCTGCACACTTCCCCGAGGGCGGAAAGACTTCACATTTTCGCGCCGGGAGAAGTTTATTTCGGCGACCGAATCACACTACGCTTTATGGGTGCTTCGAGTGTCATTCGTTGGCGCTGGCAGCAGTGCTTTAGGGACGCCGGGACGGGCGGCGATACCGAACTGTCGTAATTCTATGTGCTACGCTGGTGTTCTGTCGGGATTTTGTTTCCCCCTCTCTCGCTTCCTTTTCATTTTCATTTACCATCAGAACACCGCACAGCCTTGGCTGCCGGGCGTTGGGAGGACGAAATGAAGATGGAAACGAACACGAGACCCGCGCGGGGACTAAGTGAGCAACGAAATTTGTATGTGTTCTAATGTGGGCGACCTGTGGGTCCGCGGGTGGGAAAGGGAACATTTTTCCCTCCAGCACAGGGACAGCACGAATGAGACTGTCACGGTGAAAGAATTATGTTCTGTTATGAGCTGGAATATGACAAAAAAGTGCAAGAAGCGAAAAGAAAAAACATCACTCATTCGGCTCCCGGGAGGTTTCCCCGCGTGCGTCGGTGTTGGAACGCAAGCAACGGAAAGGTGATACGAATTAAATGAAATTGAACCGAAGTTAGTGCGAGTTTGAATTGGCTTCGCACTGGAAAGTAAATTGAATATAAACTTCTGCACATGCACGGTTCGCCTGATAAGCGCCCGGGACGAGCGCCATGTTCGAGTTACAGTGAAGTAAAATAAAACTCTTGTTTGCCTGATTCGATTACCCAGAAAGCAGAAGTCGAAGAAGAAGGGGATACACTCGAGAGAGCATGTGTCATAAGAAAATATACCGCGTTGTACAGGAATGTGCTAAATTAAATATATCATTCAATGGCAGCAATGTGAGGTCATGAGGGTAGTTTAGTTCATTAACAGAAGTGGAATAATTTTGTGTCAAAATCGAGAGCAATTGTTTAATATTATGGGTAAGCCAATCATGGGGAAGATTGTAAATTATTTTCAAAACAGTAGATACAACCAAGCAACTAATAACCGAATATTTGAAATGGTTTTGATACAAACAAATAAGATTATTTTCACCGCCCTCCGTAGTTTATTTTTGGACGCCAAAACAAACCAAAGGTAGCCTGAAGCAAAACGCACCAACTACCAACGCGTAAACAATGGAGAAATAGTATGACAGCTAATAAAACAAATCCCAATGGTGCATATTTTGCCTTCCAAATTTACTAAAATTCTCCTCTTTTGATAGTGATCATCTCTGGTATGAAACAAATCATATGAACACCGTTTGTTTGATTGATTATGTTTATCATTTGCGCAGCCATTTTCCCTCAACAGTTTTTTTTCACATATGAAACAGTGGTTATTGTTGGACGTGGGGATGTAGAAGTACATCAACGATAGATAACATTTTATTAGAAAAAAGGAGTGTTGACTGCAATCCACTCTCCAGAGTTCTGAAATAATATGAATAGATATCTGAAATCCCCTAACCGTACATGAATAATTAGAGACTACATCTGTTTTTTAGTGTATTTTTAATACTTTCATGAATATTTTCAACCAAAACTTTATAGCCTTTTAGGACAATCTAAAACAATAATAAAAATCTTCAACAACTCAAATCAAAACCCTCGTTCGGTACCCATTTGAGCCCTATCTTTCTTTTCTTGTATCATTATTACATTTTAAACTTAAGCTTCACCGAGGAAAGCTTTCCTGGAAAGAAATCTATCTTGCCAGTCACGCCGTGGCCGTGCCACGCACGCACTTCCCATACGTAACTCACTCACAAAACTTATGCTCAACAAACTTTTCTCGCGCTCCCACGAGCGCATCCCGCGTCCCCATCCAAGGCAATATTCTCCCCCTCCCTCTACGTCATTCGAACAGTCACTGCAGGATCAAGGATCATGGGCAAAAAGTTACACTCCCATCCGGGAAAACCCATCACCCAGGGTAAGCTGGTGGGAGGGGCGGCGAAGGTGGAAATGGAAAGTCTTGCATCACTCAAGAAAATTTATGCTTCACAGAACAGCACTTCCCGGTGCGTGGTGTGGGTTACCATCACCTTCTGCGCACAAAAACCCACATTATCGGTGGGACGATTTTCCGAGGATGGTGTGACCGAACTGAAAAACCCCATTACGAATTACGCTTCGTTAGGTGTTTATTTATCTTGCTTCTCTCACTTGCTGATTTTAGTGCCCGGAAAATAAGCCCCAGTGCTGAGCTTTCCATTTCGGACTGACTGCCTGACAGACTAGCACTTTTGTCATTGTTGTTCCCAGCTCTTTTCACACACCTTGCACCTTGCTTAAGGAAATGGAAAATCACCAAAGTAAAAAGAAAAAATAAAACACTAAGCCGACCGGAACAACAACACTATTTTATACCTAACAAAGCTTTATTTAAACTATGGGTAGCACTATTAAATTCATGTTCCATCTAAAACAACCTGTCAGTTAAAAATCTAAAAAATAAAAATTGATTTTCTTTCCTCAATGAAACGAACCCAAACGAAAATGATAAAAAATGCCCACCCGGCTTGGTTGTTTGTCCAGGAGTTTTTCTTTCACACCTACACCATATCGTGAGCCTGGGAAACATCGGATACCCAGAAAGCTTTGTTGATCTGCAAGTTTTCCAAGCGACTTCTAGGGTGACATCGGGGAAAGGAGTTTCCAGCAGCTTCAACTCTCAACAGGTTCCGTTTTTTTCCATTCTCTAACCGCGTTTTTATCGACTTTCCTTCTTCGATGTTTTCCTTTCTCATTCCAATGGATGCATTGCATTCCGGAACCTCTAGTCGTTCGGTAAGCGGTCCGGTGCCGAAGGAAAAAGCTAGTGGAAAATCTCCACAGGACCTCTCTCAAAACCTGTTTTCTTTTGATGGGACAGTTTCCCCCGCCCTGGATGGGTTCGCACCGAGCAATGCTTCTGCACGTAAATGGTGGAAAACTCGGTGGGGCAAGAGAAAGGCAAGGAAAGAAAGGGGACACGCCTGGAAACTTCTGCTTCCGATTTGTTTTCCCTGCTTCTCGCCGGGGGTTGCGCAGCCCGACCGAAGTCGGTGGTCCGGATTTTAAGTGCTTTTGATGGCGGTCTGATGGCGGTCCCGGAGCTTTTAAGGGCCTTTCGTCCAAGGAAAAACTGGACAGTTTGCCTCTCCGGCGCTCCCCACCATGCTTTTCCTAACGATTGACAGGCTAATGGAACTCACTGATTACGGTGGCAATTGGCCGGGAGATGAGATTGCAGCGCAAAACTGTTTTGATCTCACCTGACGCCCATCGTCCGGAAGGTCCGTGGGTCGACCGTTTCTTCCGGATTCCATTCCTTGGCCACCCTTCTTGTGCCGAGTCATGTTGCACCTTACTTTCTTTCCCGATCGAACGAACGGGGCTCCGAAGGCGAAAGCCCGGATGAGCCCATTTGCTCCTATTAGTTTCATTTAACCGAAGCTCTCGGATTGCCTCCTGCCCGGGTCAGCGAAAGGTACACAAGTAAGTGGCAAGTTAGATAACGAAAAAAATCACCTCCACCACACCTCTCGCTTGTCCTTCTTCCCTTTCCCCAGCCAGGATAAACTGTCATCCGCATGACGCTTGGGTGATGACAAAGTTTGCATGTAACTTCCTCCGGTGGGTTGTTAAGCAGCTTGTAAAAAGATACTTGTTGAAATGCTCCACACAGCTTTCCGATAAGGGTTCGAATGACGGCAGTGGGAAAATTGTTTCATAGTTAAATTTAAATATTTCTCACGACAAGCGAAAGCTCTGGCAACGGTAGAACTTTCCATTACAAGAGAGGATATTCAATGTTGATCGCATATTTATTTATGTAAGTTGGATTGAAAAATAGAGTAGAATTTAGAAGCTCAGTAAACCAGTATTTTTACCTGAAGATGGTTTGGGGAAGATGGGTTTGCTTAAGAGTGTGAAACAGTAAGGAGGAACCCGAAAAACTACATGACCTCATGTCTCATCCCCGCATTAGTCGTCTTTACTTGTGTGCTTTATTTTAAATAAGATTTGCCAAAAATATATTCCAAGGTTAACATGCATCATGCAGCTAAATTTAGATCACTTTGATTATATTCCGAACGTTATTCTCTTTAATTCAGCTCGTAGTTCGTGCTTCACTCACAAACAAACTCACAATTGCACGTTAAAGACAGTGGCGAATTGAGTGGCTTTAGTTCTTCCTCATTTCGAAAGAAAAGCAGGCTTGAAAGTGTACAACCAATAGCGCCATGAATGGAGGCAGGAAAAGCTAACCCAAGCGCCGTGCTTGGAACGGTCCTCGGATGCCTATACTTAAAGAAGCGACAGCAACTACCAACACTCGACTTGGTAGGGAAAATAGTTGGTAAGTAAATTGTACCATGAATAAGTAATCCAGCACCAGGAATAATGCCAACAAACGGCACTTTTCCCCTTTTCCCCGTTCGTCCCAATTGTTCGAGCCTTCAGCTGGCAAAAATAATACACTCCGCACGGAAAAGCGGCATGAACACGCAGGAAAAACGGCCCTGAGCTCGAGAGTCCAACTCCCAAGTGCGTGTTGTTCGCACACCACCGCAGGACGTTGGGACGGTAAAAATGTCCTGTCCCGGTAAAAACAGGGAAAGCTAGACTTTTTTTCACCCCACATTCAGCCCTTCATCCCACCAACCTCTTCGCTTCCCCCTCACCGTTGGTTTTGCTTCATGTAGTCCACTCAATCGTTCGCTCGTTTGCTCCATTTACATTGCATTTCCTATTCATCGAAAGTGCTGTGAAAAGGCAAGAGCAACAGCCTTTTTTCCACGCTACCTTCCCCGTAACTGTCTTTCGATCCGATCCTCCCTTTTCCCCTTCCCTGACATCCCATAGCACAATTGTTAATCGTTCATCAACCGGTTCCAGCGTCGACACTGTCCTGCTGGAAGGCATTCCTAACCTATCTTTCGAATTTGCGCCGCACACCGGCTGGTTCCCCCACACCCTCCCTTCCTTCATCTACATTGGCTTCCAAATCGAGGTCACTGCCAAAGGGAACCGAGTCCGAATCGAAACCGAATCCGGAGCGAGCTGCTCGAGTGAATGAATGGGTGCGTCCGATATGAGGTTTCGAACCGGTTCATAGTCATACTTTTCCCTACAATTTCCAGAGTGTAAGAAAAGCTCCAAAGGCGGCCAAAAAGCTCTACCACTTTAGAGCCGGTTCGTTGAACGAAAACCGGTTCACTTTCGTGTTTTGGTCGGCCGACGAAGAACGTGTTCGTGGTCCACGCATGCCCAAACGCTGGAAAGGAGTTCGTCAGGCGTTTGGGTCAGCAGTCCTCGAATCCTTTTCGGTGTTTCCTTCTTTTTTTTCTGCACCCTTACTCTCTTTTTCGTGCATTTTCTTTTCTGTCATCGCCAACCGGTTTTCGCCGCCACTGGTGGTCTCCGGGAAATGTGGGAATGGGGATTTGTTGTCGAGCGCAGACATCGCTTTCGGTGTGTGATTTGTGACGCTTTGAATTTATTTATTTTTCCCCGGTGGAGGGCGAGAGGCAAAGGAAAAAAAGAACTACAGCAGGGTGCAAAGTGAAGGATTTTTCGTGCTTTAAATCGCTTGTTGCTAGCAGGAACCGCTGCCGTACGGCGTCAGTCCAGAGTAAGGGCTACGGAAAACGTCTACCATCAGCAAATCGGTAACCACTTTTGGATGAAAGAAGAAGAAAACGCACATACTAACTCCAAAGAAGGAAGTTCCCTCCAGCGGAAGGACAGCGAATTCACTCGGGGGGCCAGGACCAGGGGGAAAGGGAGGGTCAATGTATCGATCGTACTGCCGTGAAGAATTCTAGGTCGCGATTGATCAGCTAAAAGCAAAATAAAATAAAATTCCCATCGCGGGTAAGGGGAACTTGAAAGGTCTATGGAATTCTCAGAAGAAAAGCATGAACTAGGGAGAAGAAGTTTTCCAAAAGTCTTAACCTCCCTCAATCTGCTACCAGGCGATGGTCTTCAACTGTTTGACGTTTTTGGAAGAAATCGAATTCAATCGTTGGCCGTACAAATCCATTTCTCGTCCTATTTCGGCCGACCTGACGTTTGAGAGGAAATGATTGATTTTTACTTTGATCTAAACGATTCAATGCCGATGGTTTCACCATAACGGCTGGACTTATTTTTAACCCTTACTGTTGGAACAAAGCACCAGGCGTCTCCATCGGGCAAATGAATTTAATATTAAAACAACCAAAGATTGACTCGGGATACTGTTA
Source organism: Anopheles sinensis (assembly GCA_000441895.2). Classification (NCBI taxonomy): domain Eukaryota; kingdom Metazoa; phylum Arthropoda; class Insecta; order Diptera; family Culicidae; genus Anopheles; species Anopheles sinensis. The sequence continues at coordinate 337,945 of KE525036.1, forward strand.
CTTTGCTTTTCTTGTTATTTATCTTCAATATTTAGCTATCTGGCAAACGATTTCCTTTCAAAGTTCGAATGATTAAGTCTATTTTATAAATAGATCTCGGAATTTTCCACACTTTTTTACTTTGTGAAGCCATCGCGATAAATGGTAACGACATCTCGTTTGCGCCAAAGTATCACCGGCCACCTTCCGCAACATTGATGCCTTCGAGGGTCATTCTCTCGTTCAACGGGCGTCACCTTATGCTCACCTCCTTCGCACATCATGCTAAGCGACGCAGAATGTCTGAGTGCACTTGACCCCTTCGGAAACTCTTCAAAGTACGGCAAGAACAAAGTAAGGAACGGCCAGACGACGGCGAAGAAGAGTGCAAAAAGCGGTTCCACTAGTAAACCGATGGGGCGTGAACGCCACGAGCAATAGAAAAAAGTCCTATGCCCCCAGAACTGTCAATAAATCAACCCTTGCTTCTTTGGACCTATCCCTCGACGGGTTCTCGTGGAAGGATTATTTATTTCCCGCATCCCTCGAGGGTCTATTACCTCACCGTGAGGACTATTCCAAACGACGACACATGCAGGAAACGTAAGCATCAAAGCTACTGGGTGTGTATGAGTGTACGTGTGTGTGCTTGCCCAGGTCTGGTTCGACTAATCGACCCCTCTCCCATACCCAGTGCAAGCTCACACACGGCACACGGCCACTTTGTCATCAAGTTATGCTTTCATGCCTCAAAGAAACTTACTTCACGTCACGAGCACTTCTCTTCGCTACGAAAAAAGTACCAACACATCATCCCGTCACTTCAACGATGTCGAATTCAGAAAAAAACAAGCGGGAACAAGGGAAATTTATTCAACGCCTCACGCCACAAGGTGCAGCACGATCAGGGCGGCGTACCGGTGACCGCCATTTTCATCTTCCCACTCGACGATCGAGCCACCGCAAAGTCATTATCAATTTTTGCTTGTAGCTGCCGATTTTCTGATGATTGTGATTGAATTTGCATAATTTTACATTCTTTTACGCCTCTTTCGCTCGGCTTGCCGACGACGGTTTATGAATCTATTTATGCGGCGTATGTGCACGTGTTGCGGTTGGGAGAGCCAGCTTTACTTTGTTCCCCAGTTTTTACGGCTTTGTTATTTTGCTTTGATTTCCTTATGCCATATTTTACATACCTTTTTATGATTATTATTTTACCTTGCAGCTATGCGTTGATTTTGAATATTTCTTTCATAATTTTTTAAAGTATACAAATACTCAGAAGAATTGTGTATGTGTCCTAAAATATTCGATCCTATATGAGGGGATTGAGTCCTGACCGATCCCGACCGGAAAAGATCCAAGTCCGAAGAAAAGGGCAGATTCCAAACATGATATTATATATCCAGATACCAAAAACTTTGAACTCAGATTTCGGATCTAGATCTCAAAACTGAAAGTGAATTTGGATTCTGGAATCAGGTTTGAGATCAATTTTGGTGACATTCCACCAGGAATTGTGTTCAAGTCCCAAAGACAATCCTAAGCTAGGTAAACATTTTATCCTAAAGAATCTGTTGTTACAATTTCACTCTAAATCTCAAGAGATCTAATTCAAGACTTATTAGACTTGGAACTCTCGAGAGGTGAATCCGAATTCTATATTCAGATCCTGAGGATAAGCATTTTGTATCAAACCTATTTTACTGTGACCTAGGATCGTTTTCTAGGATCCAGATCCCATTCTCAAGAACTAATCCACTGTGTCACCGATGAACCAACACATCAATACCGATTCACTAATCACCGCAACTCTATCCCCGTCTTTTGCCATCCTTAAATAATAAAAGCGCAAAATGATGACTTCACCCCCGGATCGCCTCCCTTCCCTTCTCCGTTTCATCCATCCGTAGTGCTAAAGAAAACCCGATTGAACCGAAGTAGATTTCGATTACGATGATCTTTTTCCCGGCTTTCCGGCGCGATAAATTATGCCATAAAGGGTGTGTGCAGGGGTGTACGGGGAGGGGGAGCAAAAAGATTATACCAATTCGTTTTCCACGATTTTATCATTTTTGCCGGTTGGAGAAGGAACGGAAAAGCGGCGGCGCCTTCGAACAGCAGGAAACTTGAAAGAATCGCGAAACGATCCACGAATCGATTGTCAACCGGTGATTACTTTCACGGCATCATTATCCTACCAGTGGCCCGCCGCCCCGGGCCTCGACAAGGTTCGGCGGTGCGGGGAAACAATTTAATGCTCGGCTTTTTTATCGTTTCGTCTTCACCTCCATTGAACTTATTTTCGGTGCTCCAGGGAAAAATCCTCGAGCGTGCAACAGCGGGAATCCACTTCACCGCTCAAAAATCCGTCTTTTATCGTTCGAATCGGTATCGAATGGCAAGGGGAACGGTGGAACGCCCGACATGCTGGAGGAAGTCTGTCTCATCCTGATTGCGAACTGCTACTACTTGCTTATTTACATCCCCTCGAAGCACACGGATTGCACAAAATGGAACACGACGCTCCTGAGAAAAAGGTGCAAAAATTCCCCGAACTTGTCGCTGCCAGCGGTACGCCATCGGGAAGAAAAGCATCTGGATCAAAGGAAAAACCTGCTTATCGCAACCGACAATTTCTTTCACACGCCCCTTTTCCCATCCTCTCCCTTCGTCAAACGGAGGGATTATTCTAACGATCCTTTTCGAAGGCAGTGAAAAAATAAAATTGAAATAAAGCCTTTCCACGCACCGAGTGCAACAACACACACATACATACAGTTGAGGGAGTTCTAAAAAAACATACCGAACCTCCAACAAATAACATCAACAACAAAAAAAGGGGAGAGAGAAACGCGGATTGTAAAACCGTTTCAATGGAACCTTGGCGAGGCCATTGATTGGGCGGAAATTGTGCCCGAATCGAAGATTAGCCATCACAACTACGTCAGGATCCAGGCACGAGCAGCGTTTCCACCTGCCTCCATGAACTGCACGCTTTTACGTGAAAATTTCCGTTCCGTAATCGAAAACGCCAAAAGATGCCCCCAAGGAAAGGTAAAACCCCCCGGAGGGCAACATGCGCAAAAAATGGTGTATCGGAAATCAAAAGAAAAGAAAAGTGGTTGCCAGGTGGTCGTAAGAGAACTTCAATCTCCACTCCTTACCCCGAGAGGTGTCCGAGACCGTTTGATGCTGTTGAAATATGCCCACATCATTAGCGAACAATTGCGCGTGGGTTTTGCACCATTTTTACGGTGCAAAATGTAAATTTAAAACCGATTTTCCTTTCACGATTACTTCAGGTGGAGGTTTGATAACAAACCATCATAAATGAATTATTTATAGCAAAACACGTTGCTTAAAATAACGTAAAATTAATCATTTCCAGTAAAATGTTGAGTGGAAACGAGCGTACACAACATTTGCATGATCACCACCAACCGTTTCCGAAACCAATTTAAACTCAATTGTCAATGACCTCCTCCTACCCGTGCGAAAGCTCTCAAACGACCCGAGTACACGATTCGAAATGTCAACAGCCAGTAATGGCAGCCATTCCGAGATTGCAGCCGCTTTTGTCCTCACGGCTAATCGTCACGTGCAACCCGTTTGCATCTGATAGCATTTTCGAGGCAGCATCGCAGACCAGGTTCTTCTCATCCCTGCCTTCTGATGGTTGCAAAGTCGTTAAAAGAAATTCGCCTCAATCTGCACGAGTAGGAGAATTCTGGGAGAAAAGCAGCTCACTTCAACACCTCTCAGGGAGAAATGACGTGAAGCAACTCGAACGTCAGGGTGGAGGACGTAAATCATTTAAAATAACATCTGCATCGTCAACGAGAGTTGTGAGCATACGTTTTCAGAATGGAGATTTTACAACAACGAAGCATCAAGATGGATTCAGGAGAACCTGTTGAAGTTCCGCAATAGCTTGAATTCATAATGAGCGATCGTCTTACGAATTTTAAACCCCAAGAAACACGGTTTCTACACAACCTAAATATTACTAAATAAAAGCGAAACGAAATAGCTTGACCTACCGAACACACCGTGAGGATGATTAATGCTGCCAATTAAATATCTCATTTGTACGGCAAATAGCGAGTAATCACTTACTTTTCCTTGTGTTGCTAACTTATCTTTTACCTTATCCTTTCTCAATGTTTTCTGTGACGTAAACGGTGTGCACAACCGAGCCAGCACTGACCTGGAAAAGAAAATGTCAATTAATTGCCTAACCACCTCGAAGAGTTGGATTTTTCCGTTTTGTTGTACGTTTATATGTGTGTCATATAATTTTTTTTCCATAGCTGGTCCAGGGTCCAGAAGGTGATAAATAAACGGATATTTGGAACGACCCCAACAAAGAAGTAAACTACAGTTCATTTTTCACCTCCAAGCGACCCACCCTGGACACTGGAAATAAATTACAGGACGTGTCAAAACCTGCAAATATTACTTAGATCAAACTTTCGTGTAAGATTGTTAATTGAAATTGATTTTCACTGAAATTGACTGAAATATATGTTGATGTACGCCTGTTGAAGAAATGCTTTCCCAATCGAAGCGAGTCCGTTAGGGAAATTTGGTTTCGATAAAACCAAAATATTCGCTTCGCTACCAAGCCATCGTTTTTGGCATCCGCTTGCCAAACATTCGAATTCGATAAATTTACTCTCCTCACCAGAAAAGCTACGAAGAAATCTAGCGATATTTACGGAAAAAGGGAAACTTGCCCAAACACAACATAAGACTTCCATGAATCAGTTGGATGGTAAAGTTTCAATTTCGTAAATTTATTTAAAGATTTATCGTTCCAGCTCGTGCCCTAGTTTCCCAGAAAGAAAACAAATTTTCCTATTGTGGTTTTGTACGAAAATGAAACCATTCGTCGAAGGTTTCTGGTTCCTTGGGTTGAGTCTAGTTACTTTAGAAACGTATCATTGGTCAAATATGGATACCAATTGCACGAATGTTTGGTCTATTCAAATTACTTTTCTAATCCCTGAGATGAATATCAAAACATCGGTTGAACATAAATAAGGAGAGCACCATCTTTGTCATAAAAAATGTTACATACAAATTTGGTCTAAAACACATCCAATAGTTTTCTATTTAATGAGCATTTTCAGGAAGACTTGGGCCAAATTCTACTCCCCGGTTCATCTCATATCATTAGACGGAAAGCTAAAACTCACCACCGAAATTTTCATCAAAAGTTTCCATCATCATTAGCCTGATGATTGACGTGTAAAACATGCCCTAAACTGCATTTCCCAAAATCTGATTCGATTTCCCAAACACTTTCTCAGCCACTTCACCTCCCTCCCTACTCCCGTAAGCGATGTGTGGCCTTCGCATCCTTGCCATTTATTTCAATTCAAGGTACGCCAGAACCGACGCCCGAACACCGAGTGCGTAAGGCTACGCGTCGCTCGCGAGGTTGAGTACTTGAGTTGCTGCAAAAGTTGATCCTCATTAGATCTCCTCCGGGCCCGTCACAAGCAAGCAAGCAATTGGCAAACTTTTCCTAACCACATTTCGGTGACTGGAATGGAATTGCGCGTCGATAATTCGGGCGGCTTTTGGACACCGACAACGTGTCGTCGCCGAACCGAGCTGGACCGGGCCGGAAAGGAAAGGAAGCTTTAGCTTTGTTGATGGAAATTGTCCAGCGTGTTGCACTGGGAGAGCGTGTCAAGCTGCCGAACTGAGGGCTGGGTAGAACTTCAAGTCAAGTTAATTAAATTTTAAAACTTTACCACCAACCGGTTGCGGGCCAATTTGGCCTGCGTGGACTTTGGCCAGCTCTTGATTTTCCCAGGCACGGGTAGAGAGTGAGATAGAGGGAGGGGAAGGTATTCGGACACCGTGGGACTTCAGCTATCCACCGGAGAGTTTCACGCGACATCGAACGGCTGGCGCCCGGGAAAACATGAGCGCAAGAAGGAAGGTGGAAACTTTTCCCCAACTTGATACGTCTGCTTTTCCACCGAAGTGTTCTTGCCCGGGAAAGTTGGCGCCTGTACAGACGTGTACACCGACGCAACCCGCATCAACTCCTGAAGGCATAAAATGTGGCAAAACGTTAAATATTTTATCAAACTATCGGTTGTATTAATTGTTATTTAGTTACTGCCCAGCCGAACCGAAGGAAGATATTTCCTCCTTTTCCACGTTGGATACGCAAAGGGACCGATGCAGAGCGTAAAGAGAAGCACATAAAACCAACCAGAAACTTCCTAAATTGCTTCAATAGACTTCATTAGAACGTCATCGCCGGACGGCGTCGTCTCGGCTTTTTCCACGAGGTGACTGAAACGCCTGGGACAAACTGTCTCCCGTGAGAGAAACAATGTCCTTGCAGAGGAAAACGTGCAGCCAAAAGGAAAACAAAATTTTTAAAAGAGATAAACTAACCTCACGGTTGGAAAACTTCGCCTCACAAAACAACAACGTTTTCCAAATCGTATTGCATTTGTTTCATTTCTCCCGATGTCGGTTGTTATGTTTCTTGAAGCGCAACGAAATGAGCACCAGAGGTTGATGGCGCATTCGAAACACGTACCGGACTTTGTACTCCAGTCCGGTGTAGAAAGCCGTCTTTTCCTCTTACCGTATGTTTTCTTATTCCTGACTTATTTTAAAAGATTGTCGTTTGCTCAATACAATGAATTTTTCATTTTGAAATCGTTCCTTCAAACCATTTTCTTTCAAGAGAAAGTTTTGTTATGTTTGAGAACAGTTCAGGTGTCATTTTTTCATTCAGCCAATTTAAGTGAAAATGGAATAATTTATGCTTTAAATTTTTGCTTTTGCTCTTATAATAAATGCGCTCCATCGCGTAGCTAACCTACCCCAAGTCAGACTTCCTTCCCAAGTTGCTCTCAATGGTCGACGTTTCGCCCTTTAATGCTTCAATTCATCTGTGAGCATTGCTTTACGATTTGATCTTAATCTTTTCAGCCTATCCTGGCACGCCATGAACGCGCGAGGACGGGCGCCCACGAAAAGCACCCGTAACGAAAATAATTTATGCTGATCCGTTTATTTAACATCATAAAACATAATGTATTAATCCTCGCGGGATTTGCGTTCGCTTGCGTTCTTTTACGTTATCCCGCGCGCTCCTTCGGGGTTTCCCTTTTTCTTTTAATTTTTCTACACCATTCTCACACTCTCTTCTTCCTTTTTTATTGCAGGGAAATTTGGTTTGGATCGCATCTCTCCAGTTTTGCCTTCCGACTAAAAGATTCTTTTCCGAACAACTGACGTGCGGACCACAGAAGTGGAAGCTCGCGAGATCCCAACACCAAACACGGAAATGTGCAACAAAACCAACCCTCGGAACGGAACAGAACATGCCGCGTGCGTTCCAGGAAAAATCCGCTTTTCATTTTCCACGCACAAACCATGCTCACGGTCTCGTATTCGTTTCGATATGAACTGGAAAACGTTCTCCAGTGAAGATACTTTGCATGCTGCGCCAGCACACCAACAACACCACTACCCTTTTCCGGAAGGACGTAATGAGCGCCGCTTCCAAACTTTTCCAAACGGGAATCTGCTGATTCAGCGCTACTTCTACCGTTCTATGTGTGTGTGTGTGTGTGTTTAAGGGATCCCAAACCAGTCCCCAAGTACTCCCTGGCCAGTCTGGATACGGATCGGGCGCATTGTTTATGAAAGACTTTCAACTTTCCCGTTGTTGAGCCTTAGAGGACGCTGCGTGTATAGTTGCGCACCACAGAATAAAACCGTTGCAAGAAAAAGCGCGAGGAAAATTATGGGAAAGTCTCTTTGTTGTAAAATATCCACCTCCAAAATCCCATCTCAAGCGTACTAATCGCCAGCGAACGCAAGTGAAACCTGCTATCCATCTTGACCTTCCCTCTCTTTTTCCTCTTTTTACCTAAAAGCTTTTCACACCTGAAAGGAGGAAAAACTCTACACAGTGTTCAGCATTGGTTGCGGATAAGTGGCAAGTCAAAAACGGTGACGTCAGTTGATCATTGATCGTTCGTTTTTCACACAAGGCTTGAGAAATTTAGCAACATGATGCACGAATTATTTTGCAAGCAGAGATATAATATTAGATATATTAATAGTAGATTTAGGATTTTGATTTTATGCATCACAAAAGCGACCCGTAATTTTAAACTATTATTAGCTCCATGACTGTGTAAACAATATTTGTATGTAAAATGAGAAATATGTTTAACCAAAGCTTATATTTGCTTAACCCAAACGATGCGCAACATTCATTCAATAACCCTTACAGGCATCCTAGGTTTTCAAAAACCTCTAAATGCACTGCGACTTGGTAGTTTCTAGCATTTACAAAACTTCATATCGCATTACGTTCACAATTTATTTACCAAACTATAAATCTTTTCGAATTTTATACTTTTGCTGAAAAGAAGAATGGGTCAAAACTGTTGGTAGTTTTTATCGCAAGACATGCTATTATGTACATTTTTATAATTATGTTCAAAAACTCATTTACATTCTCTAAAACTCAGTGCAGTTCGGTCATGATTGGCAAACTGTGAAGGGTTCATACGTCTTTATTCATCGATGCGTCAACAGAATATCAAATATTTCCTCAAGTACGATGTTTACAACAGATAACACTCCTGATATGCGTTAGAAAAGGTATTCAAAATCAATTCTCTTTCCTTTAGAAGAGAACCAAATGGTTTAAGTGGCCTGGTTCAGTCTGACTTTGTGCTTCGGTTGAACTAGACGAACATATGTTTCTCTGTACGAAAAAACACATTTTGTACTTAAACAACCAACGCTCAAAGCAATGGATAAAAGTGTATTGAAATATGTTCATCTACTGTTGTTGAGTGGTTTTCTTGGTGCGTTTGCTCACGTGTCCTTCAAGTTTTGTGCTTTACTAAACAAGTGTTTTTATCTAATTTCATTAACAGTTACGTTACAAGCATCACCAATACAGCGTATCCGAATAAATGGGCCACGTTTTACCAACTTTGGGAACAATGTGACTTTTCAGTGCAAAACTTCACCAAACAGAAGCAGAAATCTACACAACCAACTAACTTGGAAATTTTCCGATGACTCAGCTAAAGCACCAAAGGTTTGTAAAATCAGTTAGACAACCTTCTTTGTTCATAATCGATTTTGTTTATTATTATTTCCATTTCTGAAGATCGTACGACATGACGAACACTACTTTTTAGAGAAAGATGGAACTTTGGAAATACGAGACGTGCATAACGTTCATGGAGGCCAATACATGTGTTGTTGGAATGAGCTCTGCTCGTCCGGCGTAATACTGTATGTTTTAGAGTTCTTTGGCAATACAAACGTAACGCACGATAAAGCCAACGAGTTCAGTGAGCTTATCGTGATTCGATACCAATCAACCAGCGTGTTAGTGACTCACGGATTGTTTGATGTGAATTTAACACTCCGCCGTGAGTCAGAGCTCCACAAAGATATACCGAAAGACTTGTCTAACGATCACAACCAAACAAAGTTCCACATCATTGCGAGATCGATTGAAGACGGCGGATGGTACGAACTGAATGCAACTACCAACGTTTCGTTGGACACTTATCGCATTCGTTTGTTTTATGACAGTAAGTTATACATTTAGGTATTTGATAAGAAAAACACTACTAATTTCTTTTTAATATATAAATTCATTCCATTCCAGAACCATTTATCGAACAAAGTTATGCCAAAGGATCTGGTATCGTTACGAAATACAGTCATGTTGTACTTCAGTGCGCTGTGGCAGATTTCAAACCGAATTTATACTCCATGACATGGTATTTCAACTCTCGCTACTTACCAAGACAGGTATGCTGTTCGTTGGATTTTGAAACATTACAGCATCATCATATTACATAACATTACAGCAA